>JAGFMF010011711.1:2430347-2442577 GCA_019455555.1 Galemys pyrenaicus
TGGCCTTTGGCATCTCACCAGCTCGTTTGCTAAGCTGGTCTGTTTACAAAGAGCAGTATCTGCTTCGCAGCTGCCAGGCAACGAGGTCCTCAGCCCCAATAGGTGACAGCTGCACACCCCTCAATCCTCCGGGTCCCCCCAGGAGGTGGGAGGGTTTTTATTCTCAACTCGCAGGCAGCAGAAAGGACGTACCCCGAAGCGCTCTGGCCAGAGTGGCCCCCATTTGAACTTGGTCACTTCGGGTCCCAGCACCCACTCTGGTGACCAATACATTCTCGCCCTCCCCTCCCCCATTCCCTGGATGGCTGTGCGGGCTGGGAGGGCTGCGGAGCAGGCTGGGGTGCTATTAGGCACAGCTGCGCGGCTTGTTTTCCAAGCTGGAGAATGACCGAATGGTTGCAGCTGGGCACCAGCCCCACTCTGCTCACCACAGCTAGTGCAAGCACGATACGAGGAGGAAGAGGCACGTGGGTGCAGCTGCCAACTAATCTAGGGGATTCTTGACTCTCCTGTCTTTGCCCAGGTCTGCTCATGAATCTGCTCTTCCCCAGGAGGAGGAGAAAAGGACCATCACAATGGAGTTCCAGGTGAGCTGTGTTTTCATATCTCATTTTACTGAGCGGACATTGTTTTTTTCAATGTCTTGAAAAGAGTAATAGGTGACATCGATCATTGACTATCTGCAGTGCCCCAGGCATTTGCTTTTTATTGTTGAATTTATAGCTGTGTTCTATTGTTTTGCAATAACATAAAAATGAATAAACTTTAATATAAAATTCCTCCATTACTACCTTGATAACTAATGACCTATTTTCAATACTCTTAAAGTATGCATTGGCAACCATATTTGCAAAAGACTTAAGTATGATTTCAAATGGTGTTAGCTTTGCTTTTTTTTTTTTTGAAGATTTATTTATGCATACAAGAACTGGGGTACAGGCCAGAGGTGTGTGTGTGGGGGGTGGGAGCCACATTATGGCTCCTGTGTATAAAACTGCCCTAAAAGTTTGTATACATGTTTTGGCAGACATTTTCTTTTTTTCTTGGGTGTTTCTCTTAGATAGAAGTAGAATGGCTGGATCATGTGCTAACTCTGTTTAACCATTTGGGCAAATGTCAAACTGTTTTCCATTTCCACTAATTTCTTCACATTCTTGTCAACACTTGTTATTACCTGGATTTTTTTTTTAAACCATCCTTGTGAGTGTGAAATAATATACAATTGCAATTTGGATTTACATTTTCTTGGTCACTAATCTCATTTTATTTTTAAAGATTTATTTATTTATGCATACAAGCACAGGGGTACAGGCCAGAGGTGGGGGGGGGGAGAGGATTCACCACAGAGAGCAGGGAGCAGAACAGGCAGATCAACTGAAGTACACTGCTGAGGGGAGCATGGGCACAGCAGGAGAGGTCTGCCTCACCATGTGGGTCCCCTCCTTGGCCAGCAGCAGGGATCGAACTCCTGCTGCAGTGGCTGCAGTTTGCTTCATAGTGCGTTGCTTAACCCACTGCGCCACCAGGGAGGCCCACTAATCTAATTTTAAAATTGTCTTTTTGGCTTAATATTATTGAGTTATGAGTTATTTATATCTTAGATTCAAGTACTTTATCAGATACATGATTTGTAAACATTTTCTTCCATTCTGTGGGTTTCGTTTTATAGTGTTCTTTGCATGAGTTTTAAAAATTCTGATAAACTCAAATGTACCTATTTTTGTTCATTTTCTAAGACTCCATTCCCAAGTGAGAGGTCATACAGATTTACCTGTTTTCTTAGGCAATTTTTACAGCTTTTGATCTTTACATCTTATCTTTGATAGTTTTGAGCTGATTTTGTACATGGTAGGAGAGAAGTATTTAGTTTCATTCTTTTATACAGGACTCTCCAGTTAACTCAACACTATCTGTTGAAAAGATTATTCTTTGCCCTATTGAATGGTCTTGGCCTGCATGCCAAAAATCAGTTGATCATGGAGGTAAAGGTTTTACTCCTGGACTCTCAGCTCCATTTATTCATGTAATGTCTACCCCTATTTCAGTTCCACGTTCTCTTAACTACTGTTGCTTTGAAGTAAGTTTGGAATATGCATGTGAGTGTTCCAACTGTGTAGTCAGTCTACATTGCATTTCAGAGTAAGTTGAAAGCACTTCTCCAATTACTTTAGCACACGTATGATTAACAAGAGTTCAGTATTTAAGGACATTATTCTTTTCTCTTAAGGTAAAGTGTACATACATTGAAATCTTAAGCAAACTATTGAACGAGTTCTAAACCTGAATGTGTGCAACCCGAATCCCTATCAAAATAAAGTTACCCCAGAGAGCTTCATTAAACCCCTTCCAGGATATAACCACATCCAAACCCTCACCCTGCTCCATACCCCCTAAAAAAACCACTGTTCTGACATTTTATCCATCATAAATCACATGATTTGTTGTTTGATTCCTCGCTGTGGGCTGTGTCTCTCAGCTCTCCTGTTTTCAGGCATACAGTAAAATTGAAAATTCTGTGGAACTGACCCATTTGTCATTAAATGCCCTCCATAGACAGTCAAGATCTTCCTTCTGAAATGTATGTTTTCTGATGTGAAAACACTCCATGTTTCTTTTGGTTGTTTGTATGGTATCTTTCCCCCTCCTTTCAAAGTATTTGTGTTTTGTTTGTTCTTTTAAAGATTTTATTTATGCATACAAGAGCTGCGGTATGGGGACCAGAGACACCATGGTGTGTGTGTGTGAGGACTCATCAGAGACAGAGTGGGGAGCAGAATAGGCAGACAGAAGTATACTGTCAGGGGAGCAGTGGGTGAGGCAGGGAGGTCTGCTGTGCCGTGTGGGTTCCCTCCCTGGCCCCACAGGCTCAACCCTTTGTGCCACCAGAGAGGCCTGGTATTTGTGCTTTTGAGGCCCCTCTGGGACTTTTTCTTGCCCTCTGGCCTTTACTTTCAAGCTTTTTGACTAGTTCATGGCTTGCAGCATTACAAGGTGCCTCAGGCTGCCAGATAGTAAAACATGGGGCGTCAACAGCTTGGTGCAATGACTTGTCTGAGGTCAGTTCTGCTTATCTGCCTCCGAAAGTTTTATGTTCTTCATGCATTCTAGATAAAAATCCTTCTCAGATGTGTGATTTGAAAATGTTCTGTGCCATCCGGTATGCTGTCTTTTTGGCTTCTTGATAGTGTCCTTTGCAAAAAATTTTTATTTTGAGAAGTATAATGTGCCAGTTTTTGTTGTTGCTTACTCACACTACCACTACTGGGGATGCAGGTTCTTAGTTTCCAAGGCTACTGCAGAGCTAGGGAGTGGGAGAAGGAACTAGGCTAAATGAAGCCACAAAGATTGTTCTTAATGAAATTCAGCTGCCTTTGGTTTTTCCTCAGGTGCTACAAGCCTTCGGCTAATTATCACAGCTCTGGAGAAAAGCCACATACTCTTTGGCTCAACTCTCTCTACCCCTCACTCTGGAATTGTAAATACACATAAATTATACTTCTTGATTATTATTCTTTTGGTCTCAGTGGGCCTGTTCTTTAGTTTTTCTGTTCTTCAGATTTGATCAGTTCTAGTGCTCTATCTTCAAGGTCACTGACCATTTCCTGTCATTTCCATTCTGCTATTATAGTTACATAGTGGCCTTATTTGGTTACTGTATTTGTAATTAATGTGCTTTAGAGAAGTTGTGTGTTTTCCAGGGCCTCCATCGTGGCCTAGAGGTTAAGTCTCAGCACTATCACTGCTAAGGCTGCATTCCAACCCTGGCCAATGAGCTGACCTCTTCTGTCTCCCCGCTGCTCACTGTGTCAGCATATTTCAGTATATCCACCTGTTCTACTTTCCCCTGTCTCTGGTGAATTCTCTCACCCCCACCCCATCTCTGACCTACACCGCAGTTCTTCTATAGGCAAGTTTTCAACCAAACTGGGTAGGTCCTGATTGCTGGGTTATATGGTAAGAAAATGTCTAGCTTCTTAGAAACTGGCAACCGTCTTTCAGAGTGACCACCATCTTGCTTTCCCACAGCAGGGAACAGGCGCTCCCACTGCCGTGCTTCTCAGTGTCTCCACATACAGTTCCCTGATGACATGATGTGTCTTTTTTCATGAGCTTATTTTCCATCTGTTTCTTCTTTGATGGTGTCTGCTCAGATCTTTTTGCCCATTTTAAGGTCTTTCTGTATTTTGGATGCAAACTACATTAGAGATTTATTTTGCAAATATTTCCCTGCAGTCTGCAGCTTTTCTCTAGTTAAAGTGTCTATTGTAGAAAAGGTTAATTTTTAAGAACACTTCCCCTTTATGAAGTGCTTTTGGTGTTACATCCAAGTAATGGCCAAACACAGGATTGTCTAGATGTTCTCATGTTATCTTCTAGGAGTCTTAGAATGCATATTACATTTTGGTTTATAACCTAATTTTGAGAACTTTGTGACAGGTGTAAGTCTGAGTCTACTTTCATGTTTTGATCTTTTGCATGTAGATCTTCATCTGTAGTAACTTTTTTCATTTGTTAGTATTTGCTCTCCTAGCTAGAGGTTTATCAATTTTATCTTCACCTTACTGAAGAACCAACTCTTACTTCCATTAATCTTTTGTATGGACATTGCTTCATAATGCTGCAATTTAACCCCTTGTGCCACCAGGGAGGCCCCAATATTGATAGCTTCTATCCTCATTTTCATTAGACTCAACGTACTATTTTACTTTCTTCTTTAACACAGTTAACTATTCAGCAATTTATTGTTTTGTCTCCATGTATTTAAACATTTTCCCTCCCCCCCCCCTTTTTTTAAATAGTTGCAGGTGCCAGGTGGTGGGGCATGGCAGTACCAGGTACCTGTGGAGATGGTCTGTGGTTCCAGGCCCCAGGCTGTGATGTGGGGTTACACCATAGGAGTGGGCAGAGCTCTTTGCAGGGTTCATTCAGTTTCTAATAGGCTGGTAAGAAGGTTCCAAGATGGTGCCCAGAGGTGCTGAATTTAGCACAAAGTTGCTGAGATGGAAACCACCAGTGTTTCTGATCTGGAGATTAAGAGTGGCAAATTAGGGGGCCTCCCTGGTAGCACAAGGCTGTGAAGACTCTGCAGCATGAGTTCGACCCCTGGCCAGGGAGATGACCCACATGGCGCAGCAGACCTCTCCTGCCTTGCTTGCTACTCCCCTCGCAGTGTATTTTAGTCCATCTGCCTTTTCTGTTCCCCACTCTAGGTATTTTTGGTAGCTGTTCATCAAGATGAGGACATTCCTTTCTACTCCGTTTACTAAGTCTTCAGTATTAACTCTTAGGTGTTACGTTTTGTCGAGTGCTTTTTCTGCATCTACTGATACTTTTTCTCCTTTAGCCACCTGCTGAGGTGACGGGTTACTTTGATATTCATGTTAAACCAGGTTTGTGTATGAGATAAATCACATGTGGTTGTGGTAACTCTTTCCATACATCATCATTGGATTTGATTTGCTATTCTTGAGAATTTTTATATCTATGTTTGTGAGGTACTGGTCTGTACAGGTAACCCTTGAACAACATGGTTTTGAACCATGAAGGTCCACTTTTCCCTCCAACCCACAGGTTCTGCGTTCACAGACTCAACCAACAATGGATGTTAGCTGGTTGCATTTGTGGATATGGAACCCATGGATGCAGAGAACCAACTTTAAGAACTTGAGCATCTGTAGATTTTTGTGGGTCTGTAATCCTTAAACTAATCTGTCATAGACACGAAGGTATAACTATAATCTTAATCACAAGTAATGTGGATTTTTGACTTGGGGGGGTTGCATTCCTAACCCCATATTGTTCAAGGGTCAACAGTTTTCCTTCTTGTATTCTAATGACTTTATCTGACTTTGGTATTAGTATATTCATTTTCTGGAAAATACTGCATTGAATGTATATAATAGCTCCCTTAAATATTTGGTAAACTTCACCAGTGAAACCATCTAGACCTGGTGCATTTTTTGGGAAGGTTATTAATTATTGGTTCAATTTCCTTATTAGATATAGGCCTATTTATATTGTCTTTGTATGTGTTTTGGCAGATTGGGTGTTTGAAGGAATTCATGCATTTCACCTAACTTGAAAGTTGACTTATTTCTTTTTCATTTCTACTCTATTAATTTAGGGAATTTACTTCAGATACCGTATTTTTCAGTTCTAGAATTTTTTTTTTCTTCAACTGATATTTACCTTTCCCTTTACTGTGTTACTTTCCCTTACATTTTATAGTATCTTTTAAAAACTCTTTTGTCTACTAGTTTCAAAATCTGGGGTCCCTCAAGGTTGATCATCATTTTCTTTCCTCTTGAGAAATGGTCATGCTTTCCTGTTTTCAAAAACAAACATATTATGGTACTGGTGGAATTAGTTTCTCAACTTTTCCAAATCAAATAATAGGGAAAAAACTTGTACTGGAAGACTGAACAAAGGAGTAAATGGAGGACACTGGGGGCCAACCTCTGACTCTTGGAGAATTTAGCAAACATAAATGGGGAAAACTACAAAAAATTCTGTGATACTTGAAACTACAGACACATGCTGATGACTGACTGCAGGTACAATAATGGTGAAGGCACAAAGCACGGATCAGAGGACTGTAACTCTGCAAGTAGTTTCTGGTGACCAAAAGCTTAGTAAACTTGAATTGCTAATAGCTGCTTATCTCCTTGCAGGGTTAAGTCAAAAATGCCTCCTTTATGAGTAGCCCTTTCTCCATCTAGAACCTTTGGCAGATTCAAGGACATTCATTTCATCTCCTTTTACCCGTTTTCTCCCTAAAATGAAGGCAGGTAGGGGAGGAATGACAAGAAATCTATTTGGGGGGCTCCTCCCTAGTAGCGTAGGGGTTAAGTCTTGGTTCTGTCACCCAGACAGCTTGAGTTCTATCCCCATCCTCAGCCAGGGAGCTGACCCACATGGCGCAGCAGACCTCTCCTGTCTTGCAGCTCCCCTCAGCAGTGTGTTTTAGTGTATCCGCCTATTCTACTCCTCAGTTTCTGGTGAATCCTCTCACCCTCTGCACCTCTGGCTTAACCCCAGTTCTATGCAAAAATAAATACATACAATCTTTTAGGAAAAAAATCTCGATTGAAATTTCATTAAATGTAATGGCTTAGCTGGAGTTACATTTCAAAATTTACAGTCATATAAATTGTGATGCCATATAAAAAAACCAGTATTTTTCAGTCAATAAAGTACAAACTAATGATAAAATATCCTGTACATAAAGAACGGTACATTGTACATAGAACTGAGACTGGGGGCCACTCACAAGTCTTGTCCAAACCTGTACTGTGATGAATGACAGTACTACATGATATTCTTTTTGTCCTGAAATTATTATTAAGGCTATTTGCAGGATTTTTTCTAAGTTACTATGAATTTAGGGTGGGGAACCAGCTAAGACTACAGTTAATAGCTGCTTATCTCCTTTCAGGGTTAAGTCAAACTGCCTCCTTTATGAGTAGCCTGTCCGTAACTAGGACACTGGAGTATTTGTCCTAATTGTGGAAATTTCCCCACTTTATTCAGTTATTGATGGGCAGCTGCTGTAAGCCAAGCAGAGAGCTCTACACAGTAGACAGTGGTGGGCTCCCCACATAGAGCTTTCATTGGAGTTGATGTTGATGTTTATCCTCATGCTTTTAGAAGTTCTAACCATAATCTTAATCTCCATTTATAAGGCTTCTCTCCTAGGTAGACGCTGTAGACTTTTAAGTTTCCTGTTGTGTCACATATTGAGAGTGGGGACATCTGGAACGCTGGTGTAAACACTGAACGTATTTAGAAGACACCAGTTTTATCTGTGATCTGATTCTGTAAATAATTCATTTCCAACAGACTTTTTAAGTAACACTGTAAGAGAGCTACTTTCCCATGAAGATTTCCTGAAGCTTCTGAGTCATGAAGGAACTTTCCAGTGGAGGTGCAGATGTTTACTCTGGTGAAGGTTATACCACAGCCCACATTTCTATAGGTTTCCTGCAGTGTGGACTCTCTGATGGTATACAAGATGTGATCTCTGACTAAAGCCCTTACAACAGACATCACACACATATGGCCTCTCTCCAGTGTGGACCCTCTGATGTGTGTGAAAATGTGAGGCCTGACTGAAGCCCTTACCACACTGCTGACAAGTATAGGGCTTCTCTCCTGTGTGGACCCGCTGATGAGCACTGAGCCCAGCACTCCAACTGAATTCTTTCCCACACTCCTCACATTTAAACGGTTTCTCCCCAGTATGGATTATCTGATGGACTTGTAGATTTGACCTCTGGCTGAAGGCCTTACCACAAGTATCACATTTAAATGGCTTCTCTCCAGTGTGGACTCTCTGATGGGCCTGAAGATGTGAGGCCTGACTGAATCGCTTCTGACATGCATTGCACTTGAATGGTTTTTCTCCAGTGTGGACACTCTGATGAGCTTGAAGATTTGACGCCTGACTAAAACCTTTACCACACTCTTCGCATTTGTAAGGTTTTTCTCCTGTATGGACTCTCTGATGGTTGTGAAGATTCAAACTCCAGTTGAAGCGCTTTCCACACACCTCACACTTATATGGTTTTTCACCAGTGTGGACTCGCTGGTGAGCTTGAAAATATGAGCTCTGGCTGAAGCCCTTCCCACACACATTGCATTGAAATGGTTTCTCTCCTGTGTGAACCCTCTGATGACTCTGGAAACTTGAAGCTGAACTAAAGCCCTTACCACATTCTTCACATTTATATGGTTTTTCTCCTGTGTGGACCCTCTGGTGACTGTGAAGATTAAAGCTCAAACTAAAGCACTTACCACACTCGTCACATTTATATGGTTTTTCTTCAGTGTGGACTCTCTGGTGGGTATGAAGATTTGAGCTACAACTAAAGCGTTTGCCACAATCTCCACATTTATATGGCTTCTCTCCAGTGTGGATTCTTTCATGGGCCTGAAGATGTGATCTCTGAGTGAAGCCTTTCCCACATACCTCACATTTATAAGGTTTCTCTCCGGTGTGAACTCGGCAATGAATATTCAAGTCTGTGCTACGACTGAAACCTTTCCCACAACTGTCACATCTATAAGGCTTTTCTCCTGTGTGAATAGGCAAATGAGCATACAAATGTGAAGTCTGATTAAAGCTCTTACCACACTCAAGACACGAATAAGGCTTCTCCCCTGTGTGGACTCTCTGGTGAGTTTGCAAGTTGGAGCTCTGACTAAAGCCCTTCCCACATTCGTGACACCAGTAGCGTTTCTTTCCTGTGTGGACACTGTGTTGAAGGGCGTCAGAGGAGCTGTAACTTGTGTCCTTCTCATGGGTCCTGTATGTCAGGGACTCCTTTCCCATGTGGACCTGCTGGTAAAGTTCAAGACCAGAACCATCGTTGAATGCTTTCTCACATTCTCCACACGGGTGAGTTTTCTGGCCTGTGCAAGCTGTACCTAGCTGGGTGAGAGGTGATGCCTTTAAGTTGTCTTTAGCATTGTCATGAGTTTCTTCTCTTTCGTGCACAGGATCATCACCACGACACTGTGGAACGTGACCGAAAATGTCAACGCGTGGAGCAAATAAACATAAGTTGTTTCTCATCTGAGTCTGCCGACAGCTTCTCTGGTAATTCTGAGTCTCATTCAAACTTACGTTACTCAAAGAATTCTGAGCTTCCCCAGTTGGAAAGTCTCGATTTCCAATTATATTGGAATGATCTTCTAGAAGGTTCACCAAACAGCTGTCATCCACAGAAACTAGAATAGATCCTCTTCCTTCCACCTGACAGGAGGAGTCACTTCTAGGGCACAGAGACCTCTTTCTTAGGTTATTTATCATCAAGTCTTGACTTCTGCTTGATCTGTTCACATCATGTCTTTTGATTTTCCAGCATGGAAGCTCTCCCAGAGGAAGACGCTCTAGTCCCACTTCCTGAAGAGTCTCCATCTCATCTTGATGCCAACCTCCTGAAAGGACAAAGAGAACAAGGATTAAGGGCAGAGAGTGACATCAAGGTGGCTGATTAATAAGCTCCAAGCCCTTGTACTCCCAGGGACACATCAAATATCTGCAGCAACCAAGAGAATCACCACTCAAGAAAAAGACACATTAAATGGTAAGAAGTTCAACATCAGCCCAGAAATGAAGGAGTAAGAGCTCCTGTCTCTTCTGAGCATGTGTCTTGCCTGTGGATGTTTGTGCTTCTCCCTGTCACCCACTAGAGGCAGTTAACTTGAAGGGTGTTGGCATTTGTAGAGGTACTGTGGTCTAAAGAAAGGTAGAAGCAAGGGCAGCAGCTGGGAGTCCAGCCCACAGAGGCCCAGGGACAGGTTACAGGCAGAGGACATGGAACAGCAGCTGAGTCCTCCAAAAACTGGGTAAGACTGGTAAATTGTGACACTAAAATAATAATAAAACCCTCAAAGATGCATGTTCGGAGAAGTTCTGAGACCTTTAGTCTCACACTGAGCAGACCCTCAAGGCTCAGAACACACCCCACAAACTGGTGAAGGTCTCCCCGAGAACAGAGCCCATTGGCAAACTCTGGGAGAGGGAGTTGCGGTCTCAAATTCCTAATTTTCAACAACAGGACAGATAAAGAAACGGGAAATACAGTCCACTCAGGAAGAAAATACAGTGGCAGAAACAAACTTTCCACGAAGAAACACAGGCTCAGACTTATGAGACAGAAGCAAGCAAAGCAGCTCTTGCTCCCCAGTGCCATAGCAAGGAAGGGCACAGAGACAAACATAGCTTTAAAAACAGCCAAGAAGCTGTAGCAGCCAAGAGAACATTAGCCAAGAAAAGCCACAACTTTCTAGTGGTTCTGCTCCGTTTGCCCAGCCTTCCAGGCGGCTGTGCAGGAGAAGCCTTCGGATTCCTGGCTGCCCCCTCAGGATGGAAAAAAACAGAACTTTCTTGCTATGTCCTGGGCTAGTTTGGAGACTGGATTTTGTCCTGCCCGGATGAACACCAAGGAGGTGGAGTTTTGGCATCATACTTGCAGGAGTGGGGGTGGGAGGAACGTACTCAGACCGGGGCAGAACAGGACAGGGGATGTAACAGAACTAGGAAGTCTGGGAACAAGCAGGGGCGGGACTCTCAGGTATTGATTTTCCTTTGAAAGTAGCCACACATGGCTTCACACACATCAGTAAAATAAGGAATCAGTCAGTGAACTGGTAAGGCAAAATACTATGAGCAGTGGGCACTGACAGCCCGCACAGCTGAGGAGAGGGGGGACAGGCAGGGCTGTGGGGGAAACAGTACAGTGAACACACCAGAAACTGAATCCCAGCAGCCCAGAGCATGAGGTGAGCGGACAGGCTTGGGCCAGGAAACCAGTTTCATGACAAGCACTGACTCCACAGCAGAGAGGACGCGCACCTTCGCACTAGTTTCAGAAAAGGAAGCCTCCCAGAGCACGAGGACACCACGGGCTGGACACAGCTGTCAGGGTGTCAACAATTCCTTCCTGGGCGTTAAGCTGCACACACATTGGGGAACTGGAATTAAAGCTCATGGGCTCTACAGGGAAAGGGAAAAGAAGGGCAGGGGGCTCTGGAATCCCTTCCTCTAGTTTTGGGGGGGGAGGTGGGGGGAGGATGACAGCAGAGTGGAAGCCAACGTCCCCAGCTGAGGGCTGCTTTCAGGACAGCCCCTGAAATGAAAGGTGGCTGGACAGCCACAGAACAGGGCCGACACAGAACCAAGCCAGGGGCCCGGAGTCCCCTTAGTGCAGCCTGAGCTTGAGGCCTCCACTCCCAGCAACACCCACTCAACACTCACCACCAGCTTCCCCCTACCCACTGCAGACCCAAGGGCTTCATCATTTGGCGAAGGGGAGCGTGTGCAAGAGGTCCCCACTGCACTAGGTTAACCAGCTCTCTCCTTCACACCCTAGCTGCTGGCCGCACTGTGGGCCCAGACTGACCACCAGCTGCCACCTGAGGGCCCGGTCCAGCCTCTGCAGAGAACACGCGCCCTCGCCACGGTGTCAAAGGATTTCCACAAAATTTTGTTTCTGTTGTGTATTTATATACAATATGTCCCACTTGATCCCACTATCTGAACGGGGAACCTCCAACAGAAGAAGGCAGAACCCCACATGCAGAAGACATGTCCACGACAGCAGGAGCAGAGTGATTGCTCTGCGGTGACCATGGCATGAAAAACATCTGGAATCTATTACTCTGCTCCTGCTCCCCTGGCTCCTGCTCCCCCTGGCTCCTGCTCCCCCTGGCTCCTGCTCCCCTGC
>JAGFMF010011712.1:0-118291 GCA_019455555.1 Galemys pyrenaicus
GGATAGGAAGGATCAACATTATCAAAATGACCATCCTTCCAAAAGCAATCTACAGATTCAATGCAATACCAATAAAAATCTCAATGAACTTCTTTAAGGGAATAGACCAAATATTGATGAAATTCATATGGAGACACAAACAACCCCGATTAGCCAAAGCTTTACTTAAGAAAAAGGAGAATGGAGGTATTACACTCCCAGACTTCAAACTTTACTACAAAGCAATAGTAATTAAAACAGCCTGGTACTGGTATAAAGACAGACACACAGACCAATATGCAAGTCTTCTTTGGAGAAAGACATACAAATGGTAAACAGGCACATGAAAAATGCTCAATATCACTTAGTGTCAGGGAATTGCAAATCAAAACCACAATGAGCTATCACCTCACGCCTGTGAGAATGGCCCTTATCATAAAGACCAGAGACAATTGTGGCAAAGATGGGGAGAAAATGGAATTCTCATAGATTATTGGTTAAATGTAGATTAGTTCAGTCCCTTCAGAAAATAGGAAAGATATTTCAAATATTAAACATAGATCTACCACATGGTTCAGCAATTTCACACATTGGTATCAAATGAAAGAACATAAAAACATTAATTTGAAAGAACATATGCACTCTTATGTTCCTTGCAGCATTATTTGTAATTGTCAATCTGTGGTAACAACTTTATTATCTAAAGACAAATGAGTAGATTAAGAAGATGTGATAAACACACATACACAATAATCTATATATATATATAAAACTATATTATATACATATACACAATGGAATACTACCATGCTATAAACAAGATAAATTCTTGTCTTTTGCAAAATGTAAGTAGAATTGGAGGGGATTATGCTAAATGGAGTAATTCAAAAGGAGAACTGAATACTGGATATATGTGGAATATACACAAACAACATAGATCACATAATAACAAACTAATGATTAAATAAATTTAGAAATAAAACTGTAGAATGGAGGCTACCAGAGGGTGAGGAAAAGGGGTGAGAACAAAATGGGGAGGGGTACAATGGAGTATAGTGGAAGACTTTTGATGCATTTGTGGTAGGGGTGTTGTAATATATTTCTGAAGGTGTGAGTGTATACTTCTAAATCATATACAATGTTACCTCAATAATAAAACTATTTTCAATTTTTAAAAAGTTTTAATAATTGCCTTGTATATTATTTATTATCTGGAATGTGACAACATACTTGTACAAAAGAAAAGAATGAGAAAAGAGGGACTGAAAGAACTGAAGAGAGGTGATGGGAAAGAGCAGCGGAAAAAGAAGCTAAAAAAAAAAATAAGTTCTAAAGAGAAAAAAAATGAAGTTATGTAAGTGTTGAGTATTCTGTTGCAAACCCAGATATCTCAACAATAAATTGTTAACTGTTCATTGGCTGTCAAAGTGATAGACTTTTGGGCTTAAGTCAGATGCTGCAGGGACATTAAGGAACTGGGGAAATGATCATTAAGATAGATGGAGGTCCAAAAAACAAAGTTGCTTCAGATCTTGTATTCTGTACCTATTCAGTTATCTTTTCCTAAACTTTTGGTTAAATTTCTGTAAAATGCTTCTAACAGAAAAACTTGCCTCATTTGTTCATAGACATAAATATCTAAACACAGGTCAATTTTGGCTACTTTGCTAATCACATACTTGGTATTCAATAATTTTTACTGCGTTTGTCTTATTATGCTAGTGGATACTTATGACACAGATTTAGCCTTTAGTCCATTATAATTCTTTTGTAATAAACAGTATTTAAAATATGTTGGTAATATTTATCAGATTAATTCAAGTCTTTGTATTCATCATCTCATTAAATTTTTCTTTAGTTCTATGATGGGCTTGCAAATAGTTTCATCAATATTATGGGATGGTTTATGGAAAATGACATAACTTTCCCCAAACAAGCTATTGCTTTATTTCTTTAGAAGTATTTCTCTTCTTTAGCCAGAATAAATTATGTAAAGATACTAATGTGCAGTTACACTTTACAGATTTATTTTCCTGGTTATATCCTAATGACACTAGCCTCCTAAACTAAAAAGTTCCTAAAAAATTTGAGGGTCTTTTTTTAGTCCTTTTATTCAACAAGTTTTTAAATAGCACTCAATTTGTTTCCTTTAGGCATAGTTTTATGTAATTGTGATATAGTGATAAACACAATTATCATTAGTTGTCCTTTGGGCATTACAATACAGCAGGATAGATAGATATTTAAGTGTGATTACAATGAAGTTTGGCAATGTGGTAAATGTTTTCATTCCTTTCACCCAACTTCTCATTCTTTAATAAAGTTCATTGTGTTTCACTTCTGTGTATAATGCAACACCATCTAAATCATCCTTCTTCCCAAATGATGACTGATTAACATGTTTTGTCATTGAACATTTGTGTGTCATTTATCTAGATGTTCAAATAATAATATTAAACAAAGCAGATAAAAATCTTTGTTCCCAGTGAGTTTGCATTCTGGTAGTTGAAACAGACAATAGGCCCAAAACAAATACGTGAGTTACATAGCAAAGAATTCTGTGACACTAAATAAAAAAAGCGGTAAAAAGAAAAAAAAATAATGAATTACAGGAGTGGGAGAGAGGGAGGTTGAAACAGAAACTTGAAAGAAAGAGAACCTTGAAAATATCCATAGGGAAAATCAGTCTAAGAAGAAAGAAAGAAAGTATGGAGAGGAACTTGGTACATTTGAGATACTGCAGTAAGAACAAGCCAATGTGGCTAAGATTAAGTAAATAAGATGACAGCAAAACCCAGAAAATTAGGATGTAGAGTCAGAAAATTAATTTGGAAACTCTCTAATTTAAGTTCTACCAAAAATATTTAAAAGTTAGACTTTAGAAGAAGAAACTATTATAGAGCGTAAACAAGCTAACATGATTTTTAATTTAATTTTTAATTTTCAATTTAATTTAATTTTTAAAAAGATAATTCTGGTCACTTTATGAAATGTTGCTGAGGGAAATAAGATTTATGCTCATTGCTGTAGTAATTACAATAGTCAAACTATGAACACAACCTAAGTGCCCAACATTTATAAAAGACAAATATTTGCTTTTTTGCAGCAATATGGATGGAACAGGAAGCAATTACACTTAGAGAAATAAGTCAAAAGGAGAAGAAATATTGGACAATGTCACTTACATGTGAAATATGGAGAAACACGCATTAGATAAATGAAAAATAATATCAAACCATAGAAATCTAACTACAGAACTGAAGCTATGGTGGGGAGGCAAGGGAGGGAGTAGAATAAAGTAGAAAGAGAACATAATGAACTATAGCAGTAAGCTATGGGGGCTTTGGTGGTGAGAATGGTGTAGTAATAATATCTGAAAGAGGTGATCTTATACATCTATATACTGTGAGTCCGTTTGAAATTTGTGACACTAGATATAAAGGACTCCATTAACAATGGTGTATTTTTACCTACTTAGGTTATATAAGTCATAAAAACACACAGAATAATTTTGTATAGCTCTTCAATTTGCCAGTTGAGGAAGACAGAGGTTTGGGGAGACAAACTGAAGAAGTATGCAATGAATAGAGAAAGTAGACTGAAAATATTAGAGATATAGTTAGAGAGATTATGTCTTTAGTAATATTTTCGAAATCACTTCATTTTTTGTAGTAGGAGTTACAATATAAAACTGAAAGTTGGTGGTGGAGATATGGTGATTCAATCATCAATAATTACTAAAATAAATAACCTGAAAGATAACTGAGAAGCAAAGAAGATGTTTCTTTGCTTGTAGATACTGTGGGTGTAAAATCATCCACCATTTGATAAGACTGCAAGGTAAAAGATGGTTTAAGGTAATAGCATATTTCAATTAGATTAAGAAAAGTAAAGAAAGCCTTTTCCAGAAAACAGTCTGTATCCTGACATTACCACTTAATCTATGTTGTTTACTAGTTGGTTACATTTTTTGTGCCTAGTTTCTTCACAACATGGAAATAATAATCCTATTAAATTGATATGGTGGTTTAAAATGATGATATAGACACAAAAGAATTCCTAACACATAGTGAACACTGAAAATATGATTTGTTCTTTATAATGAAGTTGTGAGTATACTGTTGTATTGGTTTGTGTACAGGAGAGGTACAAAAGATGATGATCAATGTGGGTCTTGTGGGATAGTGGCAGTCTTATCAAGAGAAATCTTAGCTAAGAAGGTCCTTTCACAGGTGAATTGCTGACAAATATACACCCTTTGCATGTAAAATCTCTCCCTTTTCATGATTGCATGATTCAAATATAATACTCACCATTAAATAAAATTTTAGGAAAAATAAACTATTGTCAATAATCACTTTCTTAATTTTTAAAGAAATTTTGAAGATTTTCATTTTTCAAACTTTCTCTGATAGTCATCCATCTCAAAGATCTAACATGTTTCTCCTCAAATTTCTGCAACAGGGGTGGGACAGGTAGTGATTGCTTAACAAGCATCTGGAATTAGTGATGATGGTGGGAGGGCAACAATTGACTTTTATGGGTATGTAGTATTTGCTGATTTCTATGGTGCTAGTATTCCCACCATGGACAATTTCAAACTACAGCATGTATGTGTTTCTGGGAAGAGGTACACAGTAGTGTTCCATTACTATTCACCATACGGATAATATACAAGACAGTAGATAAGAGAAAATAATGAGGACCAGATGGTTTTGACTATGAATGTCTTTTTAAATATTATTTAAGTATTAATTTATGGAATTTAATTTTTAATGATGGAAGTGTTTCACAACAACATCTTAAAATTCCTAAAAGATTTCTGTCATAAGACCATCTCTAAAAGCATGACTTTCTTTGGAGTCATAACAAACTACTCTATTTGCATACCAGTGCAGCCTGAAAGAATGGAATCAACACCCTAAGGAGAAACCCTCAAGAAATATGGATGAGAGCAACTAAATAGGTTTCCCAGTATCCTATGCTTCAAACAAGCATTTATAGGAGTCAGTTTTTGTACTTCCTGTTAATTTAAACTGAAATCTCTATGATATATCCTTTCTGACAGTTTTCCCTCTTTCCTTATCTTGTTTCCTCTGCTCACCTACTCTTGATTTCTAGGAAGCTCATAAATAAATGACTTGCAATTATCACTTTGATCCAGGTTATGCTCTGGAAATAAACAAAATACCTAAGAAGTTAAAATCAGAGATATTCTTAATAAGCAAACATTCAGATGGAGATTCTGGAAATGGGTCAGATAAAACCTTTAAGTGAGAATACTTATTTGTGTTATCTATGGGGGAATGCCTGAAGTTTACTATTGACTCTTGGCAGAGATAATGAGGAGATAGGCTAGTTGGAAGTTTATAATTAAGTATTTGATACCTGAAATTCCTGCAGCACCAAAGTCACAATGTTTATATTGTTTAGGGATGTGTAGATTGATGATTTGAACACTGTGAAATGAATGATATATGTCCAACTGGACTTAAAAGTCCTCCTGAAAATGTGTGCTCTAGGTCACCTGGAACCAAGATTTTCATTAAATCTTGGTTTAAAATCCAGAGTTAAAAAGCATCCTGTGTGACTGAGAAAGGGGTCTGAAGAGCTGTGACTAGAACATTCTTAGTCTTCCTATGCTTATTCACTTTATTTCTGTTCAAAATGTTCTTGCTTCATTAAAGCCTTTCATAAATTTGCTCTGTGGAGTTAAGTGAGTTCTTTCAATTATCTGACCTATGTAATCACTGCAGTCTGTTATCATTAGAATGTAACACAGATTCCATCACTGGTGGTTAGTGGCATGCTGCAACACCACAGTTAATAAGATTTTCATCAATGCTGATTTGAGATAAGGTATAAGTAAAGAGAAAGCACTGGGTTATGCAGTCAGTCTAACATTTCATTGGTGTGATGAACTACAGGTGGTCATAGAGACTGATGATAAGTAACATTCTGACTTAATAGAACTTAATAGAGCTTTTGGATGTGATTAGTTCTATTAACTGTAAGGTCCAGTGTGTATAGCAGCAATCTATACACACTCCAATGGCACAATGGAAAGGTACATTTTGGATTAAGCTTCAGCATATTCAGTGGAACTAAATCAGTTTTAAGAAGTGGTGGCATAGTCTCAATGATAACTATTTGTTTTGCACTGACATCTCTCAATTCTCAATTATATGACTTAATGGAGTTAGATTCCCATGAATAGCTAATGATCAATGAAATTTATGGATCATTTTCCACTAATACTCTAGTTTGTTGCATTAGTTTTAGCTCAATATGGACTACTGCTGTATTTAGAAGACCTATGAGAAAGACAATTGATATATACTTTAAATGAGGGAGAAGTGGTTTGCAGTAATCTCGACAGTGGTGAATAACTTGGTAGGCTGACTTAGGAACTTAGGGAGATAACTTAAAAAAAAAAAAAAATCCTCTTTCTCCAAACTGAGGTTAGTTTCTGTCCAGAGTTCAGGGATAAAAATAGAATCAGGGCTATTTCAGCATGCCTATTCCTTGGGTACCAGAATGTCCCAAGTAAGGACAAACTGGAAAGTTAGAGATCAGATAAGGACATCTGAAGAAATGGAAAATGCTGATCGGATTGGGAACGAGCACACAGTAAGATAATTTTTGTTTCATATTATACCAATATCGGCTCCTCCAATGCAGAAAAGTTACAGGCCAGGTAGAAATGAATATATACCTTGTAGACATCAGGTGACCTTACCTGTGCCCTTTCAGTATTTGATGTGTTCAAGAATGGAATAGCCATGGTGACAGGGATTAGGCTATGCGAGAGTGAACAGCATTGCCTCCTTTAGAACACCAATTCTTTTTCTGTTTTTAAAATTTTATTTATTTATACATACAAGAGCTGGGGTATAGAACAGAGGATCGGGGATTATGGGAATTCACCAGAGACAGAGTGGACAGAAGAATAAGCAGATCAACTGAAATACACTGCTGAGGGGTGCAGCAGGAGAGGCAGGAGAGGTCTGTTGCTCCATGTGGGACCCTTCCTGGCTGGGGATCGAACTCTCGATGCAGTGGTTACAGAAGTCCCACAGTGTGACACTCAACCCCTGTACCACCAGAGAGGCCCGAGAATACCAATTCTTGTTGGTAGGCACTTAATATCAGATCAGTCATTTGGTAACATGTTAATTACATCTGAACTTTCTACTTTTCTAAACCTATACCAGATACAAGTCTGCCTACCCTGATTGCAGTATTTCTGTCAGAACCATTAGTGGAGTGCATATATTGTGACTAATGTCCTAACACTGGAAGCCACATAACAAAAGCTGAAACTAAGAATCTTTTGAAGTGAAGAATTTGTAACTCAAGTATTTGATCACCCAACCCACTCATCTCACCATGACTACTTGAAGTGGGCAGCCAAGTAGAAACTTGGAATAGCCTCATCTAATGTATAAGATGAGAAATAAAAAACTGAAACTTTATGGTATTGTCCACTGGTATGCAACATTAATGATAAATTGTGCTCCTGTATTACTAATAGTGGTGAATAACTTAGTAGGTTAACTTAGTAGCTGTAAAGGCAAACTGGAAAGATAGCGATAAGGACATCTGAAGAAATGGAAATTTGGTAGAGACAAAAGGTTGAAAGTATGATTTACCACCAGACTAAGTATCTTTTATAGGCTAAATAGTCTTTCCTCTATCTCTAATTCATATGTTATATCCCAACTTTTAAAAGTAAAGAGTACTTCCAAATATATTTGGAAATAAGTTGCTTAAAGAAGTGATTAAAGTAAAATGTTGTCATTAGGGTAGAATATATTCTAATATAAACTGGTGTTCTTGTTAAATAAGATTAGAGCATGCAGAGGGAAGGCTATGTGAAGACAAGGAGCACTAAAGATGACCGTCTATAAGACAGAGAGAAGCCCCAGAGAAAAATACCCCTTAAGAGACCTTGATCTTGGAATTCTAGTTTTAGAAATGTGAGAAAATATATATATATATTGTTTTAAGTCAGTAGTACTTTCATTGTAGCCCTAACAAAATAATATAGTGACCATTTTATATAATTTATATTTTCTATGTTTGCTTCTTAGGTTCTATTGTATTGAATGTGCTAGTTTGGGGCTGGAAGGAAATATGTCCTTTATAGAATCTGAACTTTGATTACTGAACCAACAAACAAATGAATTCTTAGATTAACAGGCAAAACTGACCTTCATTATTATGAGTTAGATCGTTCTTTTATAATGGGCACAAAAAATGTCAAATATGAAGATGTCACTGGGGAATTTTCCCAGGCTTTTATGCTTTTGAATCAGTGATTTTGGCAGCCCATGAATGAAAAGACCAAAGCAATCACAGGTTCAGAACAGTCAGGGTTGATAGTGAGTCCCATAATAAGGAAAACAAACTAGATTGGCGGAAAACAAGGGAAGATAGAATTGGTGGCAGAGGGTAAGGATATATATTATTTGTGGCATCATACGTATTTGAGGCACCTTGATTCCTCTGTATTATAGATCCTTTTAGAGATTATGGCTGATTTTAAAAAATTATTTATGCATATAAGGACTGGGGTACAGGCCAGAGTAGTGGAAGGTGAGAAGGTTCACCAGAGACAGAGTGGGGCGCAGAACAGGCAGATAAACTGAAATACACTGTTGAGGGAAGCAGCGGGGGAAGTAGGAGAGGTCTTCTGCGCCATGTGGGTCTTTCCCTGGCCAGGATCGAACTCGCACTGCTGTGAAGTGGATGCTTCACAGTGTGGTGGTCAACCTGCTGCACCTCTAGGGAGGCCCCTATGGCTGATTATTTTCTTATAACAGGGATAACTACATGATTTTGGGACCCCAATGCAAAATGGAACCCCTTGCTCAATGAACAGAAAGAAAACTGTTAAAGATATTAAAATACTGTACAAACATTTTCCTTTTATCACTTTTAGGTTCCCTCTTGACTAGTGAAGATGTTTTCTGTTTGATATTTAATTTTGTTCTCCCAAAGTAAGGGGATATCCTAGGTAGAGTGACAGCTATCATAGCTCAACTCAGTATGTGAACGACAGTAACTTGGAGTTTCAGATTGGTCCTTAGTTCACTAAGGTTCCCTCTTGACTAGTGAAGATGTTTTCTGTTTGATATTTAATTTTGTTCTCCCAAAGTAAGGGGATATCCTAGGTAGAGTGACAGCTATCATAGCTCAACTCAGTATGTGAACGACAGTAACTTGGAGTTTCAGATTGGTCCTTAGTTCACCTGCTGGACCAGGCCAGGTAGAAAACTTCCCCTTAGCAGGGATTCACCATCTCAAACCACATTTGGTATGTGGCCACAAAGAGATAAGTATGGGAAGCACTTAGTATCTTTACTGCGGGAAGGCAGGGAGCATGACCCTGCCTAGCCACTTGTTATGATGCTGTTTGAAGAGAACAAGACTGTAATCATCACACACCACTCAAAGACACATTGTCAAATATGACTCAACACCAACTTTTACTGCACCTGTGCCCAGTTGTTGCAAAGGTCATTGATGTGACCTAGTCACTGGAGGAAGTGAGAGCTGGCAGTAGTAATCTACAGGGAAGGGAGTAAACTACTCACTGGTGGTACTATTGGGTGGGGTACATGAAGTCTCAAAATTCTTCCCAAGGAGGTGGTAATTGATGGAGCTATTCAGCAGTCAACACTGCAAATACCCTCTCTTTTATCAACCTGCTCTCACAAATATGTTTTATGTTTGATCATATTTCACTTACAAAACACAAGTTCAGAACACTGCAAGAATTTCAAGATGGTGACCTTAAAGCATTAAACCTCAAGTGACTAGGTTTACTGAACATAAAACTTAAAAGTCTATATTGATCACAGGTCAAAGAAGCTGCCATTGTCTTAAAGCATAGAAATATTAAGTTTGAGAGGATCTGAGCAGTGCAAAAATTAAACAGCATCTAACACTTATGTCCTGACTGGTTATATCTCCAGTTAAAATTGGTAGTCCTGATTTGTAATAATTCATGTCCATAGCATGTTGAATGACTTTTTTCTTGTTCAGAGGCAATTTTCAATCAATGTGAGATCAGAACTAGTGGAGAGATGTACAAACATTTCATCCTTTAGGGGGTCTTTCTGTGAGGCATTGTCATAGCTTCCCAGAGATCCTAGTAGAAAGGGAGTCCTTGCTTTCTACATTATTACCACATTGGTTTTCGTTCTTTCCCTTTTCTTCTTCTTATTTTTTTGAAACATCTCCCAAAGAAAGCAAATTTATGTGAGGTTGTGGGATTGAGCAGCTGGTATTACTACCTTTCCCACTGCTTCTTTCAATCATTCTCCAGTGGTTTAAAATTAATTCCTTTAATTTGATTGTGAAGGGCAGATTCTTTATAACCCAAGACATTAATGGGATTTATAGAAGTTGTTGGTATAAAAGTTTCATTTCTAAAATTATAAACCTTAATCTTTCCATTCCCCCACCATTTATTGTGTGTATGTGGTTCTAATGGGAAACTCTCAAGATGTTACCCCAATAAAAGAAATTAATTTATTAAAAATAAATAGATTTGTGTACACATTCAACAAATTGGACAGAAAAAAATAATCATATCATTCCTTATAGATATACACAGAAAATAAGTCACTATTTAGGATGAAAACTTTGAGATAATAATGGAGTGTTAATCTTCTAAGCTCCAAGTTCTTTTGATAATATAAATTGATGTCTAGGCCTCTTTGAGTAAGCATTTTGTCAATAAAAATTGTGTTGCTCTTTTTAGGAGAAATGTTTCTCTTCCAGATATAAATTGTAGTACAGTGAACAGCATGCTGATGCTTATTTGTGGTAGACCTGAATGTTTTCAAATTTGAAGTCACTATGACCTAAACTGAAATTCAAGGTCCTACAGACAAGCTATAAAGACTCGATCTCTTCTTTGGTGGTGAAAATAACTAGGATAGATTTACTGAAGTTTACTCTAATCCACAGGATAAAAAGTCTCAAGTTTTAATGATGTTTTGCCGATATTTAGCCATGAAAGCAAGAAGTTCTGGACATATCCTCTGTTTTCCTAAACAAAGAGCATCTAATAATGTGAATTACTAATTCCTTATTTTTATTTTTTTTGTTATGTTCTCTTTATCATTATTACCCTACCACCACTGTCTTTCTCATCTACCTGACTTACTATATCTCTGTACTAATTGATTTTCTTGACTCTGCTCTTGTCCTCTCTAAGACATCTTCCATGCAAAATATATGTAAGATTGTCACTACTGTAGCACAGTACTGTCCAACAGAACTTTCAGAATGATGGCCATGTTTTATACCTACAATACCTAGTAGGAGGGCTATTAGTTACACATGAAGTATGGCTGGTAAGATAAAGAACTAAGATTTTCATTTTATTAAATTTAAAATTAAATAGGCATACATGGCTGGGAACTAGCATATTAGAAGGTATACCTTTAGGGTATAAACTCCATGGAAAGTCCTTTTCTTAGGCATCAGAGATTGGCTATTCCTTTTCACTAGGTCCTAAAATCCCATGTTCCTATCATGCTTTGCTTTACTTAATTTTTTATTGGTATGTGTTATATTGATGTTCTGTAGTTCCTTGAGGACAGAGATCTTATTCTGAAAATCACAATAAAAATAGCAATAATCTCAATAGCAATCATTGGAAACAGTTAACAAAATACCTCCTCTCACTATATTCTTGTTTTAGTATCAGAATAGATACTATGAAAAATTCAATATCCTTGGAAAAGTCACTGGAAAAATATCTTATTCTTTAATTGAGTCATTTATTTGAATTTGTTTATTAGGTGAAGATTTTAGAACCTGATTGCAGAAAGCCTAACTTTCATTGCACCACATCATGTGTCCTAGCCTGTGGGGTTACTTTGCCTCAAAAATTTCTAGCAAAAAGGTAGATAAGCATATCTGACTTTGGGGCAGAGTTTAAGAGGAGAGCTTGGTGACTGAGAAACCAACCATACTCCTTTCTATTTTCACTATAGCAGAAATTTAATCTGTAAATAGTCAAAAAGCTATCTGAAGAATAAGTATTTGAAGTCAACTTTACACCTACTTTTACTTATAGATGTTCTTCAAAATCTTGACTAGGAGTGGAAAAGAGAAATATCTAATTTGTTCTTATGTTAAAGTCATATTATTCTATTCAGTAGTGTCATTACAGTTTATGTATAAGGACTTAGAAGCATTTTATTCAATAATATTTAATCTTTCTTGTTTCTTATATCTTGTCTTAATTGGTTAAAATCCAAAAGTAAGATTGATTTATGTTTCCTATCCCAATATTAATTGTAGTATTTGTTTGTGACTCACTCTATGCCAGATGTGATGAATGTTTTATTATAATTTCTTTTATCCAAACAGTAGTATTAAATGCTTATATACCGTTAGGTAATAGGTAAACAACAGTCAAGCAAATACACTTGGATTTTGCCTTTATTGAACTTATAGTCTAGAAGGAGAAAGATAATAGCAATAAAATAAGCAAACAAATACATCTATTTGTAAGGTACTTTCAAGGTAATAAACAAGAGGCCATGATGAAAAGAGATTGGACATGATTGATCCTTCTAGATAAGCTGAGTAAGTAACTCCAGTAGCCATTTAATCAGAGATCTTGAGAATAGCAAACCAGTCAAAGTTCTGGGGGAAGAATATTCTCAGTGTATAAATGTGCACATATAGTGATGTTACAGTTGACAGTAGCTTCATGTGATAGGAACATAGACAGTATGGGTTTAGTGAAATACTCATAATAATTCTATTATTATCCATACTGCATATTAAGAGGTTGAAACAAAGAGACATAAGCTAACTTTCACACAACTAGTGAGAGAGCAAGTATTTGGACTATGTCTCTAGTCAGTGACCATGGTCCTAATCTAGAGAGTCCAAAATAATAGATACTTAAACAAGTGAGTGGTAAAAAAAAAATGAGTATTGGAAAATTGATCTATATAGACCACTTAAATTTGTTGGACCAGTGAAGATATCAATAATAGTTTATTAACAGAACTACTAGATAAGGTTATGTGGAAAACTGCATAAAAGAAACCTATAGACATTTTTGCTATTCCAAAAAGTAAATTATAAGAAGGAGAAGGGGTAGACAGGTAACTAGAGAGAAAAGAGGCAGAGAGATTAGGAAACTTAAAAAATGTATAATAAAAATGAATGATGATTGGATATTTGAAGGTATTTTAAAATAGTGTGAATCATTAGATAGTACAATAATACAATTGTTTAAACACAATCCCTCTATTTGGGAGAATTTTTTATATGCATGAAATGATGAAATATCTGGGCTTTGTCTTTAATCTGGGAGATGAGAGCTAGTGGATTTATATATAAAACAGGGTTGGCATTAGATGAATATTATTGAAGCTGGCTTACAAGAAAACATTCAAACTCTATTAAATATTCTAAGTACTTGAAATCTTTTGGTAACATTAAGTTAAAACAAAGAATAAGAGGAAAGATTTCTATGAAGTGAATGAGAGGAGAAATAATAAAGTTAATTATTTTATATGCTTCATAGTGAAGAAATGGTAGATAAGCAAAAGAGAGTAGGATATATATATAGAATATATATAACATTGTATATATGATATGCATACATACACATAACATTTACTAAATAAATACATGGTGGGGATTATTTCCTCTATACATTCTTAGATTTATTCTAGATGTATTCACCAGATGATCATAGTAGCTATAATATTTCCTCATTTAATAAATGAGGTACCTGAAACCAGGGAAGCTAAATGACTTGCCTGAGTTCACACCTAGTAAATGGCAGAACTGGATTTGAAGTGCTGTCTCCAGCCAACCACAACAGTAATACCCCTTCATGTTGACATAATAAATAAGGTAAAGGGAGTCAGGATAACTGAGAATATTCAAGAGAAAGAACAATCATATATCCAGAATTCAAAATAGCTAGGAGAATATCATCTAGAACTCAGAGGCCAAGGGTTACCTTTAAAAAAGAAAAGCAATATATTAATAAGCTATATGATTTGAATATATGATCTCATATATTCTTACATAGTTTCCATTTTTGAACTTTGTTCAAAAGAAAAACAGAATAAATATTAAATGATTGAATATAAATGTTCACTTTCTGGAAATTTAGTATCACAAAGAAATTTAAAATTGAAATGAAAACTTCAACAGAATACTATTTTTAATAATCCACTTTTAAAGTTATTAGAGAGATGGCTTAAAAAACAAATAACACTTGCTGTTAAAAAATACATATTTCAATATTTCTTAGCTTCAGTCCTGTTTATTTTTTAGCTTGCTTAATTCAAATAAAATTACATCTAATGCAGCCCTACTTAATTTAAATGACTACTGAAGATTTTCATAAATATCATTTTATTTTACTTTTGGTAACATTTGGTAGTTAATTACCTGTTTATTTCAAAGTTCCATTTGTGAAGTTCAGATATACCTGGAATCAACTAGAAGTGTTTATTGTAATTCTTAGATTATAACTTAGAAAACTATGACATACACTAGGATCCAAATTATGTTGTTCCACTACTTAGTAGAAGAATCACAAATGCGAAAACCTACTTTGACTACCAAAGTTTATTCTTAAATTTTAGTGTTAAAAGTGTAATGAGTCAGACATTGGTTTCCACCCAAGTTTAAATTTTACTTTGTGAAAACAGAAATATATTTTCTTCTCACTAATCTCAGTTCCTGCATCAAATTAGAAGTTTGGTCTAAATGATCCCATTTTCTATATAATATAATCAACACTGTAAAATCAGAGTAGTTTAATGGTGAATTCATGTGTTTGTTCTGAAATGAATATGGGTTTCATTTTGAAACTGAAGAGAAGTCAAACCTTGGGCTTAAGCTTTGAGCCATGGTTTTTACATCAATAAAGACAATAATACTTATTTCAAAGATAACAGTAAAAAATTCTAATACAGAATAGTGGAGTCATATCAGATGTCAAGTTTTTCCCCACTGTCCATTCCCTCCCAACTTGTCAGGAGTGTCTACAGGGATGCAGAAAAATCCTTTTCATCATCAAATCTTTACCACTGTGACAAAACAATAGCAATAGTACACTTGGTGAAAAAGAACTCAAAATCCTTGTATGTGTTTATCTATTAAAATATTGAATGATATCCCAAGAAAGAGTGATTTTATGCATAGGTGAGAATTATGTATTATCTGTAGAATGGTGGCATCACTTTTTTAGGAGTATAAATGCAAAAAATACAAATATGGTTTACTTCTACAAATACACAAAATTGTTTTTTTATGCTTTTTATGATAGGAGACGAATATGACACAATGCATTCAATAATAGATGAAGAAAGAACTTTTGTACTAAATGACACCATTTTATATAATAATGCAACTCTATCACCTTATTCTATAAGCAGATGCTTAGTGATACAAAGATGACCAGCTAAATTTGTGAAGCATCTACTTTTCTGTAGGTGGTACACACAATTCTCTTTCCTTTTTATATCTTGAATGATGTTGTATTACATTGTCACAAATCAATTTATTAGGTTTCAAATAATGTTCATATCTTAAAATCTCAGTATAAAACTCTAGTTATGAAAATTTTTCAAATGCAAAGATTCATGAATATGTTGATGAGGAAAATGGATGCTGATTGAAATTTAAATATTTAGCATAGGAAATTCTTAGGACTACTCAAAATTATTTTACTAAGGTTGTATATTTGAAGAAGGGTCAAGCATGACAAGTGCATTTAACTGTATTCAAAGGTTTTTTTATTTTCTGAAAAAATATAAAATTTCATATCTTACACTACAAAAACATGTACACAAAACAAATACACATAGTGTTTCAAATGGGGAAAAATACAGAAATACTAATCCTTCCTTCAGTTGATGCTGAGGCAGGGACTTGAGATACCCCAATACCTAGAACAGAACAAGATACACTATACAACTGTTTCTGATCTGCCTGAACTAAGAGATTTTAATAAACATTTACTAACAAATGATTGAGTCTAACTTGTATTTTCAGACTACTACAAATGAAATTTACATACTTTTAAATAATTGAAAAAGCACAGTAGCCTAAAGAATTATAAATATGTTGACCACTGAAGCCTCTACTGTCAATATAGTCCAGCCTGAATATTTTGTCATCTTCATTTTTTTTCATTAACATTTAGAAGCAAATGATATTTGATTCTGAATATAAACAGACTCTTTTTTAAAGAATTGGTATCTTCTAACCAATAATTATGTGGTCATTCTCAAAAAGAACATTCAATCATTTATGTGTAAAAAGACATTTTTATAAATCAACAAGAAAAGAAAAGAGTTCTTATCTATTTCTCTTTTGATACATTACTATATAATTAACAACATAATAGAGAAAAATATTCAATGTAACCAGCTGTGCTATAGAGTTGAAAAAATGATGACGTATTCTAGTTATTAATTTCAAATAAAACTAGCATTTGATTGTTTATTCAGTATCATCATTATCATTTTATTGTATCTACTTTTTATTTACTTTGAGTTTAAACATCTGGCAGGACATAATCAAAGACAGCCTACTATTATACTTAGCTTTCTTTTTTCTTTTAGCAAGAACAAAATGAGAAAAGCATCTTATTCTAATGTAACATCATACATCTAGTAAATTTCTAACATCTGACTCAAAAAGCATATGCTATCCAATGCACAATTACAGCCAAAAATGTTTTCACAGGTAAAAATCTCTGCTTGTGCTTGTTAGAACCCACTTTAAATGGTAAAAAGAATGATATTAAAAAACAAACCTTAACGTTCACATAGAGATTAAATAGTAGACATGCAACACATAAGTATTCAACTGATACTAATTTTTCATTCCAAATGTGAGATGTGAAAATATCCCTTCATCATTGCACACTGGTTTGGAGTCTTTTACAAACTGTATTAAAGATGTTCTATATTGTTTTGGCAACTTGAAAACTAACAATGCTGGCCACATTTAAGTTTAGATAGAATACTGAAATATAATTTTTACAGTAATCCTACAACTTTAGAACACTGACATGGTGATTAAAATACAAGAAACAAAAGACCATGCATATCATTTTTTTTAAATGGAAAAGTCAGTCTTTACATTTTTACATACAGTTCATACATTTCAATGGCCGAGAAGAACAGTTGAGTATATGTCATTTTTATATGTGAGCAAATGGTAAGATTAGGAAGAAAAGAGATTTATGATAAAAGAGGCAATTGAGTGACTTCACAGATATCAGTAAATCGAAAGTTGCTCCCTGCTTATACTTATTTTTCAAAGTTCAACATTGAAAAAGACCCATCCACTAAATTATTGCTAATGGTAGTTAAAATAACATTATATATTGTTTGACAAAGCTATCTTATGTGCTAAAATAATCTTCTATGTTCTACATTTGGTTGTTTGGGGGGGATGACAAAATGAATCAAAATGATAAGAAATCACACCATCATGATTGGTTAGACCTTGCCCTGGGTTACTGCTCACTGCATTTCAAGATACAGGCCTCTTCTCCATACTCCACTTCTCACATTTATAGATGAGACTGACACTTCCCAATTGGTGACATGTCCACGGTGAACAAATATTTTAGAAAGGAATTATTTTCTCTTCTGGGGGAAACAAATCTTGTTCAAAAATCTTTTCATTCTTTCTAATATTGACATTTCTTAGAAATTCTCAACTAAACTGAGATATGGATGAGAACTATTTATCTTCTTAACTCACCTCAATTTATATTTCAAAGTAAACACAAAGTCTGCAGAATAATCAAATTAAATTTTATACAAATTGCTTTAGAAGATACTTTGTAAAAAAGAGGAAATCTAGAGTCTAAATTCAAATTCTAGTCACTTATACTCTCTACTGACTTCCAAAATACTGTTGAATTTATAAAGTTGGAAAACAAGTTAGAAATTATCTGTATTTCTTATAACTAGTTGTTGGTAATCAACTTAAAATATATGGAAGTTTTCCTTTTAAATCAGTAGGTCTATTCTTCCTTTGAAATTTCTCAATTGTTATTCTATTAGCTAAATTTCATTGATTTTACAAAATTCAATAATTTGTAACTCAATCTCCAATTATTTTGTTCAAAAGGAACTGGTTTACATTTGTTTCTTAAATGGACAAATGCATCTTTAATAATGGTAATTCTTGCTTACTTGTGATTTTATCAAAACAATGTTAAAAATTTCTTTCTATTTCTATCTGGATATTTTACAAAGCCATTAAGTATAACTGAAGCACAATTTGTGTGGACCCATGTTACAGTACAGACCTAATAAGGGATGTAGTTTTAATTTTTAGATTTTTTTTCTTTTCTGTCACTTACTTTAATGAAGACTTATTTTATTATTTAATTTAAAGTTGGAGAAGGTAGAAAAGAAAGATATTGCACTATAAAGTTATTCTGGTATTTACTAATATTCAACTGAAATGGTGCTTCAAAAAAAAAAAAAAAAGAAGAAGAAGAGGAATACCCTCAATATAATGCAGCCATATTTCCTATGGAATTCATTAATTCAGTCTATTTCAATATATTAGACTGCTATTGTTAAAATGTTTAGACTATATTTTCTTGACATGCTGTGCTCCTTTAATAATTTTATGTCATTCCAAAATTTCTATAAAGTGAAGTAATGCCCCCCCACAAATTTTTTTTTTCACCAGGTAGCTCAGTTTTGTTCAAGTTCTAATGAATTGTGTAATTTGTACCACACATACCAATTTTCACCAGTTGTGGGATATAGATCACACACTGAAAATATTTTAAATTCCTTAGTAAAGTCAATTAAATAATTTTTGCCTTAGTTCATCAAAATAAATTGAATTCCACATAACTAAATGCAACATGAAATTACCAAATGAATATATTGCCATCAGCTAATAAAATTTGATGTCTTGAAATAGAGGGAATTTTGAAGAGAAAAAATATATCTACATATATACTTGTCATCATCCCATTGCTGCTGTAATATCAAAATTTCTAGAGCTGAGCCACAGGGGAAATGGTTACACAGGATTAAAACTTAAGAGTAATGCTTAGTGCTATGTGTTTGGCTTTAACGACATTAACAGAAGCCTGCACAGTTAAATCCTTCTACATCCCGCTGAAAATGTGCCCTTCGGTGTCAACTTTTCTTGACAGGATATTTCCTGGGAATCAGAAAGGTGAAATTTCTTACAGCAGTGCAAGATTAATGGCTAGAAGAACTGCATTGTCACCCATATCACAATGTGTTTTTAAAAAGCCAAAGGGGATTTAATCTTATAGACATTTCCTGTTAGTGAATAAAGAGATTTAGTAGCTTTTGGACACACCAGAGGAAAAAATACACAAGCTTGTGTTCAGTTGTTTTACTGCTTCCTTTTTCTCTTATTCATATTACATTCTGGAACATTTGTTCCTGTGTGTTGATAAAATTAAAATGCTACTAAAAATGCAAGCAAGGTGGTAATTGACACATGTACCAGCACACTCACACACACACACACACAAAACTCTAAGTTAAATTGACTCCCGAAGTATATAGCAAATTATACAGTATGTACACAATTATTACTTAACAGTTTCTAGAAGAGCAAGTAAAAGTAAATTTTATAACACAGAAAAATAAATATACACCCTGTATTGTACTTGTTCTTATCAACATGTTTATACACTAGTTTTTCTATAAGTTAATGCTGTGTAACAGCATTTTAAAATTACAAAAGAAGATATCTATTAAGAAATTATCTAATGATATTGCTCTTCAATACACTTATGTAGACAAGTAAGACTTGAAGTAAACTTCAGAAAAAATTGCAGCTTAGATTAGCCCACAAATGACTAAAAAACCTTCCCTTTCAAGTAAATTCTTAGAAGTATTGAAAGGGGCTGCCTTAATTCAGTCTATAAAGGTGCTATACAGAATTATATTCTTCATGTAAAAATTTTGTGGAAATGGTAGGAAGGATTTTGTTGTTATAACATAAGGTAGTGGTTAACCTCATGCTCTTATTCCATGCAGTTTATATTTGCTTCCTGAAAAATGAAGACACTGAGAGAAAGATAAGAGATCTTAGTAAAACACTGATTACACATTCTGTGATTGAAACAAATGCTCTGCTAAATGTTATAAATGACTGAGTTTTCCCTTTTCCCCCTTATTTGCTAAAAAAAAAATCTCAGGGCTAGTTACAAAGTGCAGATTCATTCACTTGACGAAGTGACATTAAAATGAAGTTACAATGGCACCATCCCATTTACCAGCTGCACCTTCATTTCTTGAAGGCTGTTCATGATCTTCTTCTGGTGACCGACAAGAGTCACTCCAAGCCGTCTTAAATCCCTGCATGAAGAAAGCACACATTGGATGTATGTAATGATTCAATGGGTAGCACACCTCAATATTTCACGCTGTATAAAAGAAAACATTGTACAGGAACTAATTATGTCACAGTCCCAATTTAGACATACGGGGTCCAATTTTCAAAAGTGTGTTTCAAAATTGTACCATGAAAATACACTTTTGGTCAAAGAAATATTGATAAAGGGGAGTGATATAACATAGAGGCATATTTAATAATTCCTTCTTAAGGCATCATTAATTTAGTGACACAGATTGTTTTAAAAATTGTAAATTCTTACTAGAAAATATTTAATTTAGAGGATACAATTTTATTGAACAGCTTTGAAAATGTGGACCTACAATATGCACAAGCAGTATTTTTTTTTGTTAAAAGAAGTAAGCATAAAAAATATAATTTAACAGCTAAGCAGCTTGTAGACTGAATTCTTCTGCATAATTATTTTATATATCAGATATCTAGGGCTTAATCATCACTATAGTGCTCTTATAACTCTTCCAAATATTTTATTTTCCACTTGGAACCCGAAATACCAGAGCTTTCTTCCTTTACCAAATAACATACAAGTTCCATTGGCATTAAAGCATTCTAAAGATTACACGCTATCAAAAAGTCTTTTCAACCAAAATATTTTCATAATTTTTTTAAAGGCTTATTATTTGAAAGGAAATTGAGAATATTCAGATTTCAAAACTAACTGCATATTATGGTGGTCAGGATTAGTGTCCATGATTTCTAAATGTAATTTCACAGGTATCCAAGAATTCTATTCCCCTAAAATATATAGCTGGCAAAATAATGATTCTGGTATCTTTGGCAAATGATAAACATTAATTATTAGAGTGAAAAAATAGAGTGAAAAAATGAACATTAAAATTTCAAAATACTACATGGCAAAACTGACAAGTTAGAGCCTTTGAGTGAACTATTTTAGTTAATTATTTTATTGAATATATTATGCTACACATGAATACTTTTGCATTTAATAAATGCAGTAATTCCATATTGTCTTAGAATTATACAGAATTGGATACAAGGACATTACAATCATTGTGTATAATCAAATAGTTTTTGAAACTATAAGAAATTAATTATCAGAGGACAAAATTAAATACATGGGTACATAGACTATGTATATTAATAATTGAAATAATTTTTAAAGTAATTTTATTAAATAACAGATTTCTTTTTCCCTTTGATTTCTTGATTCCTGATGAAAATTTTAGCAAATGGTGAGTAGTAAAAACGAAGCAATTGATACTAAGAATTAGATAGAATTATCATAAACTTAAATATTAAACATTAAATTTAGAAATACATGGCTACAGGACCCCAGAGTACAATGTAAAAATATTAGTAATGGTAGGCATAGAAGATAATCAACAAAATTAAAAGCCAATAAAAATTCACTTTGATAAAAATCACTCTTGTTAATTATGATAGACTATAAAATAGTTACAGGTTACATAAGAACTTGGAGTTACTAAGTCAACATTTATCAGCCTTGGCCATGTTAACATTATAGCTGGATATTCTATGTTGTGTAAGGCTGTCTTAAGCATTGTAGTACACTTAGCAGCACACCTGACCTCTGCTTAGTAAATACTTAAAGGGGCTGTGCCATCCCGTTTCTGCTGTAATAAAATGTTTCCAGACATTGCTGAATGTTCCCTGAGTGGCATAATTGCCCAATTGAGAACTATTGCACTAAATATACAAATAAAAGTTGACAATTAAGATATCATTTTATATATGCTTGGAATATGGAAAACCCTATGATAACATTTTTGTATTTCTCTTTTTATGGATAAGGGAAATGGTTTTAGAAGGTTTAAATCATTTGAGTAAATGACACAGTGAGCAGGCAACAGAGCTATAACTAAAACCAGTACCCTAATAGCAAAGTTGAAACTCTTAATTTCTCATTAATTTGAGACACTATTTTGAGCAAAGTATACTAATTTTTTTTAAAGATTTATTTATTTATGCCTACAAGCACTGGGGTATAGGCCAGAGGTGTGGGGAGGTGAGAGGATTCACCACAGAGAGCTGGGAGCAGAACAGGCAGATCAACAGAAGTACACTGCTGAGGGGAGCAGTGGGCACAGCAGGAGAGGTCTGCTGCACCCTGCGGGTCCCCTCCCTAGCCGGCAGCAGGGATGGAACTTGTGCTGCAGTGGCTGCGGTTGGCTTCATAGTGCATTGTTTAACCCACTGCGCCACCAGGGAGGCCCAAAAGTATACTAAATTACATGTGACTATTCATCTGTAAAATGAGAGCTCTGTAAATATAGTATCAAATATCTAAAATTTTTAAAAAAGAAGATATTTAATGAAGGGTATGAAACACATAATATTTGTAATTATGGTAACCTCTGTATACTTTATGGCAGTTTCAGTTGTGAGCTAACTAATATTGTCAGATTTCCAACTGTAATTTGTGAATCATGAAGAACTGTTTAGGTTTGGGTAATTCATGGGTTCTTATTAACACATTTTGGCCCTATTTAAATGTGGGAAAAACAGGGCTAATTTTTTTTTCTTATTTTTTTAGGATTAAAATTTCTAACTTGTAAACTATCTCTACAAGAGAATTAAATTAGTAATTGAAGTTTAAAATCATATACTTTATTATATGATTTAAAAACCCACAGATGATTCTGAAGTTCAAAAGTATTGATATAATATATGTCACTAAATCGCAAACTATGCATAGCTAATCCAATTATCAAAATCAAAATTTGAAAAGGGTTTTTGTAGTTTATATTTAAGACCTAAAAAGAAAAGATTTTATAGGTTTCTTCACTCAAAAAGTATGGATCTTGCATATGTAATACCAAAACCTTAATCTGCAGTGTGTGTGAGTTTTCATATTCCAACTCTTGTTTTGTTTGGTATTATGAAATCACTAGTATGACATTTTTATTTTCACTGTCTTAACTTGTTGTTATATTAAATTCAAATAGAATTTAATTCTTTGAAATAATTTTACCATATGAAAGATTCTAGTTACAGTGCATTGGGAATTTAATTTTTCATGACATCTATATTATGCCAAAGAAGAATGTTTTAAGAAATTGTACTTGACTAATGAATACAATTGTAGAATTCGTGTTTTAGAAAAGTATCTCTCATTCTTCAGAACAGTTCATGTATGCAGATTTTAAGTTCTCTTTATTCAAATTTTCCCAGTGAACTAAGCATGTTTTTAATTTCAAAGTCAATTTATTATCTGATTATCCTCTATGATGCATACAGGTCAGACCAGTGAAATTCCATTTCTCTTTGCTTCCTTTTTCTTCCTTTCCCTCTCCCTCTTCCTTTTTCCTACTATCCCTTCTATCCATGGGAGAAATGGAGTTATAAAAGAAGAACATTACATTTTACATATATTATATGTTTTTAGTGAATTTTTTTTTTTTTAAACTTGACTGGTCAATTCAAAACCTGTCAAGTTAATGTGCACAACTTCAGAAAACAGCAAGATTAGGTTGCAATGCAATGTACATATGCTTTTCTACAGTGTGATTTTTTTCATTGAAAAAATGGGGAAGAAACAAGATCATTTATGCACATTAAAATTGTTTTTAACCAAAGAGAACTTCTTTGAAATTTCTGTTTAATATTTCTCTATTGATACTACAAAAGAGAATTCAAATGGTAACAGAAAAATATTTCTAGTTAGGTTTAAGAACTATTCTAATATTGACAAATGCATCAATGTATATTCTTTTAAGCCTGTTTTATCTCACATATTAGTGATATCCAATGACCCCAACATTAATCCTTTGCTCACATTACAAATTAACATATAAAATGGTTAATTTAGAAACAATATTGTGTGAAAACTTTTAAAAACAATTAAATATTTTACAACTAATGATGAAGATTCTGCTCTATTGGCAATGATTTTTGAAATAATAGTAATAAATGGTGTAAGATATGCTATTTTGTTCAATTCATTTTTCTATGTAGGAAATTTTATAGCTAGGTAAATTTTGAAATGTGTCCCTTTCATAGACACCATATTAATTTTATCATGATCACGTGTAATCTTAAGTAATACCCAAGGCCAGTTCCAATGATGATAAACTATATTTCTGCATAGGCACATGATGAGAATAGTATTGTTACATAAAAAAATAGCTTGAACATTGTCAACAAAGCATGTTTAGTTTCAAAAATGTTGCGAATATAATGAGTTGCCATTGCTGTGTTACATTCCAGCATTAAAAAAAATTTTTCCAGCAAATGGAAAACATTGATATTATGAGGCTAAAATGGCAGAATGAAAAAATGGAGAATAACAGGAGTATCTAGTTGATGTTAGAACCAACTCTTGATTATTCAGGCTTTAATTTATCCATTTGTAAATAAGGCTTTCCCTTACTCCTTCTTCTCCCTTCTGCTTTACATCTTTTTTGTTTGTCCGTGTTATAACACTGATATTTAACTCACCAACATTGGCTGGGTAGGAGAAGGGAGGAGAGAAATTAGTGACCATTAACTAAATTTCAATATTTATTCTTTTTTATAGTCTCATGCAGATGTATGTTTGTTAATTTTTGGTGCATTTAAACAAATCTTGATAATCATTTATATTTTTATAATATAAGATATTTACATTTGACAAGTAAGAATTTAAAATGGTTTGAACATGATTTTTAACAGATATGACATTGTGAGGATTTAAACTAGAAGTTTCAATTAAATTATGTAGAACACAGAGAATAGTAAGTACAACGTGCACTTTAAGTAAATAATAAAGTATGCATAATGACTATTAATAAGAAATCTATTTGAATTAGTATGCACAAATTTTGGCTCTGACTTTAAAAAAAAACTTTTATTTTAGTAGTTTAGGACCACATTTAAATAAATCATATTAATAGAACTCTTTCCATCTTACACACATAGGTATAATATTAAACTCTTTGTATTTGCTCATTTTCTGAATAATCAAAAGTTGGCAGCACTGGTCTGACAAACAGTTTAAAAAGCAGCTGTGATTCTCTCCTCAATTCAAAATTTTGGATTAAATTTACAACTCACCTGAAGCTCACAATTCCCCCTGTTGACAATAACTCACTGTACTTATATACTATAGCACAGATTATATTATCATTGCCACAACAATTTTTCTAATATGAATACTGTATACAGAACAGCAAGGTTTAGGTACAGAGAAAAGTAGACAAAAATGTCTATGATTAAAAGTCAATTTCATTGAATACACTTTGACTCTAAGAACTTATTTTTTTTCGTTTCCTTTCCACATTAAGCCATGTACACATGTGAGACAAAAAATCATAAAGAAATAAAATTAAGTCTTTATGAAGGATTTTTACCAAGGAACATGGTTCTAAAAATTTTTAATTTTACTCTTCCTTTTCTAAAACCACTATCAGAACATACTTGATGGCATAAATTATTACATATCTTTTCTAATTTAAATATGTGACAGTTTGATCTTTTGCATTATATTGATTTTAACTTTTTTCAAAGAATTTACTACAAGTATTAATGTATTCTTCCATTTCTTAGTTTCTGTTATGCCCTGGCAATAACATTGATGGTAATATTTAATATTTTATTAACTATAATACTATTATCACAAAACATTATTTAGATGTTAGTTAAGACCATGTGTTAAAAATAAATCATTATCAGTATGTTTTAAGAGCTTGTCTTTGCTTTTGCTGATAACCCAGGTTTATTTGCCACAAATAAATGATTGATTTTTTTGGAGAAGTGTAAGCAAAGTATGCAAATAATATTTTTTCTCACATTCCTTATCAAACAAGTAATTCACTATTCCCTATCTTGTGAATTATTTTGCATACTATATTGATAAATATGTTACTACCAAATAGGAGAGATGCAGTAAACAAGAGGACATGTATTTTAAAAAGTATTAGACTTTCTAAGAAATCAGTTTCACCAGTGTAAAGGTTTACAGGCCCAGTTCCTAATAACGACTATATTATAATGTACCCCAAGAATCTGAAACAACTGACATGGAAACCAACATTATCTGAACAGAAAGAAGTCAGTAAATCTCCTTATTTCATTTTACTCTGCTCATCAGAGTAAATGAATTAAAAGAAAAAAAATATTTGAAAGGAAGCAGTAGGCCACAAATTACTAAAATAATATATACAAAGAAGAAATTGAACAATTAAAGAAGAACTGACCAGACAAAATTTACTGGAGAACAGAAATAATGTGGAGAATCTTCATAAAAAGATAGAAGAAGCTATTAAAGTTTAAAGAAAAGATATGAAAGAAGAGTTTAAGGATAAAGGGAAACAGAGAAGTTAAGAGAAAAAAAATAAAAGAACAAAAGAAAAAGTAAAACCATGATGCTAAAATAGTCAACATACGTATGATATTTTGAAACCCAAAAAAATAAAGTAAAACATAGATAGGTAATATTTTTAAAAAATGTGATTATAGCTATGCTGTGAAGAGAGAAATAAAAGGATAGTGGATGTAAATGTAAATATATATATGTTATTTTAATAAAAAAAGAGACATTGTTTAATGCAAATAGTTTTATTATATATTTACAAGAAATCTGACATTGGGTAGAAGAAATACCTACAGTATCATTTTAATATAAAATGACAAATGACTTTAATAAATTAAAATGACCATTTTTACTGAAAAATTAAATAGCAATCATGTAAAAATAGTTTTAAATTATCAGTAAAATTGTCTGTTTACTATTTTAAATATAGCATGTGAATTCTCTGAGTGTCCAAAGAAATAATGGGCAATGCATATATATCGTTAAGTAGATATGATTTAGAGTGATAATAAGAATGAGGTTCAGTAAATTAAGAGAGTGATCTTAATTTAATTGGTGATTTTAGGTTCTTTTAGCTTAGACATGAAATATGAGATATCCTGAGAATATGATATTAACTGGTGACAAATGATGGTACCCTGTTACCTTTTGTGTGGATGGGGAGTGAGTCAATGAGTCAAAGAATGCCAGAATAATAGAAATGGTGAGAGAGAAATGCTCAATGCTCATAATATATGAAATGATGGAAAAAGCATTGTGGATTAATGTCTTAAAAGGTTTACCATGTTCTAACCCTTGCAACAATATTTTAACCTTTGAATTGGTAAGGTAATTTCAAATAGGTTAGCATTATATTCACAGGTTAAAACATTATTAATGTTAATGTAATCTAGATGGAACCACCATAACAACAGTTAATTTTCACAAATAACAAATATTAGGCTAAAATAATTACACATACAGAGTATATAATAAAATACAAACAACTTACAACCTTAAAGAATTTAATATTTAACTCTAGTGATTTTTACTTAATAAGATTTAATAAATTTTATCTTAAACGTGCAAACAGAAAAGGGCACAATTGGTTCCACTGAGATTTACCAAATAAACCAGAGGCAGGATCTGATATATCCTTGAATCACAAGAATATAAGGTGCACCACTTAGAGATTAAATGAGATTCCTGCCTGGCAAGCTTTTTTTAAATGATTGTTACCTGGATAATCACCATAGCCAAAATTTAAGAAAAATGTTTTGTCATTATGTAGAACTAGCCACACCAATTGTGCTTACAGCTTGTTTTGTATTTACATTCAAATAACATAGGTACCAGTATAAAAACTTTGTCAAGAAAACATCTTTTCCACAACACAAAATACCAGTATTTTGCCAAGGAGGTGTTATTCCAATTATTCAAATGCTATTTATTTGAAGCAAAGAAGCAAAGATACTGGTCACAAGTAGCATTAACCATGCAGTTGTTAACAATACAGGCTACAAAAGAAGAGGCTTCTTTGAAAGCTGCCACACATAGACAAAGATTAACTGATTTCCCTTGACCTCATCCAGATTGGTTTCTGAACAAGTTTTCTCACCCCAGCAATTATGTAAAAATTATCAGAAAAATTACTCACTCCAAGGTCACCTGAGCCACAGCGTCCATTGAACTGTATCCATTTTCCATGAAAATCTCTGTATATCGACCCATTTTGATTGCTTCTAGCCATTCACCTACTGATCTGTAGGCCCCAGATCCCAGTGGGCCATGTTCCGCCAATAAGTTAGATACTCTAAACATATAAAACAAAAATATTAAAAGTAACATTTTTAACTATTTTATAATAAATTTTGTAGTATATTAATTGATAGTCAATAGAACTTTGTATATGTATATAGATAGATTTATAAGGAAAAATAAATGTTAACATGGGAAAAAATCACTAAAAGTACAGAACAACCTAATCAGATTGTTTTTCTATTAATGATTAGTAAGGGTTTATAATGCCTTAATAAGTAAACTTTCTGTAACACAAAACATTAGCTTCAAAATCCATGTCATGATTGCCATGTACTTACCTATTATTGTTTTTTTTTATAAAAACAACACAAAAAATGTCAACAAACATACACATATACACAGTAAATGTAAACGTAAATATAATTTATGTAGAACCAATTAATTGCTTCTGGACACTCTAGGGAAAGTCATGCTCATTTAAGCTAATTTCCCAGAAAGACCATAAATTATTTATTTTTTATTTTATGCTGTTACATAAGGATGGTTGTTAATTCACTTAGCTAACAGAACTTGAAAAATATAATGTAACCCCAAATATGTAAGTAAACTGAATAGAATCAATCAAACCCTGAGATGTTCTTAACTATACTAAATTCATACTCTTTGCCTAATAATAGTGATATGATAGTAACTATCATTTCTGGAAATCTATCTTAAGTAATTAATCAGATAAAATTGCTAAATATGCATGTATATGTTTTCACTAATAAGAGTAAACCACAAAAAGAATTTAAATGTCCATCAATGGGAGTTTACTTAAATAAATTTTAACCATAAGATATAGGGCAGATAGCTTTCTTCCTGTTCATGTTCTTTCTCACATTCATTTGCACTTCAATTTACAACAGTGTAGTTTGTTAGAAAACAACTCCATAAAAATTGCTCTGCGTGAGCTGAGTAATGTCATTTATTTTGCAAAAACCTGTGAATAATTTTCAATCAGTAAGATGACTGACCCCTCAAGCATTCATCATCCATCTCCTTGTTGAAATTCTATTTTATCTCAGTGCTTTTTGAACCATTATTCTCTCTTTGTTACCATGACATTAAATTTTCCTGACTTTTCCAGAATATCCCTGTCACTTCTTTTCCTGACTTTAAGATGTGGAGGGAGCTAAGATTTAGCCTATATCGTCTTTACATAGCTATGTAACTCCACTGTACTTTAAGCAATTTTACCTCACTTCACACTTCAAATAGCATCTATTTCTCTCAAATTTTTACCTCCAACTGGAGATTGATATATTCATATGTTTACTTTACGCCTTCATAATTTCATAAGACTGTGACCCTAAAACCTCTATCAACTCCAAATCCAATTGCTCCTGGAGTGCTTGTTCCCTATTGTAATACGTAATATGTACCATAGTTGCCCTTTCTGTTCTCAGTCCCCTCATCATTTTTCACTTTGTGGACTATTCATTTTTTTTTCACATCTCACCACTTCTCTATATCTTGTCATCACCTTAGTTCAAGACATCATACTTTCTTACCTGTATGTGCTTCTAAATTCCAATCTCACTTCTTATTTCTAAGTCAATTTAAAAAAAAAAAAAACTATTTATTTATTTATGAATACAAGAGATGGGGTCTAGGCCAGAGGTGTGGGGGTGGGGTGAAAGAATTCATGAGACAGAGTAGGGAGAAGATTAGTTGTATCTACTGAAATACACTGCTGAGGGGAGCAGCTGGCAAGACAGGAAAAGTCTGTTTCATCATGTGGGCTAGTTCTCTGGCTGGGGATCTAACTCATGCTGCAATTGCTAAAAATAGCTTCATAGTGCTGTAACTTAACCCACTGAGCTACCAGGGAAACCCACTTCTAAGTCAATTTTCAAAATGTTTTATTATGTCCAATTTTTTCCACTCTTGGTCATATCTTACTCAATGCTGTATCCTCAGAGCTAGCCTGTAGTGCCAAACAGAGTATAGCCATGAATACTCACTGGGAGGAATCAATAGATACCTTGCAGTGATTTGTAACCATTAAATGATGGAGTCAAGCATTTGTTGAAGATAAGAATTTAGAATGAAACAGATAATAAGATCTTGAAGTTGAGATTATGTTAGATTATATTATGTATTAACAACTTTTGATAAGAACAGAGTCTAGAATATGATTATGGGAAGGGGAATATAAGGTAGGTTAGAGAACAAAATGATTGAAGGAAAAAATTCAAAATAGTGAGAGAAATTCAAATATTATCTGCATATTCACTGAAGTCACTGAGTTTGATGATATGGATAGGGGCAGGAAGAAAGAGACAATGCATCAGGAACTAAAGCCTTCTGGAATCACGATCTGTAGATGACTAATAAAGATGGGGTATTGAGTGATATAGTCTTCAGCAAAATCTTTTATACAAAACCTAGAAGCAGAATTCCATATATTGCAGGCAAGGAAAATATGAAAATGATTAGGAGATTTTAAAACTGTTCTCAAGTTATAATGATAATGTTGATATAAATTAATACAATTTAGATCATAAAATGTATTTTTATGATTTCCTTTTCTTTAGTTCATTTGTGACAACGTAACATAATTCAACCAAATAGATGAGAGAAATGGTATTTTGCATAATAATAAACAATTTGAAAGCAGATATCTCAGGAACAACATAAGGAATCCTTCCTAAGAAGAGGCAATTCTCCAGTTGCTACCACAGGAAGTTAATGATGCCTGAACAGAGTTTGAAGATTCATTCTCATTTGTATTTAAAAATGACTTTTTGTCTTACAAACAAATGTCATCTTCAGAATCATAGAACTTATATAACTTTATTACCAAACTGTTTCTCATTGAGCTCATGCTAATAGACAGCCAATTCCTTTTCCAGCATAACATCTTTTTCTTGTAAAATCAAAGTGCTGCCTCAAATATAGTAAACAAAAAAAATTCTGATATATTTCTAGTACAGAATACATTGATGTATTTTTTTAGAGGACAATTTCATAATTTCTAAGGTTAAGGAAAAGAGCACAAAGATGCATTATCATTTAATGTATTCATGCATGTTGAGAAAAATAAAAGCTTATCATCTCACAAAGATTCTCAGAACGTAATTTATCAGTTTTAAGTCTTACTCAATTGCAAAATAAATTATTACTCAAATATGTGAATAACTCTAAAGGAATTGTCAATGTTCATAAAATATCGATACTAAAACTCATTCTGAATAAATCAGAGTAATTATTGCTAAATGTCTGTGGTTTAAAATATATCAATGTTTAATTGGCTGTTTCTTATGATTTTCTAATGTGTTTCTCCTAACATATGAAAAGACACAGATTTAAGAATGTTTTTAATGCTGCCAATACTTGGCTATAGTTAACATTTTTCTGAAGCTGCCATGTTATATTGTTAGATTATGTAAGTGTATCAAATTATTATTTAAACAGTTATAAATCATTCATTGTAAAAGAGTAGTGTGCAAAAACTATATTTAAATAAACTAGGTTAATAGATTAACAAGTATACAAAACTTAATTAGTGTTAATTAATATAGTATTTGTGACATCAATCTGAATTAGCTGCATTCATAAAAATCTCTCAGGTCAGGTATTATACCTGCTTGATGCATTAACCAATGTCTTCAAGCTACTTGGGTTACGTATAAGCTTGTCCAACATGTTGACGATTTCATCAAACTTGGGCCTGCTATTTCGGTCTTTCTGCCAGCAATCCAGCATTAATTGGTAGAGAGCAGCAGGACAGTCCATGGGGCTTGGCAGTCGGTAGCCTTCCTCTACTGCTTTAATCACCTGTGTAAAGCAAAATAGAACCAGTCCTCAACACTGTAAGTTTAGTACGGAATAGCTACTTTAAAATTTTCATCCTTTTTATTCTTATTCTTGCAACAACAATCAGCATCACTACCTTTAAAATCTCTGATTACTCTCATTGCTGCAAAATAAAACAACATAAAGAAATAAACATGCTATCAAAATATACAAAGACAGGATTTCTTCACATATTATAGAGAAAATAAATTGTAATTATTTTTACCTAAAATCTTGATAATGGGTGATTTGTAAAATTAATTGACATAAACAGTTCATGTTTTATTTATTCCTGTGTTCTGGAATCAAATAGAGATTAAATTTTCTAGTGATTTCTCTGAAAAGTTAATGCATTTTTAATGAAAAATTATGTGCAGAAAAACATTTTTTTAAAGTAAGAGAACTGCAATTTTACTGAAAAGAGACTTTCGGATGGTAAATGATGGATAAGTCAAAGGCTAAATTAGCATAACTGTCTCATGTATCATTTAATAATGTCAAGGTCTTGCTGTTTATTATCATCTACTGATTTCTGTCAAGAATTTGGAATGAACTGTTTAGTATCACAGGCATTGAAAACATCATGATTTAAAATGTAACCTCACACTATGAGTATCAATCTATTTGTGAGATTATTTTATGAAAAAATATTAATATTGTTGCTGCTATCAAAATGCCTAGCTCATTGAGATTCTTTTATATTGCTGAACATAATACATTTATTTTGTTTAATTATTAAAATGCAGCATTTAAATGATACCAAAAACCAAATATAATGAACATATTTCTCAAAATGTTAATGTTAACATTTCCTAAATAGTTACTTTGTTAATTTTCACTAAATCATTATTATTTGACAAATTGAAAAAGGCATAATAAGAATTAGAAATTTACAAAGATAACTTTGAAAGATTGGTAAAGAGGATTTTTTTAAAAAGCAGTGGCAGATGGAAAGAAGGAATGGCAGCTTTAAGAGACTTATGACAAAGGAGTAGAGGTAAAATGAAATAAAGCGTCTGAGATAAAAGTTTGAGCTAATCACACTTGAGGGCAGTTAACTTTAGGTAAAGATACTTAAGAGGGTTGAAAATGTTTTCAGGAATAACTTGGTGCCTGCTTTATTTGAAGTAAATGGGGAACACCCCAATGGTAAATTGCAAGAAATGGGTAAGTCACACACGTATACCATAGTATATGATAATATTCTATAAGAGCCATCAGCACTTGGTCACAACTTGGAGTTGGACATAGTTTATAACTCCCCAGGAAAGGCATTAAAACAAAGTTTTCTGAGAAGCACCAATATTTAAAAAAGATCAGGTAGAGAAAGAAAAAGTATTCAATGGCTCTAAAACATATGATCAAAGAGATCATTGGATAATCATGAGCACATCTCTTGTGCGTCTATCATCTTGGCTAAATCAAAAACAATATACAAAATTAAAAATTTAGGGGCTTTCCTGTTGGCGCAGTGGGTTAAGCACCGCACTCTGAAGCAAACCGCAGCCACTATAGCACCAATTCGATCCCTGCCAGGGAGGGGACCCACATGACACAGCAGACCTCTCCTGCCTCTCCCGCTGCTCCCCTCAACACTGTGTTTCTGTCAGTCTGCCTGTTCTGCTCCTCTCTCTATCTCCGGTGGATCTTCTCAGCGCCCACAGCTCTGACCTGTACCCCAGCTCTTGAATACATGAATAAATAAATCTTTTAAAAAAATGAAAAGTTTATAGTATAAAATACCATAAAAACATAGTCAACATATCCAATGTATAAAAACTCATACACATTGAGAAATAATAGGGCATTAGATAAATGATAAATAGATGCCTAAAATTTACAAATAAAAAGAAGTTAAATTTTGAGAAAGTATCTCCACAGGTAATCAAATAAATGAACCATAAAAAAATAAAAGCACCATTTATACTCTGACTAACAGAAGTTCATTTATGTATTAATTTGATTCATAAATTCCATAATGCTAACGTTTCTTTTGCAACATATATGCACCAAAAAGAAATGTTCTAATGTAGTTTAAATCATAAAATATTTCACTATGGAACGACAGCTATGATTCTTATTTACTTAAAGCATGATCTATTTCATAATGTATTTTCCTCCAAAGCTATTTTCAGTTAATTCTATTTTTCCTTTACTATCTATTTTTTTTCCTTTTTTTTGTTTTTTTTTTTTTTAATTTCTTTACTATCTATTTTTTTAAGATTTATTTATTTATGCATACAAGAGCTGGGGGTACAGGCCAGAGTCGCAGGAGGTGAGAGGATTCACCAGAGACAGAGCGGGGAGCAGAACAGGCAGACTGACTGAAACACACTGCAGAGGGCAGCAGCGGGCGGGGCAGGAGAGGTCTGCAACGCCATGTGGGTCCCCTCCCTGGCCGGCGGCAGGGATCGAACTCGTGCTGTAGTGGTTGTGGTTTGTTTCATAGTGTGTTGCCCACCAGGGAGGCCCTAGTATCTAATTTTTAAAATGACTGTCTTTCCTCAACTGAGCATCTAGTCTTTATATTTATATGTGACTCAAACTAATAAACCAATTCATTAGTATTAAAGGGACTTAAATTACTCAATCTGAGAAATTATTTCCAGCATATATTACTTAATTAGCTTTATTTTCTGGTAAATTTATATAAAGAAATATAATACCTTATCTCTAAATTAACATAGCATTTAACTCAGGTAACTAGGTAATCGAATTAATTTTAAATTCACCTTCAGAATTTACATTTAAGCCTTAACTAGATTTTTATATTTACACATTATGAGGTTATTTGTTAATTTTTTTTAGCTATTTCTTCTCTCATAGTTTTGGACAGAAATGAATAGCACTAGTATTCTGTTGGTCTGTAAATTGTAGGGAATCTACAAAGTGCAATATAAGCTATTCATTTTATTTATTTTTTTTAAGATTTGTTTATGCATGCAAGCACTAAGGGTACAGACCAGAGGTGTGGAGAGGTGAGAGGATCCACCGGAGATAGAGTGGGGAACAGAACAGACAGGTTAACTGAAGCACACTTTTGAGAGGAGCAGTGGGTGAAGCAGGAGAATTCTGATGCACCATGTGGGTTACCCCACCGCCCCAAGCCCCTGCCAGTGGCAGGGATGGAACTTCTGCTACAGTGGCTACAGTTTGCTTCGTAGTGCGGTGCTTAACCCATTGTGCCACCAGGGAGGCCCCTAAGCTGTTCATTTTATCATGCTATTTATAATGTATAACTAAATAAATCATTTCTTAATTGAATTTGTTATTGCTATTACATTTGTTAATATAGGTGATTGAGATGAACAAAGAAAAAAGAAAATAATTTTTTATTGACAATCTGGTGTCAGCTCAGATTTGTCACATCTGAATGATTATAAGCATTCATTTTTCTGTCATTGACATGTAAATCAGTAGTATGTATACAATTTAAAGAATATTGCCTTTTCTTCTAATATATAGAATCCCAACTCTGAACACTTGATATGGCAGTATTCATTTGGTGGTTAATTGAGTGTTGGACCCTTTCCAATGTGTGTCCGTGGGTTCATCTTTCACGTGTATATATCTATTCTGGGTATGTTTTACTTTTGTTGCACATAGAGCCTCAATCATTATAAGTTTGAAATGCTTGATCCACAAACATGGACTCACACAAAGCATATCTCCCAACTGGGGTAGAAGGTGTCACACACTCAGTGATGGGCTAAAAATTACTTAATACCCCTTGTGAAAGAAATAAATTTGTGACATTTTCTCATGTGGTATATATACTCCTTTCATGGCAATTACAAGTTACCAACATGGTCTCATTCAGGTAGAAATGTTATGAGAATTTACTAACTAATATTTGTACATTCCAGTAACTGTTATACATAGTTCATCATTCAGAAGTAGATAACTTCAGGGATTTCAGATTTTTAAAAAATTATGTATTTTTTAATTGAGGTAATGTTTTTCAACACTGTATGTGATTGAAAGGCACCCATATTCCTGCATCATAGTCCAACATGGCCCCTTTTTCTTTTGTTCCCTATACCCCATCTTATCCCTTTGGTAGCCTTAGTAAAACCACAGTTGAAGCACCAACTTGTAGGCAAGACTCTGAAATAAGTCACTGTCATTCATCAGGATACAGTGTATGCATAAAATCAGAGACCTATATATTATCCTTTGTTCCAGTGACTTTTTTCAGGAAATGCATGTTATGGTTGCCACTAGGGCACTCTGACTGCTTGTGCCCAAATACAAGCACAAGAGAAGGGGGTTATCATAATGGCACAGGTAATTGATCCCAAGCAGCAGGCTGCATTTGATTTACCTTCGCTTAGTTGGGACAGGAAGAAATGTGTTGACTAAGATAATATGTGGAGTGCTTTATAACTTCTTTAACCTCTTGTTACTTCTGTGGACTTTTAAGGTTAACTCCCAAGAATGAAGGATTGTTTCAGGCCATCAGTTATCTTGCCATGATTGACCAAGTTGATGAATGATTGGAATTCCTAATAAATATGGAGAAGGAGTAACTTAAAGACCAGATGAGGTCCTGAGGTCAACTGAAGTTACAAATACTGCAATTCAGACCATAACCTGTTTCTTCTGAGTTTCCCCTCAGAAGAGAAACCTGGGTGGAGAAGCAGGTCTGTGCAACAGCCAAGGTGGAGCATGTCAGCTGTGAAAATTATCTTTAAGATCTTGTAAATGTAGGGATGTTAACTGACCATCAACCTTAACCCTGACACCTCTAAAATTTATTATATTTTACCAAAGCTATGGCTATAATTTACATGTATTATTTTCAGTCAATTGTTGAACATGGCAGTGACAAGTAATTCTTGTGCTACTCCTATAACAAATTATATTGACTTGAGAACTCCCAGATAGGTTTGCCAATTTCTCTTAGTACATCATTGTCTGGTACTAGCATATAATATTTTCCTTTCATTTCTACTGTAGCTGAAATCAGACCTCTATTAAAATCTAATCCTTTCCAGCTTCCACTGATTCCTCCATATTTTACCTTACAAGATTTCTGTTTAACAATTCTAATATATATCTTATATTCCTTCTTAGCTTAGGTTTCTTGGAGGACATATATTAGCCTAGGTATTACATTATAGGCAGTGTCTTGCAAACTGTGCATGTATTATCTACATTCGTTAATAACATATCTGAAAGATGGAAATTATTGTACACATTTTATTGATACAAAAACCTGATATTCCAGGAAGTTAAGACATTGTTGAACCCAAGTTTCAAACAGAAGATTTAAGATGCATAAATATACTTCATAACTAATATAACTAATACATAAATCTGGGTGTCCCACATTTTCTTGATCTAAGAGCAAATTACAATTGCTTAATTTAGTTTCAACACCAGTTCTAATTTTGTTCTGCATGTTGCTTGCTCATTCATTATTGATGACTAACAAAGCAATGACACCACTAAATTTAGGATTTTTTTTTTACAGAGAGATTCTGTTTCCTTCTTCTTTTTCAGCTCCTATAGCACTGTTATCCAACTGATGTGAGTTTATAACAATCATACAGTTAATGTCATTGACAGTTTCCAAGTAAATGCTTGGAATAAAAGAGAAAATAAAATAAAAGCAGACATTACCGAGAGTTCTATATTGTGTAATCATTTTCTGTTAACCTCATTGAGACTCTTGGAAAACCCAGTCAGAGTCAAACTGTTAGTTATTATTTATAACTTTTTGATAATATTACAACAGCATTCCATGTATTTATCTACATAGCTTGATGTACAGTTATTTGGAAGAATATAACAACTCACAAATGACTAAAATAAGGGAAAAATTATTTCCCAAATCTTCCATATCTCCTTGTTTCTATCTCATTCTTTATGAAATTTACATTATTCATTCACAATCAGCTGTGTGGTTGGACCAGTCCTCTCATTGTGGAATTGTTCAGTAAGATTTTAGCAGAGACATTCATGATAAGGGGCAACTCAGTTCATTCTTGTCCTTCAGTCACTTGCAAATGAGCTCACATTTAGGTAAGTTTACTGTTCTTCAAAGGAAAATGAAAGTCAGGCAGAACTTAGCCAAGATGTATCAGCCAACACTCATGAGAATGAGCAAACCAGCCAATGTCAGCACAAAAACGTATGAGCATTCTCCCAGCTTCATGTTCTACTTTTGTCTATGACTTTATCTGTGAAATATACAACTATGTCAACTATATATAGTGGCTAGTAATATAAATGATAACACTACATATTTAAAACACATAGCTGGGAAGGACTAGTAATTTTGAGGGAAAGAATCAGAATCAAAAGTATCTTAAGTTTGAGAAGAAGCTGGCTAGGCAAATGGAAAACAAATATTTTCCTTTAGTGCAAGTATCAGCTTGTTCAAATGATAGAATAAGATGATTTTATAAAAGTTAAAGGAAAGAAAGGTGTTCAAATGTAAACTGAGAGAAGTCATAAGCCAAATGAAATTGCTCTGTAGCTCAAGTTAACCTTTGGCATTTCTCTGGAGAATAGGAAGTATAGATAGATCTGGTCTTTGTCTAGCCTCGATCAACCCAGAGTAATCATACATACTAAAATGAATATTTTGTATTCAATTAGTAGACTGATCTAGGATCATTCATTGATAATTGGAGAAAAGAAGTAGACATTCAATTGGAGACAGTGTGGTGGTTAGGTACAAAAATTTGGAGAAACTAACTGAAATTTCTAATGTAATTTTTATTATTTCTGTGACTTAAGAAAATACTAATCTTAATGTTCAGTTTCATAATTATAAAACAGGAATAATAGTAACATCTCTCTAATGGGTTATTAAACAACAAGAGTTCAAAGATATGTTTGCCATAATCTTTGACCTCAAAATCATGAATTTGAAGATGCTATGTTCTCCAAACTTAGGGAAAGTCAGGATCCTCTCCTTAAGACAAGTGAATGGGACAAAAGAAAATAAGTGTAGCAATTTTTGGATGAATCTAAAAATGGGAAACCCAGTGCTTTGTAGCATGTTTATTAAAGAGCAAAAATCTATAAGCCTGTTATACTGTTGCAATCAGGAAAGAATGGTAAGAAATAATTTAAGAAGAGGGGATTTGAAAAAGGCAGGCTGACTAAGCAATGATATCCAAGGGAGGGAGCACTGGTAAATCATTCAACAAGAATGTTTCCCTCTGATAAAGAATATGCACATGAAGTACAAGAAAAGACTGAGGTGGGATCAGGTGGCAAGAGAAAAGTGAGTGGAGGAACTTCTCTGAATTTCTCTGAGGAAATTGATAAGTGAAGACCTACTTCAAGGTCTTTGGAAGAGCTCAGTTATTTCTGCAATAGAGAACTCATGTTTGTGTTTCTGTAGCTTTGGAGGCAAAAACAAAACAAATTATAAAGTCATATTGTTCTTTTTACTTGTTTATCCAGGACAATTCTGAAAAATGTACATATAGTCTTTGGCAGAGGAAAAGGAGTGAAACTTTTGGTGACTCTTCTTTCTTAATTTAGATACTCAGTGTCAGGTTGACCAACAGTTGTAAAAAACATTTTGAAATATATATGCAATTATCTTTTATTAGACTGGACTTAAATTTTATATCTGAAAATAAATATTGGCTATTGGCAGGGGAATTTTGTTTCAATAAAATGTGGCCAAAGAGCTCCACAACCTGTCTAACCAACTCTGAAGGCAAAAGAGAGGTATACTGCATAGTCTGGATGAAAGAAATAATTGGAGGGAAAAAAAATGGGGATGTTTTTATTTAGCATGGTATAAGACTGTTCAATATTAAAACTGTTCAAAATACTGGTTTTATAAAGGAGTAACAAGATATTAGTTGGTTAAACACCTAAAAGAGTACATGGCACATAGTAAGGGTTCAATAAGTATTAACTGTCATAAGTGTTTGTTTGAAAGAAAAATATCAAATTTCAATGTAATCCCAAATGGAAAGGCAAAGGCCAGACCAGGGAGTATGATCAGGCAACTTTTAGGAAATATTTTGAACCTGAGTAGAAGATATGTTTTGTGGTTATTTTAATTGTAAGATTAGATTATTTTAAGCAAGAATTATTTTTCCATGTGAGAAAAACTCTGTTATGTTCTCAAATTAAATAGATAATAAAATTTCTCTATATTGCTATTTTTAAATTTATTTTTTTAACTGAGGACACATATTTATAAAACTTTATATGATTAGGGGTATAGATCCACACCTCTTCAGACATATGCTGCAATTTTAAATCTAAACAAATGTAGATTATACTTTTTTATTGTTTAAAGTTATCCACTAAAATATCAATAGCATTCACTCTTTACTTTGGAGTATTAGCTGACTTTATCAAATGCAAATGATAAAAACTTGCCTGTCAGTATTCATTCCTTGATGACTATTTCTTCATCTTTGAATATTATACTGACACAATATGAATGAACTGCTGAAACTGTCTGGCAAGGGACTGAGCCTTTATATAACAGCAACTTACTTTTCTTTGTACTAAGTCATTTTGAAGTTTTGCATGAAGAATATTTTGACAACAAAATAAACCAGAGGATAAGCAAGGTATTTCACTCTTTTAAAGCAACTGTCATTTTTTAGAAATGAAAAATATTTGAAATTTCCTTATCAAGAGGGAAAAGTTTTTCATTTCAGACTCAAGGGGGAGTAGTTCTATACTTACATCTTGATTAGTCATCTCCCAATAGGGTCTCTCTCCATAAGACACAACCTCCCACATCACGATTCCATAGCTCCAGACATCACTGGCAGAGGTAAATTTTCGGAAAGCTATAGCTTCTGGGGCAGTCCATCTGATTGGAATTTTGCCTCCCTAAAATTGAAAAAAGAATTAAAAAATTCCTTCACACTTCAAATGTGTCTAGGGATATTGCAGCCTCACTGAAAAGATCTAGAAAGAGATGTAGCATTTTCAAGTGAATCTGTTTGACAGCTCAGTGTCTTTTCACATATCTCAGCCCATAAGCACTTGTGGGCTGACTACTAATTGGCTATCTGGAAGATTTCTCATTTAAATTCTGTTTGACTACCGGAACACATACAGGACCCACATCTCAATTACAGTATCAGGATGGCAGCTCCAAGTGGGGAAAGCAGGCAGTCAAGCAAATCAATAAGGTATACTTTCACGACTCTCTAACAGAGAGTAAAGAACTCAAATTCCCAGGGTGCTTTTTACTCTAATATAAGAATTGTGATCAGAAAGTCTTGGTTGCTGAATACAACCCTGAGAAGTTTAACAGTTAATAAAACAAGAATAAAATCAGACATATTAGAAGTTTACTATGTTTATCCTTGACATTATGCAATTTCTTTTAGACTTGATTTATTTTTCATTGGCATATTTTGTGTTTGATTGCACTGGTTCTCGTTTTGCTTAACCTAAGAGGTAGGAATTTCCTTTAATTCAACCAAATTTAAAACCGTTGAAAATATGGGGAAAATTAAAATAATCAAGTCTGAGCTTTTGAACATGGATAAAATACTATACTTTCATGACTCTCTCTTATTTCTCTTTAATATTCTGATCCTCATAGGATGAATTGCTTTCTCTCCATTTTCAGAATTGGGTAAACTTAGGCAACTAATACAAACTTATATAAGGAGAGAAAGAAAAAAGAATATAGGTTTTGAATAGTTTCTATAAGTTTATTAACATGTACCTTCCTGGTTTCACAAGAAAGAAATAATTTAATTTTTATACTGAGGAAAATGGGACTTAAACTAATTTTAAGCAAAGTTTCCAGACAGAAAAGTAACAGTTTTGTTTAATGTTTGGAATTGTTTTGTAAACTCATGTTAGCTTGTTACTAAAACTAAGTTTGAATAATTGACACCTTAAATTGCAATTAATGACCTATTAAGAATACTTTCTTATTAATAATTAAATGTATTTTAATTAAATATTTACAGATTATATCACATCATTAGACCCCATTATAGGCCATTGTGGAATAATGTAATATATTATTATTATTATTCCCTTTAAAATTGCAGTTTTTGATTACTATAAAATTCAGTCTAGTATTTTTCTCCTGGTCCTTTGACCATCCTATTTGCAATCAATATTATTATCTGAATTTCCCTTATCTTCTCACCTATGTATGTATAGATTTCCCACAAACTCTCTACACACCTCATTTCAGAGGAGTAATTTTCAGGATCACTGCTTGCCCTCCCCCTCACACTCTCCCAGATTTGCACACCAACACAGACTTTAACAAATATTTTTATGCATTTAACAAAGATATCTGTCAGTCAATCTGGGAATGGACTGTCTTTAATTTTGCTTAGGCAAGCTTATTAAAAGTAACTCAATCCTAGGAGAAGTCCTTTTTTTTTTTAAAAAAAAAAAAAGGTTTATCTTTATTTATTCATAAAAGAACTGGGGTATAAGCCAAAGGTACATGGGTAAAGAGCGATGAGAGGGTTCATCAGAGACATCGTGGAGAGCAAAATAGACAGATATACTGAAATACACTGCTTAGAGGAGCAACAGGTGAGACAAGCTAATCATTAGAGGTATTTTATGTTTAGCTTAGTATAATCCTTAAATATCCCACTATTTAAGTAGTCTTAAAAAATGTGCAACACATGATGGAGCTAGAAGGAATTATACTCAGTTAAATAAGTCAGAAGGCAAGAGACAAATATCAGATGGCTTCACTCTTAGGAGAAATGTAAAGGAACAATAACTAAAAAAACAATAAGAGAGAGCTCAAGGAAATGACAATTACAGGCAAAAACAAACAAAAAACACAACAAGAACAAAAGGACAAAGGGATCATTCAGGGGGAGGGTGGGGTAGAGATGGGGATGAGGACAGAAAGAGCACAAGGTACTGAGGTGATGATGTATGGGTGAAATGGTGGTGGGAATTCCCTGGAGACTACAAATGATGTCAAATATAATTAAATAAACCTATAAATGAATAAATAAATAAATGAAAACTAAGATTAAAAAAAAAGATGAAACAAAACTTCATTTGAATCTATCCAACATTTTTCCAAATTGTAGAGTAAAAAAATAAAAATTTTATCTTCACAAAGACTTTAAGATTAAAAATATCTAACTTGATGACATTATAAAAATCATAATTAAGTATAGTTTATCATGAAACATTAAAAATTCAAGAAGTGAAATATATAGACTGCCCAGAAAATTTTGTTATTCCAATATCCAGTTTTCCATAAAAAGAATTGTCAACTATATAGCATAGCAATTAGTTATTGATATAAACTGCTTTGGTTAATCAAAACTATTATTTTGCAAAAAATTCTGACTTACATTATATTTATTATTACAATTTACACACCATATAAGAAAAGTAATTAGTCATTAAAACACCTCCACTAAATCAAAACTTCTTGAAAAAACAGTTTTTGTCCCCTAATATGTGAATCTTAAATAATAGGTTTAAGTAATTACCTATCTGTTTTACAATTGAAGATGTAATAGTGCAAAGAGATTAAACTACTCAATAATGTTATAGAAACATCTATAGTGTTTACTGCTTTTAGTGAAAGAGATTTTATCTTTAATATTTTTCTCTTACAGTTAAACCTTGTTGATTTTATATTGTATGCACTCTGATCCAAACCTTTTATTTCCAATATTTAAAGGGAAGAAAAGTAATTATGATGACTCATTATATGAATATTTTGCTTATCTGAATTTATTATTTCAATTGCTGACATCTCTAACAAAAAGAATTAGCTATATTTGTTATTTTTTTACTCCTGCCCTCATTCTCTCTTTTCCTATGTTGGAAGAATACCTTTTTTGTTTCTCCTTTCAAATATTTAAAAACTAAATGCCTCTCATCTAGTGGTTCAGAAACACATTCTGTTACATGTTACCCTTGTGGTGTAAGCTGCCTCAGGATCATCTTCCAATACCCTGGAAAGTCCAAAGTCAGACACTTTGCACACAAGGTTACTGTTGATTAAGATGTTTCTGGCAGCAAGGTCTCTATGCACATAGCCCATGTCGGAAAGGTACTTCATTCCTGCAGCAATGCCTCTCAGCATGCCAACAAGCTGAATCACAGTGAATTGTCCATCATTTTTCTGTAAAGATGATGAAGAAATATTAGCCTAGCAACACCATTCACTGAGGAAACATATGAAAGGATCCTCCTTCAATTCCCAATTTAATTCTATCACCCACAATTCCTATCTAAAGGAGAACAGGATATGTTAGGAATATTTAATTAACTTGGCAACATGTATTAGTCCTTGGCTAGGTTGAACTAGACAAAGATATTCAAAGTCCATGTCAAAACTGATTTTTTTTAAAGATTTATTTATTTATGCATACAAGAACTCAGGTACAGGTATGGGTGGGGGGAGTGAGAGGATTCACAGAGTGGGGAGAACAGGCACATCCACTGAAATACACTGCTGAGAAGAACAGCTAAGGACACAGGAGCAGTAAGCTGTACCATGTGGATCACCCCCCTGGCCGAGGATCAAACTCGTGCTGCAGTGGCTGTGGATAGCTTTATGGTGCTGTGACTTAACCCCTTGTGCCATAAAGAGGCCCCCCCAAACTGATTTAATTGCCTTTTCTACATTGTAATTACCCTCAGTCATCTGAAGAATGGGTTCATCATTCCTGTGTTGGAACTCAGTCCTTGAGGAGCTTTAAAAGAAGCTAGATGTTGGGAATATCAGTGTAAAGAAGTAGTTGTAGAATTGAGGTACAAGACAGGAAGAGGGGAGAGAGAAACACAATGGAGAAGGGGCACATGGACTATTTTTTGGATGTTGGGTGTCATGGTGCTGGGTGTGTTGTGAGGACATGTGTCTGAAAAGATGTGATCATATGCCTCTGAATCACCTTGTTGTAAACCAATATGAGCAAAATTAAAAAAAGAAAAGGATTAAAAAAACAACAAATCACACTCATACGATGTGACTGGAGGAGATAAAGGGACATTTTCAGTAGCAGATGGGAAGGGAGATGACTGAGCAAGGAACATTTCAATGTTGACATTTCTTGAAAATTTGCTACCTTTCTTAAGGACACTATAATTACTGCAGGCACAGAATAATTGTTCAACTGATGCATGTTGGAAAAAAGATGTGATGGTAAGAGTCTGGAGAATGGAAAGATCTGTATGAGAAATTTATCAGCAAACTCTCTAAGAGTCTGGAGATATTTTTCCTTACTCTGTCCAATATTATATATTTCAAGAAAAGTAAATGATTGGAAAGGTTTCTATTTTTTTCTTTCCTCCCTCCTCCAGTTCCTTCCCTTCCTTTTCTTTCCTAGTCTCTTATTTTAGGGAAAATTAACACATAATGAAATGAAATTAGAAGGACATATAATTTATTTGTAAAAGTTTTCCAAAAAATAAATTTCAAATTAAAGTTGATTATATAAATATTTTTACTCCAGATATTTGTATTTTTCAAAAACATTACTTTTAAAGTGACTCAAAATCGACCTCACATCGTACCTAACCTGAAGTGTTTATCCTCACTTGACATTGTCAATATGTTCTTGGAAGATGTTATTTAAAACAAAACAAGTTTATAAAAACAGTTTTACCATAGGTTAATTGATCTATAAGTTCTTGAAAACTGTGGTTATAAATGAAATGAACATTTTTATAAAGTTAACTTTACTATAAGCTAATTGCTATGAACAAGAGTTAAATTCTCATGGTTTATTTCTGGTTGTGAAACAGCACTAGACTTCTAAGTAAAGTCTGTTTATTCCAGTTTAAGTCACCTGTGTCCACAGGCATCTCAGGACTCAAGACTGGACTACACCTTAGAAAGGCTGCCCTTCAATCACATGGCACAATCACACACATCTACATTCTCTCAGATTGAGGCAATTTAGACAAGCCTGTGAATTTAGTACCCACATCTTTTTGATATAAGTGGAAACTAAAGTATCCAGAGAAAAGTCATGCAGACGGGGGAGACATGACATTTCCACACAGACATGGCCCCAGATGAGAATGTATTTTTTTTCCCCTCTAAGCAATGTTATAACAAACATGCTGATCTAAATGATGTTATGTGAGCACTTGCTGTACATAACACTTTGAAGACGTTGTATCAAACCTTACCTTTAAAAATGTATCTAAAGAGCCATTTTCCATGTACTCTGTCACTATCATCACTGGTTTACCTAAAAAGAAAACAAATATATAAGCTGCTGCTTTTTAATTTACAGTCTTGTTTAGAAAATGTTTATCTGGAAGATTTTTATCAGTGTCTATATTGCATACATTCATTTAAAAGAAAGTGTACTCTTTCAATAACAAATACATTCTTGACTTGATGATATCTCAGTGTCAAAGTTGGGATTAATGAGAAGAAAGTAGCACAATAATAATAATACATTGACATTTAAGATACGAAAATTAGAGAAGTGCCAATGTCAAAATCAATTTATAGAAGGTGAGTTTAAGAAGAAATTCTAAAGAGGCAATGATATTACATGCAAATAATCATCTCCGACAAGGTACTATGAACATATTCATCTTTCTCATAATTCTAAATAAAAGTTCCTATCTAGCCTAACAGCTTTTTGTGATCTCTTAAATGTTACTGTATTTTTCAAAGTTTAGTTCTATATTGTAATTTCTTTCCTAATGGCTAACTCCTAATTACCTCTCTTTCACTTAACAATATATTTCAATTAAATTACTTTTATTTTTAAAATCTTGTTCTAATTTGCCATTTGAAAACTTGTCTTGCAATGATCATTTCTGATGCAAAGAGTCCTCCTCATTTTATGTCCAATATAGAAATATAACTTAGAGATTAGCAGAACACATGCTGTATTCATAGTGCTAGGTTTGAATTCCAGATTAATCACTTATTATCATGTAATCTTATTTTTCTCATTTGCAAAAAGGAGAATATGAACGGTACTTGCCTTATAGGGTTGTTGTGGATTTCCAAGTCACTTAGAATATTTATCTAAGTCACTTAGAGTAGTAACTACCACTAGAATTTTCTGTGTATTATTTTATAAACATTATTGACTATTTGGGCCTCTTTGATAGCACAGAGGTTAAAGTCTCAGTAATATTAAACTATCCCAGCCACTGTGGCAAGAGTTCAATCACTGATCAGGGAACTAACTAACACACATGGTGCAGCAGACCTCTCCTGTCTTCCTGCTGCTCCCCTCAGCTGTGTATTTCAGTGGATCTGCCTATTCTGCTCCCCACTCTGTTTCTAGTGAATCCTCTCACTCCCTGAACCTGGGGCCTTACACCAGTTATTTTATGCATATATAAATAAAAATGAATCTTAAAGCAAATATTGACTATTGATGGGTTAACTTCTTTATAGTTGTAAGTTGATCAAGAGAATAAATGACATTTTGTCATTCATGAAATTATGGCACTTTGCATATAATGTGCCTATGATAAAAGACCAAAAATACAATAATCCTGCTATATGAGAAAATATCTAAAACATGGTTATTGACTTTATCACTCCATATTAATATCACATATGTTAAGCTTACCCATTTAATCTTTATAAGAAGCATACTATGTAAAATTTAAGTATCAATTTAACTATTTTGAGGTAAATAAGAAACCTTGTAATGACAAAACTATCTTATACAAGTTAATTAACTCTTTACATTATGAATGAAAACAAATCTATAAAACCATGAAATATATTGTAATTAGCTTAATAACACTCTCCAGAAAGGCATCTGTATTTTACCTGGGAAGTGATTGTTTCAAGCCATAGATTTAGAAAATGCATATTAATTCATATAATCTTATCCAAAAATGTAAATAGACATAACAAAAACTAGACAATTACATATAAAAAAGAGATAATGCAGAAGAAAAATTATTTTTCAATTCCAATAACACTTAAAACTCACTGTTTAAAATAATAAATTTGGGCATCCTCATATACATAAAACTATCTAGTTTTTAAAATACTTTATCACACACTGAAAACTTATATAATGTTATAATGCAAAGATACTTCATTAAAAAATTGTAAAATTCATAAAAAATGTCTGTCTAAAAACATTTGCTATAATGGCATTACCAAGTTAGATGAAACTTCACATATGCAGACATACATATTTGGAGATGCCATTTAATCTGAAACTTGAAGACTGAAGGGGTCACAGGTATAATGAAAGGTGACAGATACTCCAGAAAGGCAGCATGTTCCAAGACTTCACATTATGAAAGATATTCAAGTTCAGCTATGAATAGAGCCCTGGATCTTTGCTTTTGTAAATCAAGAAGTGACAGGGGATGGGTTGAGGGAATACTGATTTTAAAAATGATTGGAAATATAACATGTTACTAAAAAAATAAAGCGACTCATGCTATATTTGTAAAGGACTGATAGAAGTAAAACAGAAGTCATAGTCCATTTTTTCTCCTTAGTATAATAATTTATATTCATGAAAAGAATAAGACTTCCAATTGAATTTTATTTTAATGATGGGGTCTCACACATTTTAGTGGACTTCATACAAAAATAAAATAGGCAAAAATCTACTTTGAGCTATTTTGGTTTCATTCCCACATCTCAGAGATCATTTCAGCCTTTTATTATTGTTGAAGTACATTTCTTTCAAAAGTCAAGAGATAATATACTTCCCCAAGGGTGATAAGCAAGATACTGACCTACTACTTCAAACAAGTGCCTAAGTGCCAGAATTTACACCAGCTATAATATTAGTTGGCATACACTGGAATGCCCTACTATACCGGACAGTATGCCTGCATTTGTCTGAGTTTAGAATTCAGAAGTGCCCAGAGTTAAGTTGAACATCATATTAAGAGAACATGACTATAAACCCAACATCATTCTTTTATGAAACATACAGAATTCTTTCAGCAAATTTACAACTAATAAACAAAAAGACTATCTACTTGTTGAACATCAATTCTTTCCACACTACAAGGAGCTTGTATTCCTGAAATAATTGTGCAATTAAATAAAATTTTCCTATGTGACTATTTTAATCTGAATTTGCCTGATTTCTCTCTTCCTTATAAAATTATTTGAGAGAGCTGTCATATATTAGGAATTTGAACAGCTGAATCCCAGCAAATACTCAGGGAATGTAGTCTTAACTTCCCTTCACTCAGCTACTACCAATGAACAAATCAAAACCCTACTCTATGTCTATCATTATCTATTCTGCCCAGGTTCTTTATATTTTGTAGTACATTCCCTAAATTTACAGTTAGAAAACTGTTTCTTTCTACCCTTCTTTTCTACAATTCCTTTTTTCTTTCTCCTTTCTAATTTTTTGAACTTTTCTTTTTTATAGTTATGGATCAGTAGTAAATACTATTGCTCACCCAAGGTCTTCTTGTATGGAGTTGGATAGAATACTCAGGTAAAGATATTTTCATGTAAATAAGTTCCTTAAATTTATCCCAAATTCACAGAGCTTAGAAGAAAAGAATTATATTCTAAAGTCTACAAATTGATCAGAAAACTGATTGACATTATTCTAATACACATTTTGAGGGAAATAAGAATATTACTTTTTAGGGAGATGGACATCTGATAGTTATTCCATAAGACTTTTTTAAAAATCTAACATTACCTAGTTTTAATAGTCAGATTATTTAAAACAGTATTCCTTGTAATGTCAAAAAATACTTGATAAAGATGTGAAATACTTCTCATCTCAAAAAATGGGAGAACAGCAATTACTGTGAATGTTTGCAAACAAGCATGATCATCTTTTGTTGACAAGACTAAGGTATTTGAAGACCCATTCAATTATTTTTCATGCTTGAGTCATTTTAATGCTAATTATATTCAGTTTGGGTTATGTTTTGTTTCAGTTCCTGCTAGCTTGTAAGACACAGCGATAATTAACATTGCTTACTCTAACTCTTGTTAATTCAATATAAATGCAAAAATCATTTTCTGTTATCCAGTTTGTAGAACAAAGAATAGATCTGCCAATAATTAGGTAAGTATATTATCAAAAATCCATATAAAAAAGAACTCATAAAACATGTTAAAATGTGACTTTAATCAGGCTGGATTTTTATATTACTTTGGGACCCAGACAATCTAAGTAATAACAGAATTTATTTTTGTAGAATTAACATGTATTATTGATTTATTGATTACTGTCTTTACATGACAGTATTATTTTTGATTGCTATCAAAAATTCAATAACAGTGGTAATATAAAAAAACATTTTTCAAAGAAGGAAAAGTAGGCTTAGAAAGATTCAATATATTACTTGAGTTAACTAGAAAAAATAATTATAGCAGAAAAGTTGGCAATCAAATTTACTTCTTCTGACTATAAAAACTATACTGCTTTCCTCCGTACTACAATATCAATAATTGTAAAATAATTTTTAAAAATTGTATTATAAAATTTTCAAATATTTAGTCTTTCATATTCATACAAGAATAGTAATCATTACTATGCCTTACCAAACTATTCAACCATTGATATTAGTGGTTAAATTCAGCTTATTTCAATAATTATATATTTTTGTAAATAATTTACATATGGTCTAAAGATTCTAAAGTTCATAGGGAAATGGTTTTAGATTCTACTTCTATTAAGTAACTAAATCAGGAAAATCCATAGAGGCAGAAAATAGAAAAATGGTTGCCAAAGGCAGAGTGGTAAGTGAGATTAAAACTTTAAGAATCTTCATTACAACAGTGTATTTGTTATTACCAACACTGTACTAAGCACCAAAAAATGTAAGAGGGTAACATTCATGTTAAGTGCTATTTTTTTTCAAAGATTCATTTTTATTTTTTTTTTTTTTGGATAGAAGAACTGGCATGTAGGTCAGAGTTATGGGGAGTGAGAGGATTCACCAGAGACATAGTTGGGAGCCAGAACAGGCAGATCTCCTGAAATATACTGCTGAGGAGAACAGTGTACGAGAGAGAATTGGTTTGCTGCAACAAGAGAGCTAGCTCCCTGGACAAGGATTGAACTCATGCTGCAGTGACTGGTTATAATTTGATCGTGCTGAGACTTTAACCCCTCTGCAAAGGATTTCTTTTTAACCACAATAAAAAAAATCAACTTTATTTCCTTGCTATATGATTTTTTGTGATAATGTTCATTACTAATATCCAAGAGAAGAGAAAATTATACCACTCCAGGTAATAGAACACTTTCAAAAGTAAGTGGAACAAACTTGGGAATGTTAATCTAGTTCTTACTTTCCAGTTTATGTCCCTGATAAGCAGCATCACTATAACCTGGGAGCTTATTAGGATACAAAATCTTGGTGCCCAGCACAATGTATTAAAGCAGATTCTATATTTTAGCAATATTCTCAAAAGACACTAAATTTTGTGAAGCACTGGGTTAGGTCACATCATTAGAGTTGTATCTAAATCTGGGTTTATTATTTTATTTGCACTTTTTTCACCAAAACCATTAGTTCAGAATAAATACATTATACCAGTTAGGGCTAAAGGAAACAATTTATTTAGAAGAATCATACGTCACTGGAAAACAAATGTTACTGTGTTTTTTTATAAGACTTGTAAATAATTGTAAGACTATGCTTATATTTACACATAGTTAGTCTTATTTCACCAAGCGATTCTCTTTGAGTTATATACCATTTAGTTTATTAATCCCTGTAGCTGTTTGAATTTATTTTTACCCCAAAGAACCTTGAGATAATACAAATATAATAATCCAATTATTAATGGTTAATGATCAACCATTAAGTAAGATCTTGTATTTATAGCAGAATTAGATAATCCTTATAAGGGGAAAAGACAAACTATGGGACACATGGAACTTAGAAGAGTAAGAAACAGTAAATCTGTTTCCATGCATCATTTTTTTTTCATATGATTGAGATTTATAATTTATTAGGAAGAGAACTTGTAATAATATGACCTAATAATTATTTTATTTGCATATATTTAACATCTATCATTCTTTTATACAAACAAGTACCAAATTAAGAGTTCACATTCATTCCTACTTAAGTTTTAAAGTTATTTTTGTCATGTTATATCACTGGTTCAGAAAGTGAGTATCCTTTTGTAAAATGGAAGATGTAAAATTCAAACATACCCTACAAACCTTGTCAAATATACTTCTTGGAACTAAAGGTAAATCCAACTTCATACCCCGTGTCCATAACTGGATGCTTTTAGTAATCTCAAATGTATTTGTCCACAACTGAACTATTGATTAATAACCACAGTCTTAATCGCCTCTTTCTCATAAATGGCAATCTATTTCCTCAAGGCATTCAAGACAAATAAACCATAATTAACATTGACTGTTCCCTTTTTGTCATATTACACATATAATCTACAATCTTGATATTAGATTAAAGCATGGCTAATTCTACTATAATATCTGTAAAGCCACACCTTCACTTTATTCAAACCTTATTGTAGAGATCATTCTCTAAATAAAATATAAACCACCAACCCTAAATAGTAGAAAACCGTAATCTCCTCACTTAGTTTTACTTTTGGCACTTGATATAGTAAAGTGTTCATTTAGTTTCTGTCTCCCCAATTCAAAGATAAAGAACTCAGTTTGCTTAATATCTACTACATACGACTGAGATGGAATTAGATATGTTATAGGTGATTAATATCTTTTGAATAAAAATTTCTTATCAAATGCACAGAAAATATTGAAATATGAGGTTAGTTATGTGCACTGTTTGAGGACTTGGATTTTGATGTCACTCAGAGCTGTTTTAAAATCTTTCATTATCCTAGGCTAGTTTTATAACGTTGGCTGAGATATTTAAACTCTTTAAAGGAAATGTTACCATCATTAAAATGAGGACAACTACTAGTCTCTGTAAGATAATATTAATAAGAAGATTAAAGGAGATAATATTTAAAGAACATTAAGTTTAGAAAATTCTTTTTTTTAAAGTAATATTTAGTATATGCAAGATCCTGTGAAAAGCGTTTCAGATAATTCCTTCCTATGAATTTCAATGTTTTCCTAAAACATACATGAAATTACATGATTTTTACAAATTAAAGTCATGTTATATATCACTTTAACTTTAAATGTTAACAAAATTGCAATTTATCCAGTAATTCAATTAATATCTTTCAAGTCTTAAAAAAAAATGCCTAATCACTCTGCACGTACAATAGACACTAGGGGGGCAACAAATATGTCATTTTCAAGGCACACAGAGTTTAGTAAGGATATAAAACTTACAGAGATATAATCATATAAAATGTAAAGCCTGACAAATGCAGCTAGAGTTTATAATATTGCCTCTGCCTGAGAATTCATTCATTCAACAAATACATGAAATGTTATACAAACTAACATACTGATCTAGGAACACTCAGGTGAGCAAAATAAAAATATTGCTCTTTGTATTTTGTATTCTAATATACAACTGGGAAGCTTTCCTTTACTGAGCTATTCAGTAGTACAGAGTACCTAGTTTATGTCATTCAAAGACTAAGGATAGAAAGAACATTGAAGATGAATAACACCAGTATCATGGGTGTCCCATTTGAATTAATACAAAGATCAAGTAGAACTGAGGAAAGTGCAGATGACATTCTAGGGCAGACTGAAATAGCTCAATAACTAGAAAAATAACTAGGCAGTTTTCTGAGAAAACGCAGTGAAAATCAGAGGTATGGACAAATTATATCAAGTTATCAATCCATATGTTTTCTGATTTTTTTTTGCTTGTTTGATAATGAAACGAGAAGAAAACAAATATTTCATAAATCTACTGATGGCAGCATTGACAAAATGTGCTGATAAGGGAAAATGCTAATATGGGAACATTTAGTTTAAGACTGTTGGAAATGCCCAGGATAATAAGGAGTAAGGTTCTATAAAATGAAAATGACTTTACAAAATAGAATTTAATAACATTTTTGGAAAATAACTACAAACACACATGCACATACCCATATATAAAATAAGTCACAATTATCTGATAATTTAGAAAGACAATTATCACTAAATGACCCATTTGAGCCATAGAAAGAAAAAAAGATTACTAGTTTATTTAAATTTATTAATTGTATAAGAAACTAAGTTCATTCATGCATAGTCCTAGATTAAGAAATATAACCTATGAATAATCCAAAGTCTCAAAAGAAATATTTTTTTAGTCAACTTTGATAATACTTCCCAAGGGTGAAAAAGTAAATATTAAATAATTAAGGATGCTGCCATGTCATAATTATAGTTTATCATTTTGTAATTTATTCCTGAATTTCTTTCGTAGCAAAATTTGGCACTATGTATATTACATTAAAGTGTCTTGCATTAATAAAGAGTCGATTAAGTCAGGCTTGTGGGTTTTACATCATTTATCATGAAGACTCTTTAGAAAATAAGTGTAGACATACACATATGCTGTCTCCTCTTTAACATCAAATACAAAAGTATTCTGAATGCATGCCCATGTGTCTGGCGCATGTAGGACAGTGATACAGGAAAAAAGATGAAGGTTGTGAAGGCACTTCCCATAAGAATGCTACTTCAGACACCCTGCCTCAGCCTCAATCAGAAAAATCACAAGATTTAGTTGCACTTATGTCTCATTATCTGTGTGCTGCAGGTTGAAAATAATTGCTGAATAAATTAACATCAGATCAGAGAGCATGAAATTAAGGACACAAATAGTGAGTTGCAACATGGCAAATTAAAAACAAGTTGAATACTTCCTAAGTTGAACATTAAGAGCTATATTTATTAAGGGGAAATACAGTTTCCATTCACGTAGGACAGAAAATAAGACAAAATATTTTAAATATAGACATTTTGCTTTACTTATATGTATAGCGTTGTAGCAGCAACATTAGAATAAGTGGTTTGACCAGAAAATTAATAACTATATTTCCTATTACAATGCTACTTTTAGGTTAGAAAAACAAATGTTAGATATAACCATTTGTTTATGACAGTTTAAAAACAAAGATCTACTGCATATACATTTGATGAATTTAATTGACTTATTATCAGAAGTTTAATTATTTTAGTTTGTTTTATTCATCACCTTCCCTATAAACCAAGTTCTTTAGTAAATGAAGAGACTATAAAAGTAGATGTGTATTAATTCTTATAGGTTTTGGGTATTATCCATTAGTATCCTATGAATTCACTTGAACAGATAAAAATACCCGTTATGGTAGTAACCTGCCTTTACACACACATACACCTTAATTTAATCTGTATCGCAATCTTACAAGGTAGATATAATATTTCACTTTTTGGTGACCATGAGGCTGAAATTGTTAATGGTACACAGAATTTTGGACAAAGGAAAGAACATTACAAATAGTTGCAAGAATCCTTACATTGTCAGAGTTTCAAAAGGAAAGATTATTTAAGGTGAAGTAATGAGGGACTGTTTCATAGAGATGATGGAAGTTGAATAAGGATCTTCAAGGTTTGAAAAGGTAGTGAATATGAGGTAGAGACAGTGCAGGAATGGCAAAATATCAAGTCTTTTAAATAAAATAGACTAAAATAAAATGGATGGGGGGGGTGTCTAGACATCTGAAGAGATAACTAGAAAAGTAGTAACTCTGTGTCCTAATTCCACCTGTATTGAGTCATGCCATCTTCACAATATCACTTTGAGTTGTTTTTACCTTCATATCACTGATAATAAATCTAAGGGACTGAATGTTTAAGTAGTGTAACATCACATGGTAGCTTCTGTTTGAACCATGATTAAAATTAGTGACTAGATATAGAGACCACGTTACTGGTCCTTTTGAAATACTACCTTCATGATAAAAATAGCTACATGTCCCTTTTCTAAATATGTGACTGGGTATGAACATATATTGAATATACATTTATAGTATGTCTTTGTTTCTATCATTTAAAAGTTGATGAATAGCAACTAGAAGTTAAATGTTTGAAAGAAAGCTTTTAAAATGTTCCTTTTAAAAGTTCTAGATAGGGCCTCCCTGGTGGCGCAGTGGGTTAAGCAGCACACTATGAAGCAAACCGCAGCCACTGCAGCACCAGTTCGATCCCTGCTGTCCACCAGGTGGGGGACCCACATGGCGCTGCAGACCTCTCCTGCTGTGCCCGCTGCTCCCCTCAGCAGTGTACTTCTGTTGATCTGCCTGTTCTGCTCCCCGTTCTCTGTGGTGAATCCTCTCACCCCGCCCCACACCTCTGGCCTGTACCCCAGTGCTTGTATGCATAAATAAATAAATTAAAAATAAATAAATAAAAGTTCTAGATAATCTTTGCTATGTAGGGTATATAAGGATTAAAGGAAGGGAATGCAAAAACATGGGAATAGCAAATAAACAATGATTAAAATAAAATTAATATCTTATTTATTGTCATGTATTTATTGGATATGAAACATGAATTGTACCTTATACTGGGAAGTTCACCATATACCCAGTTACAAAACACATAAAAATTTGTGAGAGATGTATGAAATTCTAAATACCACTTAAAAAACTAGATTTACTTTAACAAAATAATTAATCTTCAGAGAGCGTTTCCAATCTTGAGACTGTTGCTTTCCCAAGAACTATTAAAATACCTTCATGTATAAAAATGAATAAAAGTAATATATCTAGCTATAAAAGAACTGCTTAAAAAGTGACTGAGCACCTATGGATATAATAATCCTATTAAATGTTAAACTTCAATGCCTCAGTAAAACTTTGAAATTAATATTTCATTAGGATAAAAAGTGAAAGAGCCAAGAAAAAGAAATACTGATACTTTTTACTGCTTCCTTTATTTGAATATATTTTCTCTGTCATTGAATTCCTAGTAGACTCATATACGATATTTTTATATATATAATATAATTTATTATAATGTATATAATCTTGAAAAAGTAAATAGAAATTTAGGCTCACTGAAGATCAGTTTTGACAGTCTACTGCAATAAAGGACAGCTATTATTAGAACTATTTTAATGGCATTACTATTGTTAGTTTTCTTCCTATTCTGAAATTAATAACACACATTTGTTATTTTACTTACTTTTAGTCACAACACCTTCTAAATGAATGATGTTGGGATGATCAAACTGCCCCATGATACTTGCTTCCCCCAGGAAATCTCTACGTTGCTTTTCAGTGTAGCCTACTTTGAGGGTTTTGATTGCCACAGGTAATTCTCTTTTTCCTGGAAGTTTCAAACGTCCACTACAAACTTCACCAAATTCACCTTGTGATAAAGATAGGAAAAAAAACACACAAATTCATCTGAAGCCCTTACTTTAATAATACTTTGAGGCACTCTTAAAATATTAAGGCTTAGACAAAAGTGGGTAAAAGGGGAACCCAAACTTTGTTATGTTAATAGAATTACGTGGTGCATTGGGGAAAATTATCGACAGTGATCATAAAACACTTTGAGGGTCATTAGCTTTATCCAGTTGACCTATGCAGACCATAATGGAAAATAATAGAAATTAAAAGCAATTGACTCAAAGTCACTTCCTTCTTTTTCTTTCCTCTTTAGAAGTGCTGTTAAAAAGATGAGTAAATGAGAAAGGGTTATTGCATGACAAAAAGGAAAAAAAATGAGGAAGTGATGATTCATAAGTAGAATAATTGGTACTTAAATTATGTAAGTGCTTTAGGCATTACAAATTATACATAGAATATATGGAATAGGTGGTATGTAATAAACTACAGGTGGTAAAACACTAAGCAAGACATAAAATATTATTTTTATTTCATAGCTAATTTTTTATATAATAAATCATACATTAAGGTGGTTTAAGTATGAGAGGCACAGAACATAGCATTAAATTATGATCATTATATGGCACTTTAAAAGCGAGTAAATTACAAAAGATTAAAATCATTATGTGTTAGAGCAAGACATTGACATACTACATCCTATAGTATAAACACAGGTTAAAAGTACGAGTTCAATGTGCTCTTGTACCTGCTCCTATAACTCTTTCAATTGTGATGCATGAAGCTTCTATTTCCTTGGCAAATTCATGGACAGCTTGATTGGGATCTTCATAGGTATGTGGATCAATGTAGGTTCTTACTCCTGGCAATTTAACTGTAAAAATAAATGGCATTAATATAGAAGTACATGTATACTCAAATTACAGGAATCATTTGTACAACTATCTCAACTTTTAAAATTTCAGAAAGCTGAATTTTTGGCATGTACAAGAAACATGTATGTGGTAACGTTTTTTTAGTAACTACATTTTCCAACAAAAATATTCACAGTTTCTGAGGCAAACTAAAATATTTTTGTTTATTACACTAGATTTTAGTGATTTATTTTTTGGTTTGTTATCTTGTATTTCACTTGAATTATCTTCACAGATTTTTTTTTAATAGAAAATATTTTAAAATAACTTTCCTGGTGATTTGATCCAATAAGACTAACATAGAAATAAATAAAAAAAAGAAAGAAAATATCTATTTCTCCATCTACTTCTGTTACTGATTGGCCTTACCCAAGTGTGTAATGTTCTATGAACTTCAGTTTCATCACACTGCAGGCAACCAATTTAACTTCTCACAATGTTTTTGACGATAAATAACGTTAAACAAGATAGGACTATAAGTATGGACTCATGAGTTGCAGTTTGAATTACGGCTTTAATGATTTCACTTTTATGGTCTTGGCAGAATAACACAAACAAAAGAAACTCTTCTTATCATGACTTAGCAAATCAACTCACACTTTACTATTTAAAATACCATAGTTAGAACCCATTTAGGCTCATTTTTAAAGTTCATTATTAAAACTTGCATTTCTTAAAAGTGTAGTTTTTCAAGTAATTTGAACTGAGGTTGATGCTATCGAATTTGCTCAGGAAAATTCCTGCTAAAGTGCTAAAAAGTGATAAAAACTTGAGAATTACATTGATTTCAATTGGGTGGTATCATTTAATAATAGATGTTTAGTGACTGTACTTATAATAATTAAAACTGATATGGAAATTTGGTTTATCAAGTTACAGATTTTAATATTAAGCAAAATTTTAATTTAAATAACTATAATGAAGTTTGCTTTAAAGAATTCAGTAAACATCCAGATGTTACTTAGGACCAGCCAACAATGCACTAAGTCCATATGCTACAGAAATGTAACAGAACACTTATATTTCCGCACAGTATTTTTAGTCCATTATTATAAATCTTCTCTCTTGGAAAGAAACTAAAATAATAATAAAATCACCTCCATTTTTTTGTTTTGATTTTTTTTTATAATTTGCTTACTGTGCCCATTATGAAAATGCATCTTTTCCTCTTCCGGATCTTGTTTGGCTTTGCTGTAACCGCACCGCCTGGAACAGAGTAAGCTACAATTAACTACTTCTCAAGTCCAGAGCTGGAAACAAAATTGAAATGATTCGAACAAAAATGATTTTCACTCTGGTAGTATGAAATAATACCAATGCTCTTTGTGGATAAATCATATTCCCCAACCAGTATCTTACTTTCAGTATATAGTCAGAATTCAACATCCACCAGATATTCTTCTTTTCACTTTCTCTTTTGCCTATTTTTTTTGTTTTTTTAACGACTTTGGAGACTTTCTTTTACAATGAACTGACCAATATGTCTCTAATAATTTCTTCATTTTAGCATCTTACTCTCTCTCTTTTTCTATTTTTCTTCTTGCTTTGATGTCTTTAATATTTGAATTGGCTTTTTCCACTTCCACCACTGTCAAATTAACTACAACTTTCAACTCCCTAAGTTTCACACCACAAGTCTTAGTCTTTTTTGTTGTTGTTGTTTTTCTCAACAAGATACTAATTCGCAAGTCCCAGTTTTTATTTTTTTTTGCAGCGTGTTTCTATTTTTTTAGAAAAATCTGTCTTTTTAAGTTTCAATAATGACATACTCAGGCCTAAATCTAATAAACAAAATCACAAAACTTTTCCCTCTGATATTTTTTTCTCGTTTCTTCTTTTGTATGAATATTGCCAAAGGTTCTCTGTAAACTTTTCTGATTCTTTCCTCTCAATTCATCCTTTTCCACAGTTTAGTTAATAACTTTATTGTTCTGGTTTAATTCTTCTGTGAGTTATACTTTTATTCCTGATGCAGTTATTTTATGAAAGTATTCTACTGACATTCAAACTCAACAGATATGAAAAGGGAATCAGTATATTTTTCTCTTTTCAATCTGGATTTGCCACTTCCTTTCTCCGTATAGTAACATTGATTCCTAATGTAACACATTTTGTTCTTGTATCTTCGAGTATACTAAACTTTATTCTCCTATTGCCAAGTTATTTCTCCACTTTTCCAACATTGGCATGTACTGATTCTACTTTGGATGTTTTTCCTATCAATTTCCAATGCTCAAAGTTCAGTTCCACTTTTATATTCTTTTTAATGTCCTGATACCCCAACAAAATGCAATCTTTCCTCCTCTGAACCCAAAAGCTTTCTGTACCATTCTAAAATGAAACAGTCATTTGTGTATTAATTTTGACTCACTACTTGTTTGATTATTGAATGGCAAAACCTAGTGCTCATCTATATTCTGTAGTGTCCTAACACCTGACTCAGAGTTTAAAATAAAAATATTTGTCACACTGATGAATGAATGAATGAATGAATGAATAAATGAGTGAGTGAATGATATTTAATTGTATCTCCATAATGACAAGTGTTTGTAGAGGGGATATCTTGATGAATACTGACTTAATGCAGTACATGATTAGCCACATGACATTAAAACAACCAACTAAATGAAAATATTTAAATTATTTTTAGTGAGCATCTAAGGAAGAGATTTTACTGATCATAATATCATATACAAAAATTGAGTTTATTAAAAAACAAAGCTTTCATTTATTTCAGTATAAAGAAATGAGGCCAAATGGCAGATTGACAAAATATTTTTGTGAACTTATTTGAAAAATATCAAATTATGTAAATTAAATATCCATCAGACATGTACTAATAGAACCAGTTCCTTGATGACATATTCTTAAATTTTGAGTATTATGATACAAAAACTAAACACATTTTAGCATCATTTCCTAGTGTGTAATTGCATATATCTTATAAAAAATATCAATATAACATATCTTTGTGCCAATTTTTATAAAAATGCAATATATTATTTTCATCATGGCAAAAAACTGGCAATTTGTAAAGTATAGTTCCACGTAAACTTGAAGTAATACATTTAATACATACAGTGTTCTTGGGTAAGGAAAAATATACAATGTTGATATGGTGACTTTTCAAATTTTATTCATAATGCTTGCAAACATGCAAGGGCCTTAAATATATTTTAAATCAGCTAACCATATTGAAATGAAGAAAAAATACATAAAATCATAATGAAATTATATTTGGTCTATTCCATTTGACATTTAAATATTTTAATCCAATGTTCATAATTTTTCTAGATACATATTATCCTTTCAATCTTAATGTGTAAGCCTTTAGAGAGACGTTACTGACACATTTTCTTTTACAATATTCTAAACACAAATTATGTGAAATCATCATGAGATTTTGTTAGTCAACAATACTGACAAAAAAATATTTGCTGGGGGAATTCCAAAGAAACCTATAGAGTATACAAGTTTTTGTAGTTTACATCAAATATTCAGTCCACCTTTTATTCTCCCACCTTCAAAAAGAGTAAGCTCTTGGACTTATAACCTCAAATAGTCTCACCATTAAATAAAATTCATGTATATTTAAATTGCGTGCAAATCCATTATATGACAATGGAAATAAAATTTTGGATCTCTTCTAAAAAATGATTTGGGAATACCTTGTTGAAGTGTGGTTAACATTTAATACCTAGGGGGAGAATCTGGAAGGTAGTAGAAAAGAGTTATTTTTTACTCCAGACATTTCAGGAGTTCTATAACATATACGGCTGCATGTCACATTAACATATAAAATTAAGTTCTGGAACCCTCTAAAGCATCATTAAATCAAGCCTTAGCAAGTTACTCAAGTAAAAGTGCAGCTGACAGAGACTGGCATTCAAGCAGCTGTTCAGCCCTGCTAACAATGCATTGCAGGAAGACTTTTCTTTCAAGATCATCTTCTGTACTTGCTCTAGATGCATCATTTTAAACCATCAGATAGTCAATAAATATGTTATTGTGTACATAATTTATGTTTCTTAACTTCTGGAACTGAATTTTTTTCAGAATGGAAAAGAAAAAAAAAAAACAGTTTCTTCATTTTGCTTCAAATTGCAATTTTTAAAAATTTATTAATGCATAGAAGAACGGGGGTAAGGCCAGAGGTGTGCGGGGTGAGAGGATTTACTAGAGAGAGAGTGGAAAGCGGAATAGGCAAATCCACTGAAATATCTGCGGAGAGGAACAGTGAGTGAGACAGGGTAAGTTTGCTGTATCATGTGGGTTAGCTCCCAGGCTGGGGATGGAACTCATGCTGTTGTGGCTAGTGATAGCTTGATTGATTGTGCTGAATCCTTAAACCCTGCACCTCCGGGGTGGGGGTGGGGTCTTCAAATCACAATTTCAATAAGTTTTGATAGCACTGTACTATTGTTTTTAATTGAGGAATCATTTCTTAGTAATTTATAGTCTTTTCTTCTAGACAACATTTTTTAAGTAGTGGTTGACACAAGAAATTAGACTACATGTAGACATTATTAATATTGACAAATCCTAGGGGCCTGCCTGGTAGCACAAGGGGTTCTCAGCACTATTAAGCTATCCACAGCCACAGTAACTTTAGTTTGATTCCCAGTCAGGGAGCTAAACCATATAGCACAGTAGACCTTTCCTGTCCTGCTGGCGTTGCCCTCAGCAATGAATTTCAGTAGATCCATTTGTTCTGCTCCCCACTCTGTCTCTGGTGAATCATCTCACCCTCCACACCTTTGGCTTACACCTCAGCTCTTGTATGCACAAAATAAAATAAATCTTAGAGGATGCTTAGCATATAAATGTAACAATGACATTAAGATAATTTAAAAATCAATCCATTTCTCTCCATTCCTATCCTAAGAAACTGGGTCACACATGCTCACTGATATTAAAACTAATTAAAAAACTTGTACCATTTAAATTTAGATATTTGAAATTTCCATAATACATGAAATAGTAAATAGTAATCTTTCTGCATGGGAGGTGGCACCAATGAATAATTTAGTTCTTGGGTGTAAATTCAGGATGTAATAATAAATTAGACATAAGAATGTCAAGTCTTTCCCTGTACCAGGAGATGCATGGAATTAGTAATTTACTAAAAAGACACCTTTATGATCAGAAAGATGAGTGAATGGGATAGCCAAAAGAGAGTATAGATCTTTGTTCAACAACAGCTTATAAAATGGCTAGATTTTTCCAACTCTTTTTCTTATAGAAATAGACACTAAGTACATTTTCACCCTAATTCTAAATAAGTTAGGAAAGGGGTGCAATAATGGAAGGAGTGCCATTGCATTTGATTTTGTTAAGACAATAGTCTCCTGTTCAGAAATGGACACTTTTGTATTATTCCTGTATATTCCAGATTGATTAAGAAATATTTTCCTATACTTTAAATAATAATACTCAGAAGGTAACAAATTACAGAAAAAATTAGAATGTGTGTGTACGCATATATATATATGTATATATTGCTTTTGGAAAATACATCATTTTATGCTAAGTTTCTTTCAAAAACAATACATGCCATATATTTCGCCATATATGCAGTGTTATGTTCTGACACAATAATGACCTCAACCATTGCATAAGTGTTGTATTTATATAGTAACTATTGGAATCTTGAAAAGAATAAATTGCATCTTTTGTGTAAATATTTTTACTTTTTCACTTAAGGGTTATCTTCACTTGAGCAAAAATAGTTTTATTAAAAGTTTTGTTGACTCAACTTCATAAAGTAAAGAAGTATATGAACATTAATTTATTAACATATCTAATAAAATCAAAACTGTCAGTGAGTGTTTTATTTTTGAGACAACATGCTTCAATAAGAATGTGAGTAAATGTACATTAAAATGGATATTGGGCATTTAGGATGTCTTGTTGAGATCTTAGGACACATTCATACATCCTTTATTTTTATAGGACGTTGTTGGGATATTCAGTTCTTTATAGAGAGATGTTAGTCACACAAGTAAGTAATGGAACTGATACTTTATTATTAGTGAAAATTCTCAAATGTACTTCTCAAGGAAAATTTGCTCATGCTGAACAACACCCTTTTTTGGAAACTGGAATGCAGTGATAATTATACCAGACAAAATGATAACATAGCCTGTAGATTCTTATCTTCCCTTCTATAAAGGTTACTAAACATCCTGTGATTAATGACAATATGAGGAGCTTACATTTCTTATGTTATCTGCATTTTTTATTTCCATATTCTAAAAAATAACTTATTTAAATAACACCTTCCAAAATAGTACAGCATGTATGAATTTGTAAATGCTTCATTAATGAACTCTTTAGTTCATTTTAGATTTTACTATAAAAGGAAAACCTGAACAATTTCTAATGTTTAAAAAACCTGATAAATTATAGAATTTTTAATGCTGAAGTATATTTTATTGATTTAGAGTTCTGGTATAATAAGTGTCACAAAGTAGGACATGAAAGGATTATGTCTACCTATTTTCAACAATATTCAGTGCTAGCATAGGTAATTTTCTATTAATTTTTAAACCACTTCTTGAGTGTGACCATTGAATTTCTCAATAAAAATAGGTATATTTAATACCTCTTAAACTCTGACTTTCCATGGATATTATTTTAGAGTCATTCAGAATTATATTTTACCTAGCAAGTTTTCAATTGGAATTTAATGTATTTTGTATGTTACAGACAAGCATCTGCATGATACTAGGACTTAACATAAATGAATGTCTAGGATTATTACAGGCCATGATTTTATTCTACATGTTGTTTCCCAAAATGTATAAAAGAGAATGGTACTCTACATAGCTCCCTGGCAGAAATTTTGTGAAGATTAGTGAAATAATCTCTGTTAAGTGTATTTGAAAATAAAATTATGCTTCAAATTTCAAGATACTCCCAGTAAATATAGAGAAAGAATAATAGTAAATTGAAAATTTATGATAACAGTTAATTTTTAATTAAATTTTCATGATCATTTTGGTTAGAGGAATTTGTTTTGTTTGAATTTTAATATCTGTGTTATAAGAGAAGCTAGTTTGTCCTTTAAGATTCTGATAAAAGTATTTAAAAATGAAAAAGTTTCTAACAAGAGGTTGATTTTATAAAAATCATAGATAAATACAGAAAATATGAATTAAACATTTCTATTTTCATAATAATGAAATCAAAATTCTCTTGCCACATGAACATCTCAGAAGTAAATGACATGAAAACACTGAAAAATGGAAACTAGTGAATGAAGAAAAAAAGCCTGAAATAATTTGAATTTAAGAAATGCAAGCAGAAGTTACCCTGGATCAAAGGTGTCTTTCACATGGAATTATAATAAAAATTAAGCCATGAATATATATTTTAAGTATAAACACAAATTTCAAGGGATAAATTATATTAGAAACTATACACATTAATATCTTAAAGTGATCACTTCAACATTAAATAGAAATAGAAATATACTTCTTTTTTTCCTGTGCAATGAGACAATGTTAGTGTGATAAACCAGATGCAATGACATGAAATCAAAGAACAGTGATAAAACATATCTCTGCTGAAAATGTAGTAATCATGGGGATAGGGTAATTAAAACAGGCATCTGGATTATTTAGAAATAGTACAAATAAATCTTTTATCACTGGGTAAATTGCAGTCAAACCAAGAAGAATATTTAAAATATTAATATTTCATTTGTAGGTGTGTATGCATAGATTTCTTATAAAGTGACAATGAGAGTGATGAAAAATAATTTGAGATTAAAAGTGGCAACTTATAATTAGCAGTTACATTTTATAAATGACACATTTGAACAAGAAATGGAACATGTTTTTCTGGTGGGAATATAACACAGTACTACTCAATAATTCAGGATCTTACATAAGTTTAAATACAGTTGAAATGCAGAACAAAGAATCCACATCAATAGTATTGAAATTATGCTTTTCAGACCACTACATTTTCACAAGATATAACAAGGTGTATCTAAAAGCCAGTGTATTTACATTAGGTAATTTTAACATGTGTGTAAAATTATTCATCTTATCCTTTAATTTCCATTATCTATTTTTTAATTTTGTATACATTAACCTAAGCAAACAGTGTCTTTACTGAAATCATATGAACATTTAAAGTTACAAAATGCAGATTCATAAGGCATAGCAATAAAAATATTTTTAGCTCCCATCCTTGCCCAAACCTTGGACAAATTTCTTACTGTCCAATTTTATGTAATCGCAATTAAAGTTGCTCCTTTTATCTTAATTTATTTTTAACTAAGAAATATTTTTAAAAATTCTGACTCCTTCATAAATCTTTCCATGATGACTTGACATTATTTATGGATATCTAACCGCATTTGTGGCTAATCATTTTTGCACATACACACAAATATGCATCCACACACAAACACACTCACTGCCCCATAATTACTAATTATTTGAAGAAAGATATTAGGAAAAGTTTTGATAACTCAGGTTTGCTGGTGCTCTTAGAAGGAAATATCTTACCTCCCCACTTTTTCTTGTTTCTTATTTTTTTTTTAACAAATTCTTAAAACAAACTACACAAAATTAAGCGACAAACTTCAAAACAAAATTTCTCATTGACCTTGAACTTGTCACTTAACATTGTGTGTATAATCATACCAATATTTTTTAATTACCACATACATAATTTTCAAAGAACAATCATCATTTGTGAACAGTCACATTTGTAATTTAGAGCAGAGGCTTAGACATTTTGTAGTCTTTTAATTTTATTATTTTCCCCCTTTTGAAATGCCATTCATGAATATATGTCTGAATGGTTTTGCCCATAAAATGTAACACATAAACATTAAAAGTGCCTACACAGAGGAAAACAATACTACTTATTAAAAAAAAAAAAAAAAACAAGTATTTTAATTCTGGCCAAAGCTATATTTTTCCAATACTCTTTCTAAGCCATGACAATGTTAATCTTTGAAGTAAAGTTTAAGTTAGGCCTGCATATCAGTCTCCTTTTATTTCAAATGCAAACTTTTACTGTTACAGAGATTTATTTCTTAAAATAACTATGTACAAGGCCCAAGTAAAATGAACAATTCAATGAGCAATTTTAGTTTTTCACAGAGTAGTAAAAAAGAAAAAAAAAAGTCCCAGTTAATCTAAAGATTATTTAGTAATATACATAATTTGGAAGAAATCTGTACTTTTATATTAACTTCAAAATTGTTTTTCAAATACAAAATTTTCAAAGGATTGAGGAAAAGATCTCTGAATTACATTAATCTTTGCTTACTTTCTCTTGTTCTTAGAAGATCATGGATGATAACTATTCCATCATTGCTTGAGGCTACACATGCATGTACACTCATTCACACCACATTTTTCAGTAAATAGGTATTAATTTATACCTGGAGAACATAAATAGCAATTTAAAATGCCCAAGGATACACGATAACATTTCAGAGTAGCTTTTCTTTTTTTTTAAAAGCACTTTTTTGTTTAAAGATTTATTTATTTATGCATATAAGAACTGGGGCAAGGCCAGAAGCATGGTGGGTGAGAGGATTCACCAGAGACAGAATGGGGAGCAGAACAGACAGATCGACTGAAACACACTGCTGAGGGGAGCAGCCGGCAAGTGGGAGAGATCTACTGAGCCATTTTGGCCACCCCCTAGCAGGCGGCAGGGATCTACTTGTGCTTCAGTGACTCGGTTTGCTTCATAATGCGTTGCTTAACCCACTGCGCCACCAGGGAGGCCCCAGATTATCTTTTCTTGACAAATTTTGACTACATATAAGTCAATATAAAAGTGCATTTATCTTGAGTACTTAACTTTTTACAGGGTAGCTCACTATTGTTTCCAATTCCTCTAAATTTTTGAATACAGTTTTCTTTTATGTTCTAAACTATATTTTTATAGGTACATACACATATGCATATATTTAGTATTTACATTTATAAATCAATATTTGCAAATATCCCATTTCATCACTGCATATTTTTTTACTTCACTGTTATCAAATTAGAAATACCATTATTAATATGTGAAATAATTCAAGTTTACAATATATTAAGTAACCGTTTGCAATTGCATGTGGTTCTGTCCTCCAATGCCACCTGTATCCACAATGAATATGAATAGAGAATATTCCAGTCATGTTATGGTCATTATATGGTTCTAACAGACAGAAAAGGTGACTTCACCTCGAAAGAAGTAGTATTCTACTTCGGTGTATGATATGGTTTAATTTTAATGGAATAACAAAAACAGGGATATGTTAAACGTAAACAGATGTTTGAATCTTACAGCCTTCTAGTTTAAATCAGGACCACGTTAAAGCCTTGGAAAAAAGGTATGAATACTTAACAGATGATTGATATATATTTTGGAAACCAACATGAAATCACTTATGATTCCCCTTAGGGAATTGGTTTCATCCTACTCTTCCGTTAAGGCATAACTAGTGAACTAACTCTTAAAATGTTCACAAATGGAAAAAAAAAAAAAGTGATGCTGACAGTAATACAGATAGGTGGGACATCACGTAGGAGTGAACGTGGGAGGGGAACACTAACCATATTAGGCTTGGATGGGCAACAGCGCACAGGGAAGAAGCCCTCCCACAGCCACATTCGCAGCAACTGAAAGGCAAACAAGAGAGCCCAAGATAAGGAAGAGATCCTACTCCCTCAACATAGTATAAGAAACTATCAGTTGAGACAGGTGTCTGCTTTGCTTTTCAAAATAAAAAAAAAATTCTCCCTAGATGCATATAATTAATGTTTTTCCACAATGCCTTTAAATAAAGAAGCAATTTTATGGGTTTAAGATAAAAAAAGAGCTACATTATTTTTATTCTATTTAAAATGCTTAATCAGTAGGAAATATGAGCTAATGCATTTGATTATGCAATTAATCTAAACATACAAATAAAGATGCAAGTCCATTTAAATTATATTTTTCTCAGAAAGCTTTCCAATATTTATATTCAGAAGACATTCTCAACAGCTCTTTAAATATGTTTTGCATTGAACTTACAAATTTAGGAGGAGAATAATGGCTTGTTCATTTTATACACTGATTCTTATGTCAGTGGCATTACTTATCATAGAATATTTAAAATATTATGCTTACATGACATCTTCAAAAACTTAAGAAAGACTACATTTAACATAGCATGTTCATATTTTAAAAATAAATCTAAATATATATTTTGAGCTATTGTTATATAAAAAATCACACACACTATATATATATATATATATAATACATGCATTCTTTCTGGATATTGCAACCTGAAGATACTTTTAAGTTTTCTACATATTTGTAGTAAAAAAAAAATCGAGAAAATACCAGGTAAATTATATTTAAAATAATAGAAACCACATAAACTGATGATAGAATATAACATAGAAGTCAACTTGTGCTTCAATACATTTTCCATTTTTTAATGAGTGGCAATTTTATTATTTCAAGAGAACTATGGAATGAGCTCAATAATGATACCAGATGCCAGCAGGCCAGGGCTTTTGTCCAAACTTGTTTAATTACTTGAAATTTATCTACTTTATTTTATATCAAAGAAAGAGAGGAATTTAAGATACACACATGCAACAAATTTTGAAATGCTAATGTAGACAGATAAATATTTCCAAATTAAATTTCAATGGATCATTTTCAAAGGAAAGGGGAAGGAATATTGCATATATTTTCTTTGGAGACTGATGATACTAAAATTTTTAGTGCTACAGTGTCTGTATAATCATCACTAAAATAAGATACTAGTAAAATAAAATGGGTTACTATAACATTTGTGTCCAGTATGAATAGTCACTGTAATATATTTTAAAGAATATGCCAAATAATTATTTTCACTGTAGAGATACTGAAAGACAAAACTGTAGTAAAAATATTTAGAGTAGGTAAAACATCTGTAGCACACTTAAATATTTCTTTAAAATTACACTTAAGTCTTAAACTGTAAGTCCTTCTATTTCTGTTAGTAGCATCACTCAATTAGTGGTTGGAAAACTACAACTATGGACCAAATCTACTCTAACACTTATTTTGTAACATTATTTTATATTTTGTAACACTTATTTGAAACACAACTATAGTCATCACTATTTTTTTACAGCTTCTTTAATGCTATCATAGCAGAGTTGAGTAATTGCGAGTAAATGTATGTCCTACAAAGCCTGTATTTATTATCTGACCCCTTTTAAAAAAGTTTACTTTCCTCTTTTCTTATATTGTCAGTTTCTTGAGATGAGGATGATTCATTAATTTATTTTATTCTTAGCAGTTTAAGCAAGATGAATAACACATGAAAACAGTCAATGTAATACTGTAATTGTTATTAATAATACAAATTACCTCAATTATTTTTGTCAATTTACTCATATTTTTATTAAGGTAACTGGTTTACAATAGTTTATATGATTCAGAAACAGTTTAATAAATTTAATTAAAATATGAAATCATTTAAAATAAAAATATTGTATTTCTTTTTCTTGAGTCATTGCTTTAGATTTTGTACTGATACTTCCTCTGGCTTGTTCTAAGATGGCATAAGTAAATTACCTTGGATAACTTAAACTTTTTCTGTTCCAACTGACAACTATAAAATAAAAACAAAAGCAGCTCTCTTTTCAAGTTCATGCATCTGTGACTATACATGTGGCTCTCTTTTTCCTAATAAACCTACATTAAAATAAACCAACATATATTTTGAGATAAAAGTGATAGCTATTATTTTAAGTATAACCAGAGTAATAGAATAGATTCTCATAATCTCAGAAGAATTTATTCTTCTCGTGATCTATATACTATTACCATGTTGACTCTTTGAATTTATAATTAAATAACTACTAACTACATTTGGAAAAATTTATATAAATGCTGAATGGCCAGTGTACTTAATCATTTTTATAAAACACATTTTCTAGTATTTTAGTGATTAGAGAAGTGTACATATTAATATATTATTAAGAAATTAAAACTGAATTTCCTTTTTTAATGAGTATGTGAAAGGGAACAGTAACATCCCAAATGACTCTTTCAGCTCTTTTTAAGTAAACTCTTATGCTGTCCCAGTAGCATTTTGATACTAGGTGGTATGAACATGTTATTTTTTTAATCAATAAAATGTCTGAAGAACTACAGGCTGAAAATGCTTCTAGACCTCAGTGATAATTTGGAAATAGAAATGAAAATGTGCTAGAAATAGCAACCATATAATTGACATGAGCTATATTTCAACACTCACTACACCTGCATTTCTATCTGTTTTTTATACCTGGAGGTCTGTCAGTAAATGCATGTAGCTATAACAACATCATTATTATCTAAATTTTAAATAGCTTAGCCTTTCCAGACTTAATACAAAAAGAAAAACAAAACTGTTGGCCTTTGTTTTAACAAGATATTGGATTTATCCTTTGGAATATTAAAATATTAAAATTTTAAATTAAAATATTAAATTTTATATTAAAATGGTAACAGGCAATTTCCAGACACAAAGAAGATTCAAGCAAAATCATTTTATAAAGAACTTACACAGTGTTGATCAATATACATATGAAGTGTGTCAATATAAGTAAGATAACCTCCTTCCAACTGAAACAAGGTGATTATACCTATGGGGAAGAAATTCTCAAATATACTTGATCAGAGAAGCAAGACTAAGGTTTGGATAAATGATGACTTAAACTAACAAGCAAGAGATCATACAAATGGATAAGAAATACACTTAAGATTTTCATTAGATAAAAGATATAAAAGAAAAAAGTGTGGTTTCATAAAAGAAGTACTTTAGATAGAAAATATTTTCAACTATTAAAGGCAAGGCTGTATAATTTACACATTTTAAATGAAACAATGACAAATGAGGGCGCTCAGTGCTAAAGAAGACAGAGTGGAACTTATGTCTGCAGATTTGGCAGACCATGGTGAAAATGGTGTGAATATTTTATAAAACACTCTTCCAAGTCCTATAGAAGAGTGACTATCCTCACCTTTGACACCATCATGTAGCAAAAATGTTAAGATCAAACAAAGTGTAGTCCTGGATGTGTCCATTACTAAATGCACAGCTTCCTGTAAACTAAGCATTTATGTAGGTGAAATAATAGACACTGGAACACATAGGGTTACTTTGAAAAGTAAGTTTGATAATACATGTAAAGCTCTCTGCGTTGTCCTGGGTTCACAGTCAGTATTTTAGAAGTTTTTAACTGTTAAAATTATAATAACTTGGTCTTAGGGCAAAAGGTCTTAGGGCAAAAGTATTATCTATCATTCATGGATAATATGAATGAGGATAGCCATTGATTTTAAACTAAATGACTAATATATATTTTATAGTCAATAAAATATATTTATGGAGTCTATGATGCAATGAAAACCATTGTATATATGTTATTATGTTATTCTTTTAAATTATGTAAACGTTAGTATGCAGAGAAATAAAATAATTGCTAAAAATTATACCAAGCCTCTAAGAGCTATTGTGTTGTGATGTTACATTAGTTAGCATTATGGAACAATTTCATTTTTCTCTGATTTCATTTTTAGTGAATAACTCTAAGAATTGTGCCTCTACAACACATCCTCATATTGACATGTACAATCCCATCACTAAGCCTAAGCTGTAGTTTAGACAAATTGGAATATTCATTATAATTATTGTTTTGTTTTGTTTTTTTAACCAGATCTCAGCTTCATTCTAGCTTCTTATTCCTAATCAAAGATTATGGGTGTCTCACTATTACCTGCTAGATTATTCTGCCAAATACTGACCTATTGAGCACAAGCCACAGGCAGTTAAAATTTGAAACATTAGTGGCTTTTTTAATGGATCTCTTAGTCTTACCTGATCAAATTCCAAGTGTGCTACTTTCATGTCTTACTGTGAATAAATATCTTCCCCTTATTCCTAATGTAGATCTCCTAAAAGCTATGTAAATGGAGGAGCTAAAAGATCCTTCTGTTCTAATATTTAATCTTTGATATCTAAATATTAGAGTCTTAACAAGAGTTCCTAATTTTCTTCTAACTTTCTGTGATAAGAGTACGGGACATTGTTTGTGTTCTAATATTTGGTCTTTAATTCTGGTTTTCAACACAAAGCTCCTGTATATCTTGAAATGGCTTGGGTTATAGGCATTATTGTTTCAATGAAGTGACTCATGGTGGGCTCCTGAATAAGGGCTGATCACCCGAAAGACCAAGCTGTGATTAGTCTGAAATTTTGAAATTTTGAGCACTACTGGTAACTATGCAGAGAGGAGAGAAGGTCTGAAATGGAGTTATTTATCATGTCTATATGATAGAGTTTCTATTAAAGTTCCAAAAGTAGGAGGTTCAGAGATCCTCTAGAATGATGTACACATCCATGTACTTAGAGAATTGCATTCTCAACTTCATGTAACAGAAGTTCCTGTACTTGGGACCATTTCAGACCTTACCTTATGCTTCTCCTTATCTAGTTGTTCACCTGTATCCTTTATTACAACATTTCTCATATAATAAACTGGTAAGTGAGTGCTCCCCAAAGCTCTGTGAGTTGTTCTAGCATATGTTTCAATCCACAGAGAGGGTCATGGGAACATTTCAACTTAGAGGTATGTTAGACAGGAGTTGTGGGTGACCTGGGATCTAACTTTTTGAGACTGGAATCTGAAGTAGGGAAGAGTCTTGTGTGACAGTGCCATTAATCTGTGGAATTAACTCTAGGATTAATACTGCAATGGGTTATAACTGCAATGAATTATAAGACAATAAATATTTCAGGAATTGCTTGGTGTGGGAAAAAGCACACACACGTATCTTATATCAGAAGTATTTTCAGTGTGGCATTAGCATGCGAGTGAAGGAGATACACCAAGAAGAGTGTGTCTTTCCAACAAATTCACTTAATCTTTATATTTTCTATGCAAACGTAAAGTGTCATGTTACAATATTGATTATAGAACTAATAATTTTGGGACTTTGAGGAAACAGCTTTTCCAAGATAAGTTGTGGAGGTAAAGATGAGACCTGCCTGCTTCCTCATACTGTACTGGAAGCAGTTTTCTCTCCCATTTCTCCCAGTTTCTTTTATTGCAACCAATCCCAAACCCTGTTCTCTATCTATAGCTATTGAATTTTAAGACATTTTGTTAATTCTATAACAGACATTTCTCCATTTCTACAATAACATTTGTTACCAAGTCTAATAAATTAAATCATAATAAATAACATGCACACTGAAAATGTTTTTATATAAGTCTCTTAATGTAACATGATATACCAACCTTTATATTATTAAAAAGATAGATATCATTAAAAATATAAATTTTCCAAAGTTCACTGTATCATTAAAATGCATGTATATAGTAGACATCAAACTATTTATGGACTGAGGCAAGCCTTAAATAAATTATACATGTCAATGATTTCTAAAATAAAAACAAAAATACTAAACTCTATAAATCTAAGTGTTCCATGTGCAACCATACCTTAGTCTTAAGAACAAAATCTCAAAGATAAACCAAAAATCAAATTCACTTCAATATTAGAATCAAGAACTCTATTTCTTATTCTGTAAAGAACTTTTGGGACTTAGGAATATTAACACCAATCAAAGCAAAAAGAAAATTTGAGGAGAATTGTCTTTAGACTACATTTCAAGTGGTTTATTTCCTGAACTATAATAATGGATCACTGTATTTCCTTAATTATTCTAATGACCCAGAGATCATTATAAAATAGGCTTTTATTTGACAGGTAAAGGCACGTATATAGCAATTAGCAAATTGAATCGACATATTTAATTCAGTTTTCTTATTGCACTATATATTTGGGAACGCCAATATTTCACTAAATATTAGCCATCTTTTCTGTGAGTTTTGTTGCAGGAGTAAACACAATCATTCTCATTATTGGCAAATATTTACTGAGAAATTCTGTGCTATTATTTAAGAATAAGTTATTATGTAAAAAACAGTTTCTGGTCACATGCAATGATTCTCAACTTGAATACAGATTCTAGACAACTAAGTAGCTTAGGAAAAAAAAAAAAAAAAGCAATGTCCAGGTTTCATCCCAGAACAATGACTCAGCATTTTGGCTGGAGACACAGGCATCACTAGTTTTCAACAGTTGTTAGTTAGGTGATTCTATATTTCCTCTAGATTGAGAACCACTGATCCACTCTATACTCCATAAATATTTGTTTTAAATAATATGTTTTGTAGTGGTCTTGAGGGAATTAATGAAAAAAAGGGGAAATATTTATAATTACCATATTAATGGCCCGCATGTTAATAAAAACTCTAAAATGCCTGGAGGTGCATAAAAACAATTTGTTCTCTGGTAAGTTTAAATAGTTCTCTTGCAATTGGTTCACAGTATCAATTTATATTATCTACAAATAAGGACTGCCTGTTAAGTAATTGTAAATTTTACCTTATTCTCTAACTTTTTAAACTGTAATTTTATTTTCATAATATTTATTTTTACAGGTTCCACTTAATTTCAAGTTTCCTATTTAATGACAAACTTTCTGCTATTTCTCTATTTCCACACTACCTATTTCAGTTATCTAGAAGTCATAATACTGCAAGCAAAACAACAAAACTGTAAAATTATCTTTATTCAGTATCCACATTTTACTCTTCTGAGCTACTTATACAAAGTTAGAAGAAGATAAAACGCAGTTTTCTACATAGGCTTTTAGGAGAAATGTAAGAAGTGGTGAATATTTTGATATAAAAATTCTCTTTTAGAACTCTTACTGAGATAGAGTAAACCAACAACATATATATCACATATAATACATATGGTATTTATGATATATATATATCCCATGTGTGTTATTTATATAATTTAAGTATAAATTATTCATATGTTTATTTGTGGTATGAGAAAGCACATAACATTAATTGGCAGGAAGGAATGGTGATGGACTAGGGAGGGTCACAGTCAGAGTTTGTAGAAGGCCATGTATACAGGCCTGTAGTTTCAAGGAGCCATGGTAAATTGAACACCCCAGTTTCACCTATGCCTACATGCTTTCCTTATAATAAACTTCAACCACCTCACAAAATTGCCTTTCTTACTCCAGGTCCACTTCTATAAAAACGTTTCTGTATCATCAAAACAAAGATAATCCTTTATTCTATTCTCACATCAATATGTTAAAAATGTAACACTAAGTGTGTTATATTAAATTTATCTGCTTCCATCTGTCTCACTATTGGACTGTATGCAATACAAAAGCAGGAAGCAAGTCAGACAAATCTCAGCAGAAAACATTCTTCAGGTCATGAACATCACAAAAATCTACTTTAGTGAACCTATAATAAAAGAGATGTTACATAGTCTATCAAATACTTTTGCAAACAAAACTCTCCAGTGTAATTTCTGAATAGAAAGTTGGATTGTTTTACCTTTTCATACATTAGTCAAAGTTTTTATATTACTTATACTTAATAATTAAATGGCATTACTATTTGTCATAATGTCATTTGGCATCTAATGACATAGATGTGAATATGTACATTTGCATTTCTATAAATGCATGAATATATAAATATGTAAATAAATATAGTAAGCTTAATTTAGATATGATCAATAAAACATTAATTTCTAAAACTATTTCATCCAAATACTTGTATCAGGTATATATTATACTTATATCAAGTATATATTTTGCTTCAAACTTCTGAAAATTCAACTTTGTCCTCAAGTAGCAAGTAAGTAATAGAATATTATATGCAAGGTAGACAACAAATTTTCAATAGAGTCTCTTACCTCAAAAACTACCGACAGGTAGGGAATAGGTATATTTTATTTTAAGAAGCACTCAGAATGCAGAAGCAAACAAACCAACCCAAAATTCAATTCACCTTTATCTCAGTTCCCTTTATGTATATATATATATATTTTTTTTTTCAGTTATCATCCACTTTTCTTCTTTGGCATTTTAAAGACATAATTTCATAAAGTTTTGATAAACCAAAATCCTTCTTAATTTTTTCCCTTCCTTCAAAATGATATTCTTTCATAAACTAATTGAAGGTGATACTGATCTGAGCTAGTTAATATCTGAACACTTAAAATAATTCATAGTTATTTTTATTTCCAAGATGCACGTCCTGAGTTTTTTGTTTTTCTTTGATTTTTTTTTCATTTTCTTAACAATGGAGTAATGTTGGTTTATATCATTGTTTGTATTTTGGGAGGACAGTATCTTATTAAAATAGTGCACATACCACCGAAGTCTCCTTATTCCACCACCTCAGTCCACTGTGCCCTCTTCCTACTTTGTTCTTGCTTCTCCTGCTCTGGATTCCTCAGTACTATAATCAGCTTTCAAGGGTCATTTTTTCCAGTTTGGTTTTATCTGACTATATTTATGTTCTTTTCTCCTCTTTTATTTTTTAAAAATACTGAACACAAAGTTTATTAAAAGACTTGTATTACCATTTAATGATGTGTAAGAAGTAAGTGATGGAACGTATCAATGGACAATATTCAGACCAAATGAGAAGTAAAAGTCTGCAGCAACCAATTCTACAAGCCAAATACAACCTCTGTAGCAATCACCTCCAATGATCAGCACTATACCAATAAATGCCAGTTTCCTTAATTTTCACCTCTACTTCCAACTTAGGTCCAACTAGAGGATGCCAAATATGCTTTGCTAATAAATTGCGTAAGATATCCCACTTCTAGTTAGCCAACTCACAATGACCCCTCTTCAATAACCTCCAATCAGCACATACTTGAAGACTTCCTTTTTTTCCTTATAAAACCTTTATACTCCATTGCCTGCCTTCATATCTATCTCTAAGGCAAAGGGCACTGGCATGCCATATAGCAAGATTTTAATAAACAGGCTTTGTTTGTTTTCATTTGAGATTTTTTTGTTTATTTTTACAGAAGACAATCTTTATGACTTCAATAAATGGAATTCGTGTAGATTCAACTTTGCAAACCACAACCATCATAGTTTTGTTTTAGCAAAACAGTACTGTTGATATACAAAATACTGAAAGACTAGTTAATTTCTCCCACAGGATGAGGCCTTCACTGAGCAAACATCAATTACCTCTATTTCTGGAAGCGAGTAAGTTCTTCGTCATTTCACAGCTGAATCAAATATAGCTAAGAAGTCTCTGAGAGGAATATGAAATGATCATGACAAACTGGCCTGTGCTGAGTTACTTTAGGTTTTAATTTTTTTTCTTGAGAAAAGTAGAAGAAAAAAACTAGGAACTGACAGTTGCAAAAAAAAAAAAAAAAAAGATACTAGTATTGCCAGCTAAAAATAAGAATATTTAAAACACACTTTTAATAGTAATATTTGTTTTAAAAACCTATTTGTCTAATAAAAATGATATAAAGAGATTAGTGAGTCTCAAAAAGGGAGGTAAGTCAAAATAAGTTAAATATGTATGTTCTGACTTATTTAGTTCCCTTCATTATGACTCTTGAATTTTTTCAAAGTTGAATCACTTCTCTGAGCATTAAGCTTATAAGGTGGAGAAATCAGAGGATTAATGTTTAATTACTTCACTCTAAAATAAAGTAATTGTGGAATTATACTGTTAACAAAACATGGAATATGTGTATTTTGTGATAAACATATTATGAGAATTGAATTAGAGGAATGATTTAAGGGGAAGCTAATGTTCTCTTTCATATCAGACTATTCAAATTCCATGTAAGTCCCTTTATTTTCTGTTACTGTGGTCAATATTATTAAAATAATATATTATGGTAGTAATAAACATTTTAAAATTAAATATAATGGCGATAAATGTTAACTTATAAACATGTTATACATATATAATACAACTGGTTAATTATAGTTATAATTGCTTTATAGATACTTAATTGTGTATGAAATTATGTATAAAAAAGCATTCATAGAAATTGTTTACAATTATGGGTATAAGTTATTCCCTAACAGGAATTTCTTTGCTCAAACATTGAAAAATATTTTAAAATTATAAAATTTAACCTAACATGATCTTGAAAAATTAGATGATAGCTTCAATAATCCCAGAGAAAGAAGATAAAAAGAATATCTATATAGAGACCTAGTCAGTATATGTCATTGATGAAAGACCTATTAGTGTTTTGAGAAACAATAGAAGTATTTATACAGGTCTATAAAAATTACTCATTTAGATCCCCAAGCACATACAATTAATATTTTATATCACCTTTAAAATAAATATTACTAAAAATAAAACAAACCTTGATACTTCTAATGATATATATTTGACTATATAAAGAGATATAATCCCACTAGCCTAAAGGTATAAAGAACATGTATATTTAATTTACAATACAGCTAATAAAAGAGCTAACAACTATATTTACACTTACTGCATATATATTAATGAACCTACTAAATCTAAAAAATCAAAAAGAAATATAATTAAACATAAAGAACTATTCTTCTCTTATTAAATTATCAAAGACTGAATGGCTTGTGAACCAGAAGAAATGTTATGCACCATTTGGGGAATGGTAATTGGTTTAATGATTTATGAGGGTCATTTAGTAATTATCAACAATCATTTTAAAATAACTTTTTAAAGATTTAGTTATTTATGCATACAGGAGCTAAAGTGTAGGCCAGAGGAGGGGGTGGTGAGAGGATTCCCCAGAGACAGAATGGGGAGTAGAATAGGCAGATCGACTGAAATACACTGCTGAGGGTAGCAGTGGGCCAGGCAGGAGAGGTCTCTGCTGTGCCATGTGGGTCCCCTCTCTGGCTGGGGATCTAACTTGTTCTGCAATGTCTGTGGATAGCTTCATAATGCTAAGACTTAACCCGCTGCACCACCAGGGAGGTCCTATCAGCAATCTTAAAGATATTTATAATCATTGATCCTTATTTTAAGTTTTACAAATGTGTTTTAAGGACATGAAAGAAAAAGGGGAGACTCTCCCTTAAAACAACAGCAAAATAAAACAAAGGGGAAAACATAAAGGAAAAGTTAGAAAGTAGAATGTCAAAGAAGCATTATATCATTGCCTATAAAATATTTTACATTGCATAGGGATATTTTATATTATAATGTTAAGTGAAAGAAAACAAAAAACAAAACTATAAATTGTGACTCAACTATTTATATAAATATATGTATATGCATGCCAAATATTAATATGATTATCTCTGGTAGGTAAATATGATTGATTTTCTTTCATTTTGCTTTATGTTCAACAAAATTTTTAATCAGAAGATTTTACAAAATTGAAATATAAATTAAATAACAACTGGTAAGAAATAAGGACAACCATCCTAAGCATGACAACTTCATAATATGCAATATAAAAAATATAATATGCAATATAAAAAAGAAATGAATTGTACAGAAAAGGTGAGGAGCAAGATTCTTGGTAATACCAGAAAATCAGGATTTTTACCCCAAAAACAGATTAATGGATTAGGAAGTTGAGGTGTATATATATATATACATACACACATCACATACATATATACATATATATGCATATGTGTACATATGTGTATGTGTACATATACATGTGCATGCGTACATGTATACACACAATGTAATGCTACTCAGAGATAAAAAAAATTAAATCTTGCCATGTGACAACATGGAAGGAACTGGAGGGGAACTGGAACTAAAAGAAGTCAGAAGGGGAAAGACAAATACCAGACAGTTTCACATATAGTGCAATATAAAGAAACAAGACAAAGGATCAGATAAAACTAAATCAATAATAAACCCTAGATATTTGATTGTAGAATTGAGGCTACAGTGTTGTTGGGGAGAGGGAAAGAACAAAATGAGGAGGGGGTTCAAAGGACAAAGGTAGTCTATAGTCCCTTGGTGGTGTGTGTGGTTTGGTATACATACCTGAAGTGGGTACTGTTATATCTGTAAATCATATACAGTATTATAAAACAACATTATCTTAATTGAAAAAAGGATAAAAATCAGAATATTCATCTAAGGAAATAGTCATTAATCTAATCTCTAGAAACATATGGATATATAGCTAAAACAGTCAATCCAGACTCAATTTAAATATTTGTGGTCAAAGAAGTTACAGTGCAATGGGCAGGCAAATGGAAGTAGGACTAATAATGATTTTCATTCCAGGATATATGAAAGCTGAGATGACCTGACAGAATTCCAAATTCAGTTATTTAAGAGTTCTTTCTTTATTTAGACTTTTGTTTCTACCTAGTTTATTTATTTGGGCTATAGGCCAGAGATGGGGGTTTTCACCAGAGACAAAGTGGGGAGCAAAACAAGCAGATTTACTAAAATCCATTGCTACAAGGAGCAGCAGGCAAGACAGGAGAGGTCTGCTGCACCAGTTAGCTCCACGGCCAGGGATTGAACTTGGGCCATGGTGGTGATAGTGCTGAGACTTAACCCCAGGCCAGTAGGAGGACCCTTAACAGTCCTAGTAAAGTGGCAGGTTTTAACAGGATTGTAGACACAGGAGCGAGATCCAATCACCCTGATGACTGAATTGATGGGCACAATGGGTTTGACTGCAGATTTTGACAAGATATTTAAGATGCATAGAAAAACTTTGTTTTAATTTCTTGGGTCAATATTAAGAAGTCTTGGGAGATTAGGTAGAAAAATACTGGGTAGTAAATTAGACATCTACTTGGAATTCATTATTGCTGTTTCTCTGTTGGGGCTGGAAACTGTCAACACACAGGTTTGGTTTGACTAATATGAATCTTTATGACTCCAAGAAATAGGTTTCTCCTATTGGTCTACATTCCAAATAACTGGAGAAAAGGTGAATATAACAGACTATTTGTAATAAATAAATTATTTGTAATTTGAAATAATTAGATTAAGATTAGGTCAGATAAAGTCAGATATTGATATCAAAATAAATCAACAAGAAATCTTTATATATTAGAAAATATGCAAGTCTCACAAAAGTAGAATTCTGGTTTATCATATATTTGTTTCATCAAAAATTATACACAAACAATGATCCACATCAGTTCTATAAATACTAAATTTGTGTTGATTTGATGATTTGTTAGTTTTTTTACATCTCTTCAGCTTGATGAACTAGAATGTAATAATTTGCATAACTAAAGTTCATCTGAACAGTTATATGAAGAAAATTGGGCCTATATATTGGTATTTTCTTGATAATTTTACTTATAGCAAATCAAGAAAATAAGAATTATTCTACAGATTCAGTGTCTAAACTGGTTTAATAGTGATGCTTAACTTGGTATCTTTAAAACAAGTAACATTTTGTTGCTGGAAATATGAAGAATTTATAACCATAACAGTGAAGATTGATGGTCAGATTCTAATATAGCTAGAAAAACTGATATTAGCATAGGAAATATTTCAGTTAATCTATCCCTATGTGATGTTAAGGATATTCATTCAACTATTCACTCTGTGATTGCATATTATGATCTTTTTTATTCTTATCTATTAGTTCTCCTTATCTTGAAACAGATACCTTGTTTTAAACATTTAAAGCATTAAAGTATTACCCAATCAATGTTACATGACTTTAACTGAAAATGCAACATTTATGGACAATTATTTTAATTTTGGCAACCTATTTACATCATTTATAAATAAAATCAGTTTAATCAAAAGTCTGCTAAATTCACTTTGGAAAAAATCAAGTGAAACAAGCATAAACATCTCAAAGCAGCATTAAGATTTCAATATCAGAGACATACTGAGCTCTCTGAGCTAGAGAAGTGTTTGTGAAATACATGAAAATATTGAATCCAATGGAATGTTCAGTATGAACTGAAACAAAAGAAGAATTTAAAATTGATTGAAGAAAATCTAAGAAATGCTACGTTACAGAGGTTTATCTCTACTAATCAAGCAGGGAGGTCCCAATTTGTCAACTTGATGATATTTTGCCTTTAAGATAAAACTGGTGGTGTGGAGAGGAAGCAAAAACAAAGAAATATCCCCAAATCTTTCTTTTGCCTTCAGTCTAGCTTGATTCAAGAAAATTCAACAATGAACATTATAGAAATGTGTAACCAATCCCACACTGCATAGGCAGGAAAAAAGGAAACACACCTTTGAAGAAATAAACAAGTAAAGGATGATTTGAAGTAAGAAATCCAAAGGAATATTTAAATTGGACTGCAATACTGATAGTTGCATTAACAGAGTAGATTAATGCCCAGAGACTATAAAAACTATTAATGTATACTGCAAAATTAATACAGCAAATTGTATAATCTTTTATGAGATTAAAAAGCCAAGAGAACAAGAAATACAAGAGAAAAGCAATGAGTGAGAGAAAAATAATTTTGGTAAACAATATATGGAGATAAAATATATTTTGTAACACTATATTACAACCATTATATATATTTAAAGTCAATCCCTCTAACATTGCGCATTAAATAATTCAGCTGTTTAGACTGAGTTGCTAATCTATTAGAAACATTTATTCCTTTCCAGATTCATACACGATTTAAATACAGAGCAGAGATTTTGAACAAATGTAGCTTTTAGCTGGTGTTTAAAATCATTTGCAATATTTTGTTCTTCATTTGCCTCATTTCTCAGCAATGCTTATATGCCTAGACATAGCTCAGGGAATTAACTGATTTTTTGTTGAAGTCTACCCTTTGGCATAAGGCGGTGCTATTGATTTTCTCTTTAATGTTGGATATCAGGTTCCTTTGAGAGTCTGTCCTATTCTGGGCTCTGAGAGACTGGTAAGATTCCAGAAACTTAGCAGAGTCTTAACAGAGCCCAGTGTCTTCTTGCTGATAGTATGCTCTCTTTTATACATGGGGATCATGTTAGAAATGAAGCTTCAGGCAAAGGAGCTCCAGACAAAAATATATTTTGCTCTTGCGTTTATTATGATTTGACTTGCCCTTTCTTTTATCCTTGGTGAAATCTGAGTATCTAGATTCTTTGCTAAAATAATTTTGATCCTGGAAAATCAATGATATTAACTTGCTGAATCCAATATTAAAAATAAAATTTCCTTCAAAATATTTGCATCAATATAGCTTCCTGAGCACTGTAATGTTTACATGTTTGATCTGTGAGAAGTCGCAGGTGGGCTATTGAATAATGTTGAGAAATTGAGCCAATAACTCTCTTGGGTTCAGTTTCCTAGGAATATTTACTTCCCACAGTGGGCAATTAGTTGTTGCTATGCTCCTAGTCTTTCTGGCACTATTCTGCCCTGATCCCCATTTGTCACTTATTAATAAATTATGATCTGCTCTCTAATTATCTTTGATTCAGAGCCTTTGAAGAAAAAAGCATGTAATCATGAGAAAATAGAAGGGATAACAACTCTCAGATATTAAATCAATACACATGCCTGGGTTTATTATAGTTTTATAAAGTCACATCCATTGCTAATTCATAAACCACTGAGATTTATTTTTAATGAGTTCTTTTCTAAAATCAGTGATTACATGTGTGATTACAAATATTTGTCTATCATTGCTTAAATATAAAATAGTATTAGATGAAAATATTTTCATCTTAATACTTTTTCTTATCAAAACTTATCAAGTTCTAAAAATAGAGACCCTAGTTTTGTTAACTATATCAACTATAGCATATGTCCCCAACTGAAGAGAATCAGGAGATAACTACAAATATGTTGACCTATATTATAAAAGCTAATGTAATTTAATATGATCAGGTACATCATCATATTGGCATTAGTAAGCCAAAAGTCAAATAAATAATATAAACTAGTGAAGATTTCTTAATTCCTGTGTAATGCTTCTTTAAAATCATTGCATTTATTTTGTAGTGGCAACAAATTTCACAATTCAAAAAGACAAAATAATTATGGATTAGGAATGTCGTTAAGTTTATGCCACTGTAATTAACATCTTTAATTTTCCAAAATATCAATGTTGTTAGGGAAAATGATACAAAGCACTTCAAATGGAGATTGATGAACAGTTTATCTTTAATTCAATAATTTATGAACTATTCATTCATTTAGACTATGTGGAAGAGCCACAGTTGTCTTTATTTTTTAAATACTTAGTGGAAAGTGAAAAAGAAATACTTAGTGCAGAACAATAGAGAGATCTTTATTTACTGTGTGCTATTTGTGGTTGAAAGTGTTAAATTTTGTGAGAAATACCTCGTGATTGTTGAGAGTCAGTGGGAGGAGACAATGTTTAGATTAGAGGAATTGAGGAAGGTTTCATGATATAAAGAATGAATTATGTGTATCTGACATGTGAGCAAGGTTTGAATATTACAAAATGAAATGAAGGATATGGTAAAATGCACATGAGACCCTCTTTTCACATTCTACATTCATATAATTTGTGTGAGGCTGACCCTATTTCCATATTCAAGTTTGAGTTATTACTATGCAGCCTCTTCTTGGTTAAAGTTCCAGTGATATTGATTGATTCGCTCTGTGGAACTGCTATCAGGTTCCTGTCATAGCCAGTGCCATGTGAGCTCTGTGAGTAAAGGGCAAGAGCTCTTCTACAGTCAGAGTTAGGTTTAATACAGTGAAGGTCTTCTCTTCTGCTACAGCATGGGTCACTCCTTCTTAGTCTCCTTTGCCTGAATTATCCTCCTTCATGTGTCTCTTAATATCAGAGTAGCCCTGGATTCCCATGCAAATAATCTCATTTGTATCACAGTGATTTTAAAACCTGCACTCCTATGATTATTGCAGCTCTACTTACAATAGCCAAGATATTGAAACAACCTAAATGCCCCAAAACAGAGAGATGAATGGATCAAGATGTGATATACACATACAATGGAATACTACTCAGCAATAATAAAAAAAAAATCATGTCATTTGTTTCAACATAGATGGAGCTGAAAGGATTATGCTAAGTGAAGTAAGTCAGAAGGAAAAGATAAATATTGGATGGCTTCAGTTATATGTGGACTATAGAGAAATCAAACAAGAGATATGGAAAAAGATAAAAATTGCAAGCTGACCATAGATCTGAAACATATAGCAAGGAATGGAGAGGGAGAAGGGTTTTAAAACAGGGGAGAAAAGACCACAGGGAGTATGGTGATGGAACACAGGCTCTATGCTGGTGGGAGAACTATGGGGACTACCCCTGAGGGAAAAAGTCAAACGCTGTCCAAAAATTAACAATGATGTAAGAAAATTAATAAACTAACTTTAAATAAATAAGTATCACATACCATATTTGTGCCAGAGTATTCTTGAATCATGTATGTGTATTGAACTATATAGAAGACACTATTTGGTACCTGAGACACTATTTTGGCACTTAAATCTATAAGTGCCTATACTTTTAATTTTCTTTTTTTAATTTATAGAACTTTTCATCTGTCTGAACAATAATTATCTTTTGGATTAAATCACTTTGAATTTGGCTTGTGTTATATTAAAGTAAAGGGATTGAAATACTAATGATAATGTTAGAAATGTAGTTTGAACCGTGTTTAAAGAGTTTTGAACTATAGCTTCAGTCCCTCAGTAGTATGGTCATTAGGCTTTTATCGACACCATATACTATAGTCTGCATGAAACAAATCAGGTAAGAGAGATGTACAAAAAAAAAAAGAGAGAGAGAGATGTACAGAAGAAAGAATCATGCATGGATCATCATGTCATCATTTTAGTAAGTTCACTGGAGAGATGAACTTTAACAAAGACTTGGAAGAATGAGGAAGAGATATAATTCTCTGGGGCAAGGAAATTTTAGGCATCAGGAAGAGTCTTAAGATTGAATTATTCTTACAATGTTCAAGAAACAACAATGATTTTGTCAAGCATAAATTGGAGCTAGAACTAAAACTGTGACAATGGTAATATGAGATATTGCATGCACAACACTTGGAGCAGTGCCTGATAATAGATATTAAGAAATTCATACCAAACACTGTTATACTTATAACCATCAATAGTATAGCTATGTCACTTCCATTAGGTGAAGAGACTTCTCTTAAGGTTTTACCAGAGATTATGTTTTGACATTTTAAATGTAGGCAGAGTTCTGGTACTTGTCTGAATTAAACGGATGCATTCAAATGTCTACATAATTATATTATTTAGCTTCAAAAGAACATAAAGAAAAAATTCTAAGTCCAGCAGATTCTACCATAAAGCATTTTTTCCAACATAAGAAATGAGACAAACATGTAATAACCAAAGTATTTCTTGAATTATTGAATCAGACCATCATTTTTTACCAAAGTGTTAGGGGGAGGGCACCAAGAAGGGAATGATTCCAATTTAAATTCTTCTCTTTGTCTCTTATTATTGTGCTTGTTTATGAAATTCTATTAATTTATAGGACTAGTAAATTTTAATTCACATGTTCTGTACTTATTTTGGTGTTTAAGTACAAAAGGTACTCAATAATTGCTTGTAATGCATGATTAGAAATAATATGTCATATACAATCTGCCTAACTTAAGAGATTTAGAAAAAACACAAAAGGTCAAATTTTAATACTTGTAACAAGAAAACCTAAACTGCTTTTTCAATAAATTTCCTTTTTTGTCTCTAAAGCTCTGGCAAGTTTTTTGAATTTTGATAGGTTATTTCAAAGTATAGTATGCATTGACTCCTAAGAAATTTTCACCTTAGGAAGCTCAGAATAAATTTATTGCTACAGAAATATTATAACATTAATGTCACATATAAATAGGCTTAAAATCATATCTAAAACTAAGTAGTTTTAGGGAATCATTCTACTTCTTCAGGAGCCATTGTATTTTGGTTCTGTTTTCCAAATTTAAAATATACAATAACTTTATTTTTACAGTGAGTTTATATACAAGAACATGTGTAAATTTATGTAGAGGTTCATGTGTGAAATATATACTTTTCCTCTGAGTATATATGTGGAATTGATTGAAAAAACAAAGCTCTGAAATTTTCTTAAATTTTAAATTCATTAATTTGTGACAATGAGGGTTTAGATAAAAGTAATCTTTAATATCAGGATGTTTTTTGGAAAGGTACAAAATAATTTTATATACTGAAAGATCTTTTCCTTTGTATTTTCTATACAATTCAATTCTGCTAAATTAAGCTTTCACTAGGTTAAAAGGTTTCCAGAAATAAATTTTCAGAATTAAGCATTGTTATCATTTGAAATAGGGACATAGAGGAAAAAGTCAGCTTAGTGATATCAGAAATTATCTTTACAGGAAAGAAAGGGAGAACATAATAAACCCAGACATGTAATTGGAAAAATATGAATATGATGATCCCATTGCTAAAGACTGATTAAACAATTTTTATTTATCAGATAGTCTACAGGAGAACAAACATAAAATTAGAATCAATAATAAAGTTATCTATGGGCAATGTCATTACTGACAAAAGAGAAAAAATCAAAATCATTATAGCCTGAGGTGTATATCAGGAGATTTCACTTATAGCCATTCTAGGGTAATAAGTTAATAGCTTTCTGAGGAGTAATATCAATTGTTTCATAATGACATGAAAGAAATGATTTAAAATTAATGTGGAAATAGTAAATAAAAGAAAGTCTAAGTCCTGCAGAAAATACTCTATGGATTCTCTAGCACATTTAAACTAGTAAAGCACACAAATTCTAAAATGGGTAGAATCATAAAATTATATAATTACTTGCCATTTTTGCTTAAGACATTTTCCTTCAAAATCAAAACTTGTCTGTATTATTTTAACCTATAGAAAGACTTCAAAAGTATTCCGCATAATCATTTTAACCTAAAAAAAGTAGTAAATCTCTGTATATGATTTAATTTTTATCTTCAATGTTATTTCAGAATAACAATGGTAATTTTCTTATTTTGAACAATTATTCCCATCATATTTAGCATGCTAAAATTTTCAACTTTTCATTTTAATAAAAATATAAATTGTTAGTGAATATTTTTTATATATCTTCCCTTGTGTCCAAATAATAATATAAATTCTCAATAAAAAGTGCATTAAAGTAATAGTAATAATTTTTCAACATATCAAAAATAGATGATTGTATTATCACTCAGTAAAATTATTTATAACTAAAATACATTTAGTATAGGAGCAAATGCCTGGTTTATAATCTACTAAAGAGAATAAAAAGCACTAAAGGAATTTAGCTCAAAATGAGAGGATAGTTTAAATGTTGTGTTTTTGTATGTGTTTATCATAGTTTAGCATAGACAGAACAGAGAAACACATATAATTCAATGTCTTTATACCATTCCTCTAATGAGTTCAATAATTTCTTAGTATTTAAACATAATTTAATTTCCCTCTTTTTTTCTTATTTGACAAATCTTTAGTGAACTACTTTAGAATACTCTAGATACTATAGGTGAATATGATTTTATTAGTCCAGACAAAATTATAAGTTTATGCCTTCAAAGAGAGAGGACATGTCCTTCAAGAATCATATCATTTAAGCTTTTGAATAAGTATATTTATATAATATTAACATAAAATATTAACATAAAATAACTTTCCTATAAAAATTAAAATGCAAAATCCAAAGATGTTTTGCTCATATGACAACCAGAAATTCAAGAATGAGCACTCAGCAGAATGAAGAGGAATTACATGCAATATATTTGTTGTTAAAAAATATGAGCCTTAGATTGCTTTTCGGTAAAATTTGTTTTCCTTAACCTGTTAAATCCTAGCTTCAGCATACTAGGGTGTCATTAAATTAAATTAAGAAAAAAATTAATTGAATCAAAAATACACAATCATAAAGTATCACTAATTTTTAAATGACAGTACATTCAGAATGTGTCTTACTGAAGCCTGCAGTTAGTTATATTGAAAATTAAGTTATTAAACTTTGTTCCTTGGGTATAAAAGGATTTCCAATATAATTGAGAAGTTATCCAAAAATTATCTTGCTATTCTCATACAGAATATTCAGCTAAATATGCAACTTGTGTTTGGATATATGTATGCATGTTAAAACTTTTTTTTCTGATGTTACTAAATAACAGGTCTCTGAAACCTCTCTCAAACATTTTATTTAATAATCCAGATTTAACCAAGTAGATTATTTTCAAGTAATTTTATGCATGTATTGAGGAAGAAGTTATTTGAGACAAGTGCTGATTCACATACAGGTAAGCAAGAATGTAAGCTGAATGTCATCAGTAAATTCATATTAAGAATACATAGATTAAATATATACGCTGTGCCAACTGTACAATAAAATATGCCCTATGTTTTTTGTATCCTTTAGGAATCCTTAAACACATAAATATGTTTTATTCTAGGCCTTGACTCTTTTACCAATTTCATTCATTTCTTGTAAGTGTGGAACCAGCAAAATATTATATTCTAAAGATCTCCATGTTCCTAAATATAACAAACACTTATTGAACTTATTGGAAAAGAAGAAGCTAATACATATCTCCATCATAAGTAAAAGAATGAGACTACAAACCAGTTCTACAAATGTATCATAGTTATCTACCTGTTTGAGGTAAGAAAGCTATATTATAGAAAGATAGTTTGTTGGTAGTTATATCTCAATAAATTTATTTAATATGATTAAATTCTGAGCAATTTTTTCTTAAAAGAGTGTTGAAATCAGTTTATTCCAGAAAGCAGAGACATAGATAGGCCATTCTCTTCAAATGACCTCAGAAAGGAGAAACCAGTGGGACTCCAAATTCTATCTGGGTGAGGTTAATTGTCTACCAAGAGCACAAACTATATCCCAGCTAAAAATTTTAAAAAGTTATCACAGTTATTCTAACATTAAAAACAAGCAACAGATTTTTATACATTGTCTTAAAAAAATTTGAAAATTCTTAAATGAATGTGAATTGGAAGATATCAAGTTTCCCGATACAAAGAGAAAGTTCAAGGGAAGTAGCAATGTTTTATGAAAATAGGTCATCAATACTATAATTTGAAGATACAGTCATAAATCTTTTCAGAATACAATATGCAGTTTATTGGAAAGTGCCTAATTCTGTATATTTATGAGTTAAATAGATGCTGAAGAGTAAAAAGTAAATGAGTCCAACAGTAACAAAATCAATATGAACATTGATTTCCTGACTTTTTTGGACTTTACAGTACATTTTCATATTTGTGCAAGTTTAAATGTTTCCATAAGACTTTAATCAGATTTTATATAGTAGTTCAACATCTAACACTTTCAAATACATGATTTTTCATTACTGATTATAAATGGCCTAATAATAGTCTGGATCAAAGATGAAAAAGTTTGTTGTACGAAAAGAGCACATTTGCACTTTTATTTGTTTCTTTCTAAGGAATATTGTTTATACTAAGTTCAATGTCAGAAATACCTTCTACAAAATATTTTGTCATTTATCTATTTTATTTTTATTTAAAATGAAAATATAGATATGATGCATTTATTGCTACATTATTCAATAAAATTCACTGCATATTAGTATACACAATGTTTGGTATATTCACCTTGAAATCATTCAGAACTTGAAAGTAAATAAATTATTAATATAGTATAATTATTTCCCAATATGCTTGTTCACCAGAATATCCTGTTTCTATTCATCACCCTGTAGGGACAGAATGTTGGTTAACTAGAATTATTAGGGCTATTCCTCTAAAATCATCTGAGGTTTTCCAAACATTACAACTGAAGCATGCAACCAAAAAAAATTTCAAAAACTCATTTTGAAAAAAAAATTGTTAGAGAAAGATATTGCTCTATTAATGACAGAAGAAACAACAGCAAATTAATATTACTCTATAAATAGTACAGCCAGAAAAGAAAAAAATGTGTACTGAAAATATGTTAGCACTACAATAGAAAAAGGACAGAAGGTTTAAGAAATATATCATGCTTTTCAGGTTATCTACTGATATATTGCTTGCCTGATTTGTTGGGATGTGCTTAACAGCCAAATGGTCAGATCAAGGTAAGGAAGAACTCAGCTGCAAAAGTTCGAATCACAGCTTCCTTTCTTACCTTCCACTGAGGAGGAAGCCGATAACCACTGCCAACAAAATGACTCCCACTGTCACAGACACAGCAATTATAGGAATCTGGCTTTGATCGCTGGATGCTGCAACTGCTGATAAAAGATACAGAAAATGGAGTCTGTGGTTAAAATGATCATATGCATGCAAATAAAAGGTGCTTAATAATCTGTAATCAACGCATGGTTTAAGCAATTCATCCATTCTGGGTTGAGAATTCCTCCTATATCTCTTCTCAAAAGTGTGTAATTGAAAAGATATCTTTAGGAGAAAACATTTACTCTTCAAATGGAAATTCAAAAGAATCACTAAGTCTCTGATCATTTCCTTGTCATCATAAAAAATGAATGTAATTGTTTGCATAGTATTCATCTAGGGATCTTAGGATTGCAAGATAAAATGGAACTTAGTCACTGATTTCAAACACCTTAATCCTAATAGGACGTGCTAAGTATATGAGATTTGACATTTTAGAGTTCACATGTGGCTATTGTCTAGTTTCTCTAGGGAAAAAAAAATCTCATTAACTCAGATAAGATTTGTTCCATAGACATCGGCTAAAATTCAAAATGATGAGGCTATGACTCCAGTAACATTTAATATAATGACTATTCTGATAGTATACTATAAGAAAAGCATTTCAAGTAGAATGTAATCAGTAAGTAGGATTACTTTTTAAAAAATCAATATATTTAAAATGTTGAGAATTCTTCAGTCAAATTAGATTCATTTATGCCATCTGTTTTGTAAATACAGGGAGTTAGATGAAATATTTTATATTTTAATAATGTAGTTACTATATTAAAAGAATATGGGCATGATTAAAGAGTTGTGTGACCTCCCCACTGATGCAGGGGGTTAAGTACCACATTATGAATCATCCATAGCCACTGCAGCACAAGTTCAATCCCTGGCCAGGGAGGCAACCCACATGACACAGCAGACCTCTCCTGTCTTGCCCATTGCTCCCCTCAGCAGTGTATTTCAATCAATCCGCCTGTTCTTCTCCCCACTCTGTCTCTGGTGAATCCTCTCACCTCCTGCAACTCTAGCCTGTACCCTAGCTCTTATATGCATGAATAAATAAATCTTAAAATAAAAGAAAGAATAGTACCCAACTAATCAAGGACATTTTTCTTTTGTGTTTGTGACCACATCTGATTAAAATAAGAAACCTACAGAGCAAAGTACATTTAACTAATGTTTTCAAGAAATCCTTAAAAAGATATATGCTGCTTAAGGACATAATATTGTGATAAATTCAGACCATCATCAGTTCATTTCTGTGACAATTTTTTTAACTAACAATGGTTTCTTAATAGAATATTTCTCTGCTTATGAGAAACTGTTATTAAAAGAGCTAAATATAAGGACTCCTTTTCATTAATATTTCAAGGTAATTAAAATATTTTAATTATCTGATTTATTTTTAATTGACATAATATTTGGATACTTTCATCAGATATTACCACCATAGTATGCCCACCATCAAATCACCCATAGTCCACCATCATAGTCTATTGTGCTTCCATCCATCTTTGTTCTTAGTCCTCTCCTTATCCCAAGCCCTTTGGTGCTTCAGTTCTGTAGTCAATTAAGAAGGACTAATTTTTAATATTTTCTTTATCTGACTCTTAGTTTAGTTACTTTATATACCACAAGATAAATACTGGATGTTGTCACTAATATGTAGTATCAAATTTTAAGTCATCAAAACTAGCATACTTACTTTGTATGTTTCACTAGTTACAACTCCATATCAGATCTTCATTCTGTCAGAAGTTTTTGTCATATACTTTTCTCTCTATTTTCATTACTTCTGTCTTGATTCTTTCTAACCTAATTAACTGACCCTTTGACGATTTTCTTGCAGTGATCTATACTTTCAACACTCTCAGACTGTTCTTCAGAGCTCACTATCAAAAGTTTGTTCATGAGAACCATTATGGACACTTTAAATCAATGTTCTTACCCAGCAATTTCTTAGATGATAATGGTTGCAATTCAATGTCTCTTTTCCCTTTTTTATTCTGTTCTTTGATGTTGAAGAATATGAAGAAAAATTAATACTATAGTTCATTATGAATGAGATAAAACAAAAGCTACCTCATCACCTTAAGAAGTCTTCCCTAATAGTTGCTTTATTAATCTCTAAATTAGGATGACAATACTTCTACCATTGCTTTTTCTCAGTTTTTAAACTTTCATTGTGACATGGACACTATTTCTAGAACAAATCCTGTAGCTTTGGTCAAAGGAGGTCAATGATATTTTGATTGGGCTCCAGCTGCTCCCAGTGCTTTGATTCTCTCATTAATTTCTTAACAAAATCAGCTCCATAATGAGTCTTCCTTATTTCTTCAGTACAACTAAGCCATCCCTACTTCTAACATTTTAAAAATGCTGAAATGTGAAGTAAGTCAAAAGGCAAAAGAAAAATACCAGATGGTTCCTCCCCTAGGAGGAATATAAGGGAACCAAATAAGGATCAATGAAAGGAATAAGAACAATAATAATAATAATAACAATAAAGACACAAAAACCAAAAATGAAAAGACAAGGACAAATTGGGGACACTTGGTGGGGAGGGGGGAGTGGGAGGGTTGAGGGGGACTGAGGTGATGGTGAACTGGTGATATGGTGATGGGGAATACATGGGGATTACAATTGATGTAAAATATACATAAATTAAAAAAATTAAAATGCTGAAGTATATAAATAAAAAGTTATGAAATCTGTACTCCATGGTTAATTGTAAATGTATAACTTTCTTTAGTTAAATCTAAAGCTACTGTTAGAGTGCTTCCTGTTTCTTACAAAATCTTTTTACTTCAAAGAACTTCCTCCAGGATAAATTTTCATTCCCTTACAAGCTAATTCTGTTCCTGACAACCTTGAATGAACATATCCTCTTCGGGAAAACAATTCCTTAAAACTAAACTTTCTGATTTTAGTTCAACTTGACTATTGAACTATGTCCAAGATTTACTAGAAAATGGATCAAGGCAAATTATTTAATCTTGTAAAGTCTCATGTCATTAATCTCCAAGTAAAGATATTTTCCCTGGATTATATTTAGAAATTATACATAAAAAGCAAGTAACATTGCATTTCAACTATTGTTCAGCTTTAAATAAATAATAGATATTTTTTATACATGTTTTATTTACCATTCTTATTCTTCCTTACTTTTGAGTATCTTGACTGAAATTCTCAAAACCTGCCTCATCTTCTGAGAAATCTATCTTATGAAATCATCTCTCCATGCGCCTTATCATTTTCTATAATAAGATATTTTACCTTGGTGAACCTATATCTCATTTTTGAAACTCTCCTCCTCTTGGTTCCTATGACATCATATAAGATGCTTTCTTTTTTCCACAGTAAAGCAATGCTTTGTCAGTTCTTCTGGCTCCACTTTCTCTTTCTACATCATATATATAAGCAGTTACTGACAAACATTTCTGTTCTCTTTTACTCTTTCTGTCTTTTCCACCTCCTTTTTCTTCCTTCTCATAGATATATATATCTTTGCTCATGGCATCAGTTAATTATAGTTGAAGAGTACTAAGTTTATATATATGATGCTTATTTTTTTTGCAAAAATCACTTTATTAAAAAGGTTTCATTTATTAATATTTTATTTTCACATAAAAATAAACATGCTTAGAGTCATCCCTTAAACCATATTCACCAAAGGCATTAACAAAAATCACAGCAATAAATAAACACACCGTAAATCCAACCACCAAACAAAATTAATTTTAATGATCTCTTTCTGGTTTCTTGAATTATCATTGATTTTTTAAATACTTAGTAAAAAATTGAGTGACCATATAACCCAGGAATTCCACTCTTAGGGATTTACCCAAAGGACATGAAAAAAATTAATTCAAAAGAATACATGCACCCTATATTTATTGTAGCACTATTTGTAATAGGTAAAACTTGGAATCAATCCAAATGCCCAAAAGTGGATGACTGGATCAAGAAATGTGGTATATATACACATAATGGAATACTATTCAGCAATAGCAATCAAAAATGATTTATTATATACTTATGAGAGAATAGCTGTTTGGGGAGTACTTTAAAAATTTTGCAACAACTTAACACTACTATTAAAAGTATATCACAAAAATTAATATTCTCTAGTAAATAATGTTTTTTTTTCAGTCTTCTGTATTTACATGATCACTAACAACTTCAAGATCTCACATGTTGAAAAATCACATTTTACACTTATTTTGCTCCAAACCCTTTGTGTTTACCAACTACAGTTATGGGGAATCAGTATATGAACCAGTAATTGTATTATTGAGCATAAATTCTAGGAAATTAAAAATAGGTTTAAAAAAATAGACATAAATGTTCATAATGTCTTTGTAATAGCAAAAGCTGGGATCAGCACAGCTCTCCATCAACAGGTTACTGGTTAGACAAACTGTGGTACATGCAAATCATGCAGTTCTCTCTAAAAATGAAAATAAATATCCTTGTTCTATACAAAAACTTGGATGAATTTCCAGGGAATTATACTGAATAAGAAATGCCTGTTTCAAACTAAAAGTTTGCATACTCTATGACTGCATTTATAAAACCTTTTGAAATGTCAAAATGTTATAAATAGATGCTTCCAAATTATTGGTTGCCAGTGACTAGTTATGGCACAGGAGTTGCTACTAAAGACAGTGGGTGTTCCTATAAGAAAGCAACACAAAGAATCTGTAATGTTGGTAATACTGTAATATTTGTATTTTGATTGGTATGGTAGATACAGAAACATATAAAGATAATAAGTGTATAGAAATTTATACATGAACAAAAAATTTCAAAGGACCACCAGCAATAGTGTAATTCTCTGAAGACAAATAATAGGGGGACTGAAAAAACAAAAAAACACAACAAATAGCAAGCAGTATGTTTTCTATGGGAATACTATAACAAAGAGAACAAATCACTAAGATTTGGAATCTAATCACTAAGATATGGATGACTTATTTTTCTTATCAAATAGAGAGTTTAAAATTTTCATGAAACAAGAACTTCAAAAAACACAAGAGAAAACATAGAAAAGCTGATAAAAAATATAAAAAGGAAACTCAGAAAAACAAATGCATGTTCTGGGAAATAAAATAGACAAACAGAAGATAGAAACTGAATGTTTAAACAAAGGGCAAAGGCTGTGAAAACATACATATTAAATGGAAAATCAAATCAGTATCCTTGAGGATGATAATGCACACAGAATCTAGGTGAAAGAAGAGATACGAAGAAAAAAAATGAAGACACACTTTGAAAATTATCAAACTCCATAAGGAAGAACAATATAAGAATAATGGATATCCCAGAGAGCATAACGAGGGAACTGAGGACAGAGAATGTATTTAAAGAAACAAAAGAGGTAAAGATTCCAAACCTGGAGAAAGAATAATAATAAAAGCTCATGAAGCTATAAGAACACCAGGGTACCTAACAATAAGACTTATATAAAGACACATACAAGTGAAACTTCCAAGAGTTCAAGACAAAAAAGGAATATTGGAGCTAGCTGGAGGAAGAAGCAGATATGGTAAGAAAAATCCAATCTGACTAGCATTAGAATTCTCTGAAGATAATAACTGTTAGTCAATAATAATATATTCTGCAGGGTAATCCATCAGATGAGAAAGAAATAAGGACTCTCTAGAAAAAAGCTGAGACAGTTTTAAACAAATATCTGCACCCCACCCCATCTAAACTGAAAAGAGGAACATATGCAAAGAATTGAAGAAGAAATAGAACCATAAAATTCAAGACAAAATGTCAGACGCAGATATTTATAAATCAATAACTCTACATTTATTATTTTAATATATATTTATTACATCATCCTTAATATTTGTACAATGTATAATTTCCCCATTAAATTCCCAGCACAAATTCACACATGCAACACCATAACAGTCCCATGTGCTCTTCTCACCCCATCCTCATTCTCCAGCCTCCTCTTCCCCTACTGAATATCTCTGACCTATATACTTAAAAAAAAAAAAAAATCCCTTATCTTTTATTTGGTTTCTCTACATTCCTCCTATAAATGAAGCCATTAGACATCTTTTTTTTTTTTTTTTCTTTCTGGCTTATTGCACTGAGCATAATCCCTTCAAGGTCCATCCATGTTGCTGCTAATGACATAAATTTATCCTTCTTGGTTTCTGAGTAATATTCCACTGTATAAATGCACCAGATCTTCTTGATCCAGTTCTATTTTTGGATATTTGGGTTGTTTCTATAACTTACCGATTGTAAATTGTGCTGCAATAAACATAGTGGAGCAGGTGTCCTTTTGAATTAATGTTTTGGTGTCCTTTGGATAGATACTTAGGAGTAGAATTGTTGGATCATATGGAAGCTCCCTTTTTTTTAGTCGTTTGAGGAACTTCCACACAACTTTCCATAGAGGTTGGAAATTTACATTCCTATCAGCAGTGTAGGAGAGTTCCTTTTTCTGCACACCCTTATCAATATTTGTTATTGCCAGTTTTGTTTTTGTTTGTTTGTTTTATATGTGCCATTCTCACTGGTGAAAGATGGTACCTTAGTGTGTTTTTGATTTGCATTTACCTGACTACAGGTGGTGTAAACAATCAATCTGAAGAAGAAGAAGAAAAAATTCCTTTTATAATTGAAACAAACAAGTCAAATACTTGTGAATAAACCTAACAAAAGAGGTGAAGGGCCTCTACAAAGAAAATTATAAACATTGTTGAAAAATATAGAAGACATACATAAATGGAAAGACATCCCTTGCTCATGCATTGGAATAATATTTGTTCTATTACTTTGATGAATGTCATTGAAATTTTATTAGAATAGCATTCAATCTGTAAATTGCTTTTGATAGGATACTAAAGTTAATTCTTTTTATGATGTGTATTTCAGTAACATCTTTAAAGACATCACCTAAAGCAAAGAAAGTGAAGGAAAAGATAAATAGCTAGGCCTACATCAAATTAAAGAGATTCAGTACAGATTCAATGATAATGATAAGGACTGATCACAAAGATCTATAGAGACTCAACAAAAACAAAGCAAATAACCCAATCAAAAAATGGGCAGAAGAGCTAAAAAGACACTTTTCAAAAGAAAAAATTCAAATGGCCAACAGGCATATGAAAGAATGTTCAACATCACCTGTAATCAGGGAAATAACTCTACATTTAAAACTATTGTTCTAATGAATTGAAAGGCACAAAATGTCTGGTTATATTAGTAAATAGATCAAACTTTCTGCTGTCTCCCCAAAATAAACTTCAACTCCAAAATAAACATAGACTCAGAATAAGGGTTTGAAAATAATCCTACATGTAAATGGGACACAAAGGATGGTAGGGACAGGCATACTTATAGCACATAAAATAGATTTCCATCTAAAAATGGTAATAAGAGACAAGGATAGCAACAATAACATTATGAAAAGTAACAATACATTAGGAAGACCTAACACTCATCAATGTATTCTTAACAAATGAGGAATATCAAAATATATAAAGCAATTACTATCAAATCTGAAAATAGACATTAGGAAAAACAAATCCGTGGTGTGTTACATAAAAACCCTGCTAACATCAATGGACAGATCAACTAGACAAAAAATAAATAAGGACATCACAATAACCTTAAACAAGAAATTAGACCACAAGGTCTTGATATTCATTTATAGGGCATTGCATCCTTTAAAAACTGAACAGACATTATTCTCAAGAGCACATAGGGCATTTTTCAGCATTGACCACACAAGATAAGTTTTAACAAATGTATGAAGATTGAAATAATAGCAGTCATCTTCTAGGACTATAAAGATATCAAACTAGAAATCAGCCTCAAAAAGAAAGCAGGGAAATCCTCTGTATGTGGAGATTAAACAACTCACTTTTAAATGACTGTTAGATTATTGGGAAAATTGAAAGAGTAATCAACAAATACCTCAATATATATGCCAAGGAGGACACAACCTTCCAGAACTTATGGAACACAGCAAAAGCAATATTAAGAGGGAATTATGTAGCATTGTATTCTCCCATCAAAAGCCAGAAAGAGCTAAGTAAATAACTTTATGAATCACCTCAATGAATTGGAAAAAGATGAACAAACTAAAGCAAAAGCTAGTAGAATAGGGAAATAATTAGAGCATAAATTAAAATACAAGTCAAAAAGACAGACCAAAATATTAATGAAATCATAACTTGGTTCTTTTAAAAAAATAAGTAAAGTAGACAAACTCCAATTATTTTAACAAAGAAAAAGGGGGAAAATTCAAATAAATAGGATCAGAAATGAAAGAGAATTCACAATAAACACTGCAAAAATTCACAATTAGGTTAAACATGTTCTAGACAGAAATGTATCTTGATTTTCTAAAGATCTGAATTTTGTATGTTTATAGAAAATTTAGTTTATAATTTGAATCTTTATAAGATAAATTTGATAATTAAACTGTCATTTTGTTGATTTTCAAAAGGACAAAAGAGGAATTTTATTTTTTCATTTTTAAATCGCTAGATTTTTCCAGATTCCAATTCATATCACACACACACAGACACACACACAGTGCACCCTATTCCTATCTGTTATTTCTTTCATAACCAAAATTCAATAGTGTCACTTCTTTGATCTATAGATATAAACATATCTATAGATATAGATAGAATAAAGTATTGTCTTCTTGTAATCCTGCTGTTAAAGTATTTGCTTTAGGGTGCTAATTTAAATATTTTGTCACTAACAAAGAATGATTTTTATTATATTTCATGAAGAACTAAAAAAAAAAAAAGGTACAAAAAGATTTTTTCCAATATTATTTCCTAAATTCTCCACCCAGATATGCTGCCAGGGATTTATTTTTTAAAAGTCAGCTTGGTTCCTTAGTGTACCATTTGCTTGCCAAAGACAATACTAATGAAAGTTCCCTGTGGAATTTTCAAAGAATAAGTGTGGTAGCATAGTTCAATAAAACAAGTAAAAAGTAAATGGCAATAATTCAATAAAGTATGGCAGCAGTGGAAAGAAAGTCTTTAAAAACAAGGTTTAAACATTTCTTAAGGATCTCCTGGTGTTTCATCTCCCAATAGACTAAATGTGATGAGGAGCAGGGACCAATGTGTTAACCCACTAACCTACCATAATAGCATGACAGATGCTCCCTACCTGAAGAGGTCATGCCTAGGAGAGGAGGAGCAGGAGACTGACAGAATGCCCAGGGAGTGTATTGATCCACTGACTCTTTCCTGGTAACCATTACAGAGACATGAGTTGACAGTAATTAAAATGACTTACACACTGGAGTGGTTTCAAACTCAAATCTTCGACTGAAGACACCATAGCCTGCTGCTGTGCGTGCTCGAATTTGGAAGACATATACCGATGCTGGCTTCAAGCCCTCCGCAGTTATAGTTGTCTCTTTAGATTTGATAATTGTGTAGCTGGTCTCTTGGTCCTTGCATTAAAAATGAACATTAAAAAAACAAACAAACATGAAAATTGGTATCTGATTTAATAATGAAAGCAAACTTTAGAATCATTGATCAAAATATGAATCAGCAACTACACACTTGCTTTCAGTACAGATATGTTTCAGGAAACAAAACCTACACACACTACACATTCATTTATGTAAAGACTTAAAGCATCTTCTAAGACTCAAAATCAGTGAATGATTTGTCCTCTAGACACCTACCACTTTTACCTGTGCCCCTGTGTCAAATATACATATGCAGTGCTTTAAAATATAACTTGGAGATAAATAATTTCATTGAATATACTTTAGTATTATTATAGTTTTTTTTTCTTAGAAATGTTTTGTTGGAACATATCTAACATGCTGTATGTTCATAGAGAAAGTTGGTACTATCTCACACTGTCAGAAAAGATTTATGCTTTACACATTTAGTGAATTTAATTTCTAATTATATTTAGAGCTTTGGAGAAAGAATGACTACTTCACTGGAGAATTTTAATTTCAATGAATTAAATATGCATTAATTTAGATGCAATTCACTAAGCTCTATATTAAGTATTAAGAAAGTTTTGTTTTTTTTTTTTTTAAGATTTATTTATTTATATATACAAGAGCTGGGATACAGGCCAGTGTCCAGGGCGGTAAGAGGATTCACCAGAGACAGAGTTGGGAGCAGAACAGGAAGACTGACTGAAACACACTGCTGAGTGGAGCAGTGGGCTAGGCAGGAGAGGTCTGCTGCTACACCATGTGGGTCCCCTCCCTGGCAGGCGGCAGGGATAGAACTCGTGCTGTAGTGGCTGTGGTTTGCTTCATAGTGCGGTGCTTAACCCACTGCGCCACCAGGGAGGTCCCAAGTATTAAGAGAGTATTAAGGAAAAATCTAAATCAGGAATTTTTTAAAACTTTCTGTTTTTTCACTTTAATGTTTTGGGGATAGGTGAATAGTGGGTAGAGATGAAGTGGGGAGAAAGTCACTGGAATTATAGTTTCGGAAACTGAAATAAAGAGTATTTCTACTTTGACGGCTAATGAAAGTCTCTAACTACTATCTATAACTGTTCATTATTGTTGAAGTTACTGTGCTGAACACAAAATCTTAGACCTAAATGAATTTTAAACTCACTAAGTCCCTGTTTTGGACTGTGTCCTCCCTTATATTTTTCTGTGTGAAAATTTCACTGAACTTGTTTTTCTCTGAAGATTTTTCCATATTTATTACATTTCTATAGATACTAAAGAATTAAAGATAGGTAATGTCTAGACATTTCCCCCTTTTTAAGAATTAGTCTCTCCTTACAATAATTTGACTGACTACAAACCATAATTTTCTATACATTTCAGGCAATTTTCTTTTTAGAAGAGAAATGTGTGTTGATTTATTTTAGAAGCAAATGGAAATAACACACAAACATTTTTGTTCTAAATAAGAGGAAACAAGAATGTAATATTTACTTCTCAAGCATTCTAATAGGCAATATAGTTATTAATCTTCACAAAGTTATATAGTAAAAAGCAAAACAAATGCAAACTATGCTCCTTCCTTCTCCCTTGAAGTTTACAATCAATAACAGTATTTCCTATTGTAACTTTGGACATATCAAATATCATGTGGTAAAAATACACTAAACCCATTTTTAAAGTTTTCATGTCTTTAAAATTAGAGACTTTTGCTTGGATAACTTGACACAGATAATGTATGTGAAAACATTTAATAAACTATGAAGACAGTTGTTTTAGTTATCATAATTATTATTTCCATTTTGACACATCAAACTTAATTTTGAACCACTTTCTATAAACTACAACCAATTAATCTAAAATACATAACCTGTAAATATTCTTTTTTAAAGAAGTTTTAACATTCCTCATTTAATGTTAAAACATAAATTCATCTTGGAATTAAGTGTCTTTCCAAACAGGCACGATCTATGTTCTAAACAATCTTTCTGACCAATTGCATGAAAATTATTTACACCTATATTTTTATTTTTTATTATTTTTAAGTTTAAAAAATGAAATTATTTATTGTAAGCTAACCTGAATGCCAGAAAATTTGATTCAGACTGAGAAATGACATTAGAATTAAACCCAGATCTACAGAAAGAGACAATATTATTTATTATCATAAGTAATAAGTAGCGAACATGAAGAAAACACAAATATTCTTGATTTTGTTCAGGATTTTGTTTAAAGCAAAACTTTTAACAGCAATATACAGTTTATTATAAATGAATATAGAGGACCACAAATGCATATAGAGGATGTATATAAATGGAAGCAACCCAAATTCCATAGGTATATGAATGCATTTATTTTTTTATTCAAAGAGTAATTTAAGTGCCTAATAATTAGGAAATTTTATTAGTTTTGCAAAGGTCAAGATAAAATAGATAATTAAATTTTATGCAACTTTCCTTTTTAATGCCAGTTATTTTAATTCATAAACATTTCTTATCTACTTCATTACTATTTCTATATACTAAAGGACACAACAGTAAATGTAAACAAATTTAAAAAAAACAGACAATTTTTTGATGGGCTCCTTGTAAGAGTGATAAAAGGCTTCTGTAAACATTTACAGTGAAATTTGGAGAGTGCTGAAGCTTAAAACACAACATGCAAGACTGTCTAAATAACATTATACTTCATAATTTAGCAATGATCTTAGCAGTGATTTTCAGTAAGAAATGATTAAATGTTCACTATTATTTTAATGTTGTCTAAAGGGAATTTAAATTATTGAAAATAATCTAGAGAAAGCTAAAATATGTGAAATGCTCAGAAATTATGGTTTGTAGTCATTAATCAAATTATTGTAAGGAAAGACTAATTCTTTAAAAGGATGAAACAGTTAGCCATTATCTATCTTTAATTCTTTAATACATGCAGAAATGTGATGAATGTGAAAAATCTTCAGAGAAAAATAAGTCAAGTGAAAAATTCACACAGAAAAATTGAATAATTATGATTTTATATAAAATGCTATCATTTCTAACATAAAATAATTTTTATTTTCTAGAAGAACGTAGGAATATCAGGATAAAATTCCAGTCATGTTATTATTATCTAAGTAGGTATGAAAAAGTAAGTATAAAACTCGACCTATTTTTCATTTTCTTTAAATTGAATGAAATTACTCATCAAGAGAATTGTGAGGATATAAAGAGATGGAGATTTTGTATATAACACCTAGCACAATTTCTATAAAATGTGGTTATAGGCAAATCCTAGAACCAATAGCATAATCCTATAGCATGATGGCAAAAGTAAAAAAAATAAAGCTTACATGGTTGAAGTCACAGCTAATACATTTTGCAAAAAACAGTTAGAAATTGGTATTTTTATGAAAAAATAAAAAAATAATTATGAGAATATAGGAATGCTGCTCCTTGAAATAATGCATGATCTAATACTAATTGTGCAAAACTATAGAACATTCTATCTGTCTGATTTATCTATTAACATTATGCATGTCTCAGTGGTTCCTTATTGCAGGTCTAACTGCACATTGTGTCTCCAAGTTAACTGACTACTGTATGTATATTGAAGCAAAGCATATATCTAAATTATTAAAATCCATAAATATACATTGTGAATGATAAAAATATCTCCCTAAACTTGCTTCTATTCTATCACTTTCAAATTATTCTTACTGCAATTCCCTTCAAATCACAAACCCTATATACACATCTTAACACCCACAACCACCTGACTGCCAAGTCCTTGGTCAGGGCAGTGGCTTTTGCTACTTTCATGCCCCTGCTGAGCAAATGAGCTACATTCCCCAGCTGCTTAGCAAACACTGCTCACATGCAGTGAGGGGAGGGCCTCTGCAGAAGAAGCCAGCTGGCATCCACTCTGCCAAAGGGCAGCTTCCCTTTGCTTTTGCCTTTAATTAAGAGATGGCAATGGGCCCATCACCATGCAGGAGCAGAGAGGCCCAATGACCTCTATTAGAGCAGGGCAATCACAGGCAGAAATGCCAGCTGGCAAATGCATGAGTCCTGGAAAGCTATACCACCTGTGTCTGGCCATAAGCCATCGAATAAAATAGTAGCGTCATTCTGAAAGTTCAAAATGAACTCTGGAAACCTATCAGGATCCCTACCTCAAAACATGCTATAAAAACTCATTACCCCTTTTATTTTTCCTTTTTAAAGTTCTAAGAAAAACTTAATGTATTTTATTGATATACTAAATATTTTTGCTTGGCAGAGTCCAGGAATTAACATTGTCAATGCAGAAAAGAAAACACCAATGGAAGTTGCTAACTCCCCCCCCCCAAATAATATATAAAAGTTTTGCTCCTTTCAAGGCATGTAAATAGATAAACTTGTTATCCATTATTGAGGAAATGTATAAAAATCACTTTCCAAAATAATATATTTTTGTATTATACATATAATAGAATATATTAGGTGATATTAAATAGAAAACCAAATTTTAATGTAATGCATACATTCTAAGTGGTTGGACTATGTATAAAATAAATAAAACTTACCAAAAGAGGTACTAACAGAAAATAATTCCTGCCCATTACTTATGCAACAACTGTTTAACAGAATCATCAGCTAAAAGAAAAGATAAATCCTTGAATCTACTGAATATTATATATATATGAGATGAATGAATTTGCTCGTAAATAATAGTGCAAATGATAAAATGTTACTTATAAAGCAAAAATATAATTATTTCCTTAAATTCAAAAGAGAAAAAAAAACCCACTCATTGAGCTAGTTAGTTGTTGCAGGGTAAGGAAAAGGATGCAGAGATTAAAAACGTGTCAAACTTTTAGTTTTCCTGCTTTATTTCCTCTAAAATTCATATATTCAAAATATGGTTTTTGGTTTAATTATTTCCAAGTTCCATTATGAACTGTAATTTCTTTTAAAATAAACTAAAATTACAGTAAAATTAGGAAACTTAGAATGTTTATAAAATTATATATAGATTTATAAGTATCTGGCTTTTCATTAATATTCAGATAATAAAGTCTATGAAAGTTTGAATAAGAAATGTAAAATTTATAATAATTTTGGATATAACACATGTTTAAATTATAGGTCTTAAGATTATACATTGCAGCTTGGACTATTCCAAAATTATGAATCAGCAAGGAACATTAATGTAACAGTATTTTGATTGGTTTACTCATTTTTTAAAAAGTAATTATTGTAAATTATCTCTCACCATATCACTGAGTCAGAAGTATTCTTTCAGAGCATTCTTGATGTATAATGCATTTGATACTAGATTTTCTGACATATGCCTTATCTTTACTCATATTCCCTAGTGATCCACTAATTATATGTAATGCCATCAGTCTTTCCTAAAAAGACAATGATTTCAATAATTGACCATTTATTTATCTCTTTTAAAATTACATATGGGGCCTCTCTGTTGGCACAGGGGTTAAGGCACAGCACTATGAAGCTATCCTCAGTCACTGCAGTACAAGTTCGATATTCGCTAGCCAGGGAATGACACACATGGCCAAGCAGACCTCTTCTTTTCCTCCCACTGGTCTCCTCAGCAGTGTGTTTTAGTAGAGCTGCCGGCTCTACTCCCCACTCTGTCTCTGGAGACTCCTCTCACCCCATGCACCTCTGGCCTGTACCCCATTTCTTGTATACATAAATAAATAAATCTTTAAAAAATACATATGAACATTGCACTAAGGACATCCAGAACCTAGAAATAATATGCAGAAAACTCTGCTACCCATACCCTCCCATACTGTCTTGTTATTGTAATTGTATAATTACAAATAGTTAAATCAATAATGAAAGAAAAGTATTTTTAAATTTTCCTAATGCAAAGTATTATTTCACCACCTTACAGTGTTTACTCTCTTTTATCTATGCATATATCTATATTTTTTATCTCTCTATTGCTCTATGTATATGTATGATGCTGGAATTTTTAACCAATTTTAATTAATAGGATATCCATATTTGTTGTAATAGTTTTCCACTAGTACATTGAAAACCAATTTTTCCCATTCTCAACCAGTATCCTAGCTCAGAAAATTTCTTAGGTATTAAAGAGAATGGTTTTGAACTTTCTCCCACTCTCTTTATTCTTCTCTAATAGAGAATGTGTGGTGTCTGTCAGTTTAGAAGAATCAATTGAGAGGTGTGGCTGAGCACTTTTTTTCATTATGAAAAGAAGCAGATCCTTTTTACTCTGCCATAATACAAACACATCTGGGTCTGGATTTCTCCTCTTTGAGTCTGGTTTGGGTGTCTTACTATATCTGTTCTATTAGACTTAATAGAACAACTTAAGTTGTTATAAATGTTGTATACAGAGATCACAGTAAATAGGGTGCAAATTGTCAAGACTGGTGACAATCATATATAGCATATATATATATACACATATATGCCACACTCTACCTTCCACTTTAGAAATTTAAGCCCATCTTTATTTTCCATTAGTCTTATACCCTTATCAATAGTCACTTGTTTGTATTTAGAAAAGAGTAAGCCTGGTGGTTACTGTTGGACCTTAACAAGTACTATGACAGAATTCTTAATAACTTTTGAGTCAACTCTAGGAAAGAGAGAAAATTGAGGAAATACCAAGAATATGAGACACATTTTTGATTTTGTGTCCTAAAATTAAAAAATATATAATGTTTATAGTGTTAAATATTTGTTATAATTTAAAATAATTATATGTTACAGTAACATCTGTCTGTACTTCCTAAACAGCATAGGTATTGTGCAGGGTTACTGTTCATAAGCAAATTTGTTTTCTTCTTGCAGTAAAGCATAGTCATTCTTGAAGGTGAACAACTTAAGTATGGCATTTTCAGAATGTCCTATCACTTCATCTTTTAATGCTGTAAAAGCTAGTTAAGCAGATGTTAGATGATATGATGGTATTCCGGTAGCCTAAACTGTTTGGCAGCAGGAAAAACAGAGTAGTGTTCCCTGTACACTTCTAGGCTCCATAATCACAACTGCAGAATCAATTGTCATTGATTTATGCATAAAATTGCAGCATGCTTTTTTGTAAATTAGATAATTGAAACTTCTAAAGTGAATAAAAAAGAGAAGAGAGGATGTTCTTTATTCTATTAATCTCACCTTTTCAAAATATTTGATTTCATATTCCAGGATGATTCCATTGGGGCGATCTGGCTCTTGCCAAGATAGAGAGATGCTGTTCTTTGAAATCTTCCCCTTTTTCACATTGGTGACTGGAGAGGGGGCTGCAAAATAGTACAAATAAAGAGTAGCATGAGTAACGAAGCCCTGAAATTAGGGTTGTATATATGAATATTGGCATTTTTTAAATAAGTGCAATAAATATTATTATAATACATTACATTTTCTTCTAACCTGGGAGTTTAACTTTATATATGTTTTTACAGATTATCAAGCATTTTACAAATACAAATCAACTAAATATGCTGATTTTTTTTTCATACAAGGATTATAGTCACACAGAATGTGAAGTCCACATTTTCTTAAAAAGTGTAGGAACAAAAATGAACTATTTTTTATTTAATATTTTTATGATCTTATTTATCTTCTATGTTTCTAAAATTTGTGAGTTATGTATAATATAACTCATTTCTGCTAATAAATATAACATTTCTGAATTAAGGTTTTTTTCATTTATTGTTTTTGAAATCATGTGAGTCCTATAACAATTAATGAAATTGTATATCAATATAGTTTTTTCCAAAATAAGTTATTATAAAAAATAGAGTATATTTTGAAAGCACCAAATAAAAAAAAAAACAAATTTATACCCATATCACCCTATTTTATTAAAAGTCACAATCACTTATGTGATTGTGGTATTCCTGGCTATCTGTCAGTATTTGTTAAGTACTTACTTAGTTATGAAAATAGAAATATATATATATGAAATTTCATGTATTTCTGGATATTCTAAATTCACAAATATGTAGCTATTTGCTTTAATATGTATTTTTATCAATTTGTTAAAACTCATAGAAATCACAGGGGGATTTTCTAATATTTTTCCTATATAGTTATTTTTATAGTTTTTAGCTTTTAAAAAGACTATCATGGACTAATGAAAGATTTACATGTGTTTTGTGTGTTTGTATATAGAGAGATGGAAATAATATAAAACAGATATATATATTATGTTAATATATATTAAAATATATATGTAAATGGAAAATATATTAGTTACAGAGACTGGCCAAATCTATTTATCGCTCTCTCTCTGTCTCTCTCTCTCTTGCTTTTATTTCTATTATTTCCCTCAAGATACAATTAAATCAGAGGTACCTACTGAATAACAGACAGCAAGAACAAAATTTAGAAGTTTTTGTTGGGACCAATGGTAGTGGGGTGAGGAAGAGGCTGATCATTAAGAACAGATGTAAAAGCATGTCACTCTTCCACTTAAAATTTCAAGCACCTCTTTGCCTCATCCAGGAGTAAAACACAAAGACACATATATTTGTGTGTGTCTCCATACAAGGATCAACACCTCAGGCTTGCTGCATTTTCTCCGATCCTCCCTTGGTACAGTTCTTCAATGACTCTGCTAAGCTATCTGTTCTTAAGCACTTCAGAGTGCTTAACTCTTGTTAAGAAATCTTGTACACAGCATTCCATCATATGGGGTGATTTTTTGCTACAACTTCTCCAGGGCTCACTTCCTCTCCTCTAGTTTTCTTGTGGAGACCTTACCCATCTACTCCATGATTAAAATAACCAACTTCCACCTGCAGCTTCCTCACTTCATCATTCTCTCTGAATTTTCAGTTTTATTTTTTTCTCTTTAGATCTTATATTTGTAACATCTGCTTTACAAATTATATGTTTTTTTTCCAATTCTGTCAAGTAGAATATGATTTTTATGAGGGTAAAAATATCATTTGTATTATTCTGAATTGAATCCTTAGACCTAGAATAGTACCTGGAATAGGGATGGTGCCAAATAAATATGAATGGAATTAATAAAAAAAATCAAAGTAATGCATAAACTTTTAATTGCAGATAATTTATAAATTTCAAACAGAAAAGGAAAAGTCAAGAAAATAGATGAACTTTTAGGAGACAATAAGAAGACAATGTGAGGTATGGTATCCTCACAAATTTAAAAGTTTATGACATAAATATAAGTGAAATATTTGAATGAAAGTAATTTTATACACCAGGTTTTCAATTATATAAATAACAAGCATACTTATGACAGACTAGAAGGAGAAGCATATTTTGTATTATTTTATTATGTAAAAAAACTCAATTATGAACTCAAAAATGAAGTATCACTTTCAATGGAATGAATGACCTATAAGAGAGCTGGCTAGCTACCTAGTATTTTATAAATTCATCATAGGTGATAATGAAATTGGCACTTTATAATGTGTACTTTTATGCTTTTAGTCATATACCTATGTGATATTCATGTTCAGAGGGTCCATATTTTCTGTCTTAACTTTCTTTTTAAACATGTCCAGCTCCATAAAGCTTCCCATAGTAGAACATAATACAGACACTATGCATATAAAGCCAGAATTATAGTTTTGAAATTAATTTGTTCACTTCTAGTTTTGGAAATTATATTTGGTAATTCTCACAGAACTACTTTAACATAGGTTCAAAGTATCTATTGATTATTACTAAGGATAATTCAGCCCAGTGAATAAAGCATTCATGAGACATGGAAATATGAAAAAGTAAACTATAGGTTCCTAGTTCATTGTAGTGTTTATAGCAAAATAATAAATTGAGTGAAGTAAAATACTAACAAAAGAATAAAGAAGACAGTAGATTTTTAATATACTTCATTCAGTAGTAAATATCTTTATGAATTTTCTTGAATCTTGAAATGTACTATTGCCCTGTCATCACTACATATTTATTGATTTATACACTAAATACTGTCCTCAAAATTTTTCATCACTTTTCTACATTGAAAATGTCTTTTTCATTGATTATATTTCTAATGGATAGTCCTTACCTAACAAATTAACAGTGTCGCCAAAGTTCTATTCATAGATTTTACTTAACATGTGTGCTCTATAAAGGCAAGGGATAACTTGGTTTAGCTCATTGCTGTCTTTCCAGCAACAGAAAATTACTTGGAATATAGAGATTTAAACACACAAACACACACACACTCACACAAACACAATACAACAAAGGCAAAAAGACAAGGACAAATCAGAAACACTTTGTGTGTGTGGTGGGGGACGAATGGGATGGGGCAGAAAGAGCACAAGGGACTGAGGTGATGGTGCACTGGTGAAATGGTGGTGGGAAATGGGGACAATAATTGATGTCAAATATATATAAATAAAAGGGAAACAAATTAAATAAATAAATGAACATATGTTGGATATATGCATGAGTCAATAGAAAATGTATATACATCATGATATATCATTCAAAACTGAATTTGTCTCATCAGAGGTGCATATGCTAGGATTTTATTAGTTGGGAATTTGTGCTTTACTTTAAAGCTAAACTTTTTAATAAAGCAATCAATTTCAAAGTGAATCTATCAAAAATATCAACACAGATGTTACCAGCCTGAAGTGGAATATTTACATTTACATACATTAATCAAAGTTCAACATAAACTGTGTAGTTATAAAGATTGTTTGATTTAATAAATGTCCTTTCCCCCTCCCCAAACCCAGTATTCTCAAAGGTGCTAGAGAATGCTTTAAAATTGTGTTCAGAAGAGGTGAGAAGACTTCTTGTAACATCATAATAGATCAGGAATAATTTTCTCTGTAACAAGACCATTTCTGCATCAAGTAAATAAAACTAATCAAAGTGGGGAAACTATAGCTCCTGTGAATGGAAGCAATCTTCTCCTACTCTAAGTGTTTTACTACAACAGATGATCAATATTATATCAACTGTAACCAGATTTGTTCATTAATAGCATGTTTAATTTATGATATATATCTACCTCATTGATAACTTTTGCTCATTCTTTACCCACTCAACATTTTGTAATTAATCCAGGAGAAAAATTCAAATCATGGCAGAATTTTCAGTTATAAAATTTTGTTGGGTGATATTAAATCATAGAACTATTATATCCCCAATGTAAGAACAGAAAAATATACTAAAGAAATCAAGTTGTGATCAGAAAATAATTTATAAAACTTAAGAATTTTCACCTTTAGAATATATAGAAATATTCCAATTTGTTTTTATATTGTAGCTTCTATACTCAAGTTGATCTCTGAGTACCAGTATAAGCAAGATACTGATTTTTATTTTTACATAGAAGATCTGGGGTGTAGAATAGAGGTGCACTAGGTAAGAGGATTTACTAGAGACAGAATGGGGGGATAGAACAGGTGGATCTACTGAAATATGCTGCTAAGAGGGGCAGTAGTTGAGACAGGAAAGGAATACTGCACAGTGTGGATGGATTGAACTCAGACCATGGAGGTGACAATGCTTGAGACTAAACCCCTAAGCCACCAGGGAGGTCCCAAGACACTGATTATTTACACTAGTAACTATTCCCATTATGAACTAACTTGTAAGTTTGAACTTTTTTTATTTTAAATTCAGAGATTTTTTTTTTAAATTTAGATAAGTACATGTATTGAAAAATAATAAAGATAGCACAGAGAGTTCCTATGTAGCTCTCATCTACTGTCTCCAAGTAGGGATATCTTACTGTAGTACAGTACATCTGCAGGGCACCTGTCACAACTAATGAGCCATTATTGACTGCATTTGTATTAAGCAAAATTCAGTCTTTCTTCATATTTCCTTAATTTTTACTTACTCTCTTATTTTTCTCCCAAGGAGTTCATCCAACATACCATAAGAGATTTTGTCATGTCCCTTTAGGCTCTTCTTGACTGTGATATGTCCATGGATCTTGCTATATTTTTTGCTTGTTTTTAAAACATTTTTTAATTTGTCTTAATTTACATAACTTTGGGGATACATTTTCTCACCTTTATATGTGCACAGGCTTCACTCACCCATCAGTACCCCTAGTACTGATGCCCTGTGCCCTTCCTTTTTCTCCCCTCTATTCCCCCCATTCTGACTTTACTTCATCTGATGACTACAAGTTTTGAGTCATAACAATCAGGTATGCTATAGAGGCTCTCATTTGGATTTTGAGCTTTTTCTCATGACTAGTCTGGGATCAATACTGTTATATATGAGTTTTTTGAAAGAAGACTTGCGAGTTAAGTGTAACTTGCTCACTTTCTGACACTATGAAGTCAATTTTGGGGGAACAGCTTGCTTATTTAGTTCTTGGAGTCAGTTATTTCTACAAGGAACACTGACCTCCTTTATTGGAGAACATTATTAGAAACCAAAATCTGGATGATAGATGTGTTCCTTGATGTTAAACATGATGTTAAGCTGCTGTCACAAACTATCCATCAGTCTATTCTTTTCAGCCTATTTGTAACATCCCACATTGTCCGCACCGTTTGTCATTCATTAATTTCATTGGTCAATTCCAGAATATACATCTAGTGGTTAAATGAACATTTTTGTTTGTTTGACCTGTTTATTATGTTATAATAAGAAGCTTTTCACGTGTCAATGGCACAAACAATGATAGTAACATCCTACCATCTATTACGTAAAAGCATATCAGCCAAATTTTTCAAATATACATTCCTAGGTAAGGCACACAGTTCCCTGATGGGAACAAGTGATGTGGCACAGACAGTTCTGAAGTCAAACACAATTGTTTCAAATCCTTTGACAACAAATTATTTTCTAGTTATGTGATCCTGTTTAAGTTACTTACCTCTATGAATGTATTTTTTTTAAACTTTCAAGTAGGAATAATGTTAAAAATGCATCATCTTTTTATAGGTTGAAATATGTTTCTGTACATACAATATATAGTATAAACTAGGTGCCAAATATATACTGTTTATAGCAATATCAGTTGTAAACTGTTAGACTGTTGTATAAAAATACTTTAATAACCCCACCATAACTTTTTTATACCTTTCAAGCTTCATCAATCAAAGTTATCTATAACCTCTTCTCTGAACCTAACACTGCTTTGTATGTTGGATGAGATCCAAAAGCAAAGCACCTATACAGATAAGATTTTTTTTCCTACATCCAGTGGTTTTTAGAATCAAAATTAGTATATAATTATAGGCAAATTTCCTTGATTATAACAATTTTAATGGGCTAGAAATGTTGAACTTTAAAATGTTCATCAAATGACCGATAATTCACTTAGTATAGAATAATATCTGACTCACTCTTTAAATATAATGCATATTATGAAAATATAAAAGCCAATTATATTAAATGGAATAAGAAAATACCACTTATCAGTCCCTACACCTAATGCTATTTTGGTAGACAAAAAGAAATTACAGATAGAATCAAAATTGGTTACTTGTACAAAAAACAAATAACACTCCATTTATTTTACTTATTGCCATATGTTTTAAGTATTAAAAGTTTGAGAAAGCATATAAGACAATACTGAAATTCTTTCAGTCTATGACAGACCATGAATATGTTAATACTTAAGATGAGACTGTTTTTAACTTTCTACAAAATTTCCTCCATATGTGTATTGCTTTAGTTTATTAACATTCACATTTTAAAAATACATGTATCTTCTCCTTGATTCCATAGTCAAAATTTGGCCAAGTGGACTGTATCTGCCAGCTGGAAACTACTACTTATATCTGCTTTGCACAATTTATCATTTTCAGGTGTTTCTTGTTATCCAAAAAGGTCTGGGCCAGTTTCGCCTAAAAATATAGATTTTTTTAGATTTCTTTTCAGAAAATTCTGACTTAAAGGTTCTGATTGTGTTCAAGGATTCTGTGTTTTTAATAAAGATTCTATTTGAATAACTTTAAAGTAAAATTTGGGAAATACTGAAATCAAAATAATCCTTATTATTTTTTCTTTAAAAATATATATAATCTTAGAAACATGGCTAGAAAGAGATGGATGTTGATTTATATATATATATATATATATTTATGAACTGTTGCTTTTGTAAATGTTTAACTCAACTTTTATTATATGTTATCCTGCTCTCATACCACATTTACTTTTCTCAGTTGGGGCTTGCTTCTTATATTTGTTCATTTAGTATTTTTTAACTGGTTTGTTTATATGTCATCTGGCTTAGTCTAACTCAACTATAAACTTCAAAAATAATGAAAGATTTTTGTCTTTCTCCCTATTGCTTGCAAGTTATTAAAACAATTTCAGAATAATATTAGACACATTAAACATTTGGTAAGTAAAGAGTTGAATTAAAAATTATTTGCTTCCACACTCTTTACAATAGGTAAGACCTGGAAACAACCTAAATGCCCAAAAAGAGATGAGTGGATTGGGAAGCTATGGTACATATACACAATGGAATACTATTCAGCAATAAAAAAAAGAAAAATTAGATGCATTCATAGGAACATGGATGGAACTCGAAGGGATTATGCTCAGCAAAGTAAGTCAGAGGCAAAAGAAAAATACCAGATGGTTCCTCCCCTAGGAGAATATAAGGGAACCAAATAAGAATCAAGGAAAGGAATAAGAACAATAATAATAATAATAACAACAATGACACAAAAACCAAAAATGAAAAGACAAGGACAAATTGGGGACACTTGGTGGGGAGGGGGGAGGGAGAGGGTTGAGAGAAGATGGGAGCACAGGGGACTGAGGTGATGGTGCACTGGCGATATGATGATGGGGAGTACATGGGTATTATAATTGATGTCAAATATATATAAATTTAAAAAATAATTTAAAAATAATAAAAAAGAAAATATGGAAGGAAAAAATGATTTGCTTCCTATTACAATAGATTAATTTCACCACTTACTTAATAAATAAAGTTCACCACAAAAGTTCAATTCTATCTTTTAACATACAATTGCCTTCTTTTTACTTGATTTGTCCTCCTGTCTACATTTCTTCTCGTAAAGATTAGCTCATCTTATAGTCTAAATTTTATTTTTCTCTTATATAATCCATTTGTTTGCTTAGCATCTTTATATATCACTTGAATTAAATCATATGGCATTTGACTGTCTTCAACTGACTTATTTCAATAAGCATAATATCCTCAATTTGTCATTGCAAATGGCAAATACAAAAAGGCTCTTCTTATAATTGCCTCTCCCCTTATTGAAGACAAAAATGTCTTTCAGCTAATTGATCTCTCTCTCCTCCTTTTTCTATTCTTCCCCTTTTCTCTATATATCTCTCCATCTTTTAGAGCATAACTTAATAATATTATATATAATTATTACTCTGCTATATTATTTTAGAATAGTTATCTCTCATATGAAGGTAAGATATTCAGTAATTTGATTTCCTAAAATAAATGAGAAATGCAGTTTCTGGATTAATTATAATCATATACAAAACTATTAAGATTGAAAAGTAAAGTAGATATTATAAAATAAATTTCCATTAAGTTTTATAAAATTTATATTTCATATACTATAGAACACATATTTTAATATTACATAGAATATAATACATTAAAATATACTTTCTTCTATATTTGATGCCACTGGACCAAGAAAAAGAACCACAGTGCATCAGTGAAGGTTTCTTGTTTTATTGCCAAGAGGATAATCTGAACATAGTTCAAAAGGGCACCAGACTCACAGAATCCTAAGACTTGTATAAAACTAGAGCTCATTCTGGATATTAGAGACCAATACTGACTAGCCAGAAGGGACACTGAGGAAATTCAAATACACAATAAAAACTGGGTGAAAAGAAGTACCTAGAAAATGTGGTTGGTCAGGAGTCTGCCATTAAAATCTCAGAGTTGTGATACCATGTTCGGCCAGCAACCCTGTGAGGAGTTAGTAGACTAGTATAGAACTATATCCTCAAATGAGGTAAATTAATGCAGAAGACCAAGGGTGTCCCAGCTGGACATTCCCAGATGAGGATGGGTTACAGAATAGTAACCACCAGACTTTCTCGAGCTGCTAAAATGAAAAACAACAGCATGATTCATAGATCACAGAGTCCTAATTCTGGAAACATAGAGAGTGGTAGATTCAAAAGTACCAAAAACATGAGCAATTCCTGCAACCCACTTCCACAGTGACTGGATCCCTCTAATTATTCTCCTACCCTTGCTGAAACAACTCCAGATCAGTTCCCCAGCATATAATGCCATCTGCTGGAAATGTGAAAGTTCTTCAATCTTAAGACATGAAAATACAGCAATCTAGAATGTTACAAAATGGGGAGATGGAAAAACACAACACATGGCACTTTGACCTCAAAGGAATATTTCACTGAGAAGAGACCAAAATCTCCAAAATCTACATAGTTCATCATTACCATGACAAAATTTCAAGGAAATGACTATAACATAGAAAGCTAATAAAAGATATACAAGAACACACAGAAAAATAAATGAATGTCCTGAGAAATAAAATTAATGAATAGAAGATAGAAATTGGAACTTAAGGGCCTCCCGGGTGGCGCAGTGGGTTAAGCAACGCACTATGAAGCAAACCGCAACCACTGCAGCACGAGTTCGATCCCTGCTGCCGGCCAGGGAGGGGA
>JAGFMF010011712.1:118341-319309 GCA_019455555.1 Galemys pyrenaicus
GACCTCTCCTGCTGTGCCCGCTGCTCCCCTCAGCAGTGTACTTCCGTTGATCTGCCTGTTCTGCTCCCCGCTCTGTCTGTGGTGAATCCTCTCAACCCCACACCTCTGGCCTGTACCCCAGTGCTTGTATGCATAAATAAATAAATCTTTAAAAAAAAGAAATTGGAACTTAAAAAAAAAGTCTTCAGTGATAACTTGTAGATTGTCTCTAATGCAAACAAAAACAAAAGATAATATAAACAATCATGACTACATCAATCAAAAGATTGTCTACACAATGAAAGAAACTATTATTACAACAAAAGATACCCTATAAATGGGAGAAACGTTTGCATAAGCATACATTTGACAAAGAACTTATATCCAACATGTATAAACAACTCAACAAAAAGAAAACAATTCAATCAAAATAAAAGGATATAACATAAAAGGATATAAAATAAAAGAAGACACAGAGATGGCCATTAGGCAAAAGGAAAAAAAAAAAATGTTTGTCATCTCTTATAGTCAATTAAATTTCATTTAATTTAATGCAAATTAAAATCACAGTGAGATAGCAGCTCACACTTGTGAAAATGAGCCATGCTGAAAAGAACAGGAACGAATGCTCATAAGAATGTGGAGGAAATGGTATCCTTCTATACTGTTGGTGGTAATGTACACAGAGTTCAGACCCTGTAAAATATGGAAATTTCTCAAAATATTACAAAAAAATATATCATGTGATCCTGCAATTCCACTTCTATGGTATGTTTCCAAAGAATGCAAAAACATCAATTTGATGATATATCTCTACTCCTCTGTTCTTTGCAGCACTATTTACATATCCAAGCTATGCAAATAACCTGTGTCCAAAGACAGATGAATGGGTTAAGAAGTCATGTTGTATACATATATAAATGGAATACTACTCAGTTGTAAGTTGTATAAAAAGTTCTTGCCATTTGTGACAAGTTGGATGGAACCAGAGGAAGATTATGAAAAGTGAATAATTCAGAAGGAGAAAGAAGAATACAAGATGACTTTACTGAAATGTGGAATACAGAGAAATGACACAAAGGATCAGACAAACCAACATCAAACCATAGAAATTTGACTGTAGATAGAGGAGAAGTGAGAAGGAGGAAACTTGTACAATGGATTTGATTTTGGGTGTGGTGTGGTAACATACACCTGACGTGTGTAATCCTGTATCTATAAAGCATGTATTGTGTTATAAGACAATGCTGCCTCAATTTAAAAATAAACATAAAAATAAAGATAATTTCCTTTTGGAAATGTAATACCTATAGAAATTTACTTCATTACTTTAAAAGTATATATTTACAGACCTTTCAGATTAAATAACACATGAGTGCAATGAGTGACTTCATTTGTCCTTCTATTCTCTTTAAACTAGAACAGGAACAAGCACATCATGGGACTCCAATGGAAAAAAAAAAAAATGTTCCAATCACTCAAGAAGCCAATGAAATAGGAAACTGTTACAAGATGTGGACAAGTAGTAAAGATATAATTATTAAAAATTATAAGAATTTTTTTGATCTATGGGTAAAACTGTCAAATGGCATTTTCTTTATATGTGAGTTTTAATTTAAAAGATAAACAGGAATAAACTTGAAAAGAGCTTTCATGAAATTATATTACAAGTTTAATTCTACCTTATGAATAAAAGAACAAGTAATGCTGCTGAATACATGGTGGAATTGGGGCCAGTGACAATTACTAAGTATTGCAGTAAATATAATTTTAGTGCATTTTGATAATGGCTACATAATTGAGTGTCATAACATCATGTTTTAATTAAAGAACACTGTTAAAAATATAGAAATGAAACAAATCAGAAAAATTTGAGATCCAATGAATCATAAAAAAATCTTGGAACAAAATTTATTTATTTATTTTTGTATTTAGTATAGTTAATTAATGGAAGGAGAAGTTATAATATTTCTTATACCTTATTTCAAAGTCATCTTAACTAGCTCTAAATTGCTATATTGAGTTCTTGTCTCAATTAAAATCTATATAATTTTTATGTATCCATTAATAAATTTCACATTGACTGTCTTTTTCTATTATTGCAATTAAATGGCCTAGAGTTGATTTTATAGCCTCCTTTGTTGAGGAAGTAGGTAAAATTATTATAGAAATATATATATGACAAATAGATGATGCTTAGAGACATAAATGTATGTATGCAGATAGAAATATACCTATGCATGTAAAATGCATAAATAAATATACAAGTTTATTTAGTGCCTTTGTTTTATTAACTAATAATTGATAAGTATCAGAAGTAGGACTTAAGCCTAGATGCTTGATTTCAAAGATAATTGACCTATTGCTTCTTTGTAGCATGAGGTTTGAACATGTGTGTGTGTGTGTGTATATACTATATACTAATACATTATATATGTTATGATGAGTATATAATCATGAACTGTATGTTTGTGTGCTATATGTATATAACAACCCATTTATAATAATTTCACCCACTAATTTTAAAACATCATATGTAATGTTCTTACCTAGAACAAAAAAAGAAATGTAAGCTACAACTTAGGACTTAAACAGATCCCTTAGTTCATTAAAATATAACATAAATATTAAAATATAACATTGTATTTATTTTTAACACAGAAAAAATATCTTGCTGTATTTTAGTTTTCCATATTTTGGTGACCTTAAAACAACTTCCATAATACAAGTGCATTCTTCTATAAAAGTAGAAACTAGAAATATCCAAATAAAACTTAGGTGACTCCATAACAATATGTGTGTTTGTGTTTGCACATAATGATGCAGCATAATATTCCAAGGTTCAGTCATTTTAGTGAAGTCATATCCTAACATAATATCAGTATGTTTTATATATTTACTTAGGAAAAGATCTGCTGAGTATAGGCATGTAACTCTTGATTCCAGTCATCCAGACCCATTTTAACATAGCTTTGCCACAACACACTATCGTATTAGTTTTTTATTGCTACTATAACTGATTATCACTCAATTCATCGCCAAAAATTTATTCTCTTACAGTTCTAGAAGATAAAAGTATAAATTGATCTAAAGGATAAAAGTCAAAAGGTTGCAGAGTCAAATCTCTTCTGAAGTCTTCAGAAGAAAATCCATTTCCTAACCATTTCCATATCTAGAAGCAGCTGGAATCCTTTGGCTTCATCTTCCAAGAATACTCCAGCTTCTATTCCACAACCTTTAGTTCCATATTTTTTCTAGTTCTAACTGATGTTTCCTTTTATGAACACTTTTATAACTATAATTTTTTCAATCTTAAATTTCTTCACTTATCACAGCCACAAAGTACCTTTTGACCTATAAGGTAGCATATTCAGAATATGGGGGATTAGGATGTAGACACTTTTATAGGGATATTATTCAGCCTACTACATATAAAATATTCCAATTTTAACTATATTTTTTCTTTAATCTACATCACATTTTAGGTTTTACCGTCTCATAAAATACTAGATTAAATCAATATATTTATGATGATGATGATGACAATATTTCTATTATGAAATTGCTAAAATCACCTATCAAATTATATTTTATATACACATAGCCAAAAAATTTTCATGGGATTACTGAAGCATAGTTAGCGCATTAATATTTTATTTGTATTTATTTACACCGATTTTTTTTCTTAGAAATTAATGCAATTTTCTTGGAAACTTCACCATATATTTTTAAATATATTTGAAGTATATATATCCTTTGCTTCAGTATCCAATCACTTTTGCATTCATCATGTTTTCTCTATAGAAATTATTGTGACCTTCATCAGTTGTTTTGTAATTCCTCTATAAGAAGAAGAAAGTCTACCTCTTGAAGAAGAAAGTCTACCTCTTGTAGAAGAAAGTCTACCTCTTGAATCAAGTGGCAACCAAAGTCACTAACAAATGACAATGTTGAAACCAAAATATTAGCTATTTTTCATAGGAACATGAAACACTCAATCCAGGACATATACTGTTCAGGAAAAATTTATGTGATTTTTCTAGTTTGTTACAGAAAATGTTCCAACCAGATACAATGTTTGGCTAAGATACAGTGATTAAATTAATGTATGTAAATAAGACAATATATTAAAAAAATGCCCTATATTTTCCTTGTTTTCTCTGTGTGCAAATTATGGTCTAGGTAGATTAGGAAATTTCCCATCAACAGCAAGCATTACATATAATAACCCTGTAAAAAAAGAGGAAATCACCTATATAACATCCCAATCCCAATTCATCATAAACTACACACACACACAAACACATACACACAAACACTGGACAAGTCATGAATGTTTTGTTACCACACATTAAATCCCAACTTACCATTACTGAGAATTTAAGACTTGTATAATAGGTGTTTGGCATCAGTGCACAATTTTCATCTACTGTTAGAGATTTCTCGGCAGAGAGTGGAAGACACATGTGAACAAGGGTAGTAACTGCAGCATTTAGGTAACTAAGTATGCTTGAAGATATAATAAATCTAAGAAATCAAAATATTACAGATCTCGATGCTGATTCCACAGCCTCAGGAAGCTGGAGTGTCTAATTAGATCAACATATATTAAAATGCTCCAAGAAATTAAGGTTCATAAAGACACATTTTTCTAGATGTGGACAATTTTACTATTTCTGTTTCTGAAAAGTTTTTGTGATTGCTGGAAAGTTCAAATTGGATATAAGTAAGCTTTGCTAATATCTTCACACTACAGGCAAATCTCTGAGTATTTTCATGTGTAAAGCAGATTATCTCTATTATTCTCTCAGACACACAAAAAAAAATACATGCCTAGAAATAAATGACAGAAAAGAAATAAAGTGTCCATTCTGAATTGATGAAAGAACCTGGAAACATGACAATATGGTTTGACCATCAATTCAATTAAATTTCTGCATTGGGCCTCTCTGGTGGCGCAGTGGGTTAAGCGGCGTATTATGAGGCAAACCACAGCCGCTGCAGCAGGAGTTCGATCCCTGCTGCCGGCCAGAGAGGGGACCCACATGGCGCAGCAGACCTCTCCAGCTGTGCCCGCTGCTCCCCTCAGCAGTGTGCTTCAGTTGATCTGCCTGTTCTGCTCCCCGCTCTCTGTGGTGAATCCTCTCACCCCCCCACATCTCTGGCCTGTACCCCAGTGCTTGTATGCATAAATAAATAAATCTTTAAAAAAAAATTTCTGCATTAATGAAAATTAACTAACATAAAATTTTAAATATGACATTTTAAACTTTGGGATTATAAAATTTTGTTAGAATTTAATTTAAGATGTTTCCTCATGTTATGATAGACAATAGAATTTTCTCAGTATTAGAAGAGAACAGCTAATTACAAAAGAACAGTACAAGATCAAGTTATGTCTGGCGAGGGAGACCATGCTTTTTGGGGATAGAGCTTCATTAATCAACTGTATAAGACGTAGGTCATCTTTTGAAATATAGTTCTTCTGATGAAATAAATTTTGGGAAATTTGGAGATTTTATAAAATGCTTTTAATTGAATGATTTGCATTTTTCCTACAGCATTTGATACTTGAGAAATGTGTTCATGATCTCTTGCCAACTGTCTACTACTATTACTACTACTGCTGCTACAATTACTACTGCTACTGCTATTACTTACTTCTACTCCTCCTCCTCTCCAGGACTACAAAAGAAGGTAACAGACAAGCACAACAGTGTAACTAATTATTTGTCATACAGTCTATTAGATGCATTTCTATGTTAAAAATAGGTCCCTTCCTTTATACTGTAAAACTCTTTTTGGAGAGGATTTAATGATTATATTTCCCTCTGATTAAATCATCCTCAAACAAGAAAATGGAGGCATTAATGGGGCAATATAGTATTTGATAAAAATGAAGAAAAATGGCAATCAATAAAAAAAATTCAACACATTCTGGATTCAGATTTTTTTCATTTATAAATATGGAAAAAGTAAAATATTCTTACATTAAGGCATATACTATATATTTTGAATAATCAATTCAACATGTGATCTTATGAATGTAAAAATTACCACAACCATAACTAATTTCAGCTATTCAGACATGAGATTATCTGTCCATAACTAACTTACACCTACTGAGAATTAGAATGTTTAAGATTTTGTGATCAATTACATAATGCCACAGCTATTTTGCCCCATAATTTAGAACTTATTTATTTTCTTTTTATTCTCTCATGAGTAAATGGTATCAGACTTTTGATCTGTATATTTTCATCACAATAACATGGAATGGGAAGAAAGGAATCTCTTTTTACAGTGTTCACTGCCAGGAATTTATGAATGATATGCTATTTTTTAAAAGTATTTCTAATATAGATAAATGGACATTTCATGTCTATGTACAGAAGATAAAATACATAAAACAATATTGTCAAATAGGGAAATATAAATACTACCACTGTTCTAATTTTATTTTCCCCCCAACCATTATAAAGACTTTTTTTCAAAACTTATTCCAGAATCTGAGCTTACAATATTCTTACAAATAAAGGAAATAGAGCTGTCACACTGAGTATATAAGTTCTCACAAAGAACCTCTGGCTTTCTGACAATCAGTGCCTATTTATTATTGTACTAGGTGGCCATGCTTCTTAACAAGTACTTCAAAATCTTTCCAAGTAGGCTTTATGGTTGTCTATCACCAAACACTGAGGTTAGACATTTGGTTTTTCAATCTATTAAGAAAAATTTGAACAAAAATATATAACATTTTGAATAATCCATAGTAATAATAATCTTTTCATTATCAGTTTATAAAATATAGTTAATCATATTTTACTATAAATACTAAGAAAAATATAAAAAATAAAATTCATAATAACTAATGGCCCAAATCTCTAATAAAGTAAAATTATCAGTTCCATGAACTATAAATTCATTCACAAGATTTCAAATCTGTCATTTCTGACAATAAAATTGGATTGCATATTTGATTCTAGATGGAACTGTGTGAAAGTGTAGTAAGTTGTGTGAAAATGTAGAAAGTTTGAAATTTCATCTTTCATTTGATTTCCTGTCCAATACTGATTCATAGTATTTAGAAAGTTTGGAGACCAATAGTAGTAGAGGTAAATTCTACAAAGATATCCAGCAGGCCAGTAACTGAAAAGTAGTTTTTGGAGTTAGCTACAAAATGGGTGGCAGCTAAATTTGAATAAAAAAAAATGGAAGATAGCTACAAGGTGGTTAGGGGTTTTTTTGGGAAATAAAGCTAGAATATCAACTCAAAATTAGTTACAAGATATTATAATAATATGTAATATTATATACATATAATAATATAGATAATACATAATTAGGAAAAAAGAATGAACACTCAGAAGTCTAGAGAGGAAGAAGAAATAAAAGAATTGAATGATGGCTTGTATTTAAAAAGATCTAGAACAGCAAATACTAATAATTCATCTTGTTTAGCTTCATGCATTGAAATACTTAAAACATACTAAGCAAATTATATTAGTGTTAAAAAAAATCACAGCTTGGGAAGTAGATACTGCTATTATCCACACTATACATATGGTAACACTGGGGCAGGGAAAGACTACAAAAAAATACTGAAGTTGCTCTCAGCAAGGAAACCAGGTTTCAATTCACATGATTAACTGCTGACACTACTGCACTTCATTAAGCATTTGTGTCCTAGAAAAGGTAGGAAAACAGAATACTTGGATGCATTTAGATTTTTTAAAACTACATTTCTTTAGGAAATAATAAAATATGGAAAATATTGCCATATCTATATAACTTTAGTAATAATTATGCATAAAAACAATTATAGATGACAAATGATCACTTATTTTTACAATTTGAGATCTGTCATGAATCTCCACACAGAAAACAAAGGAATTCTCTATTCTTCTCAAAAGAAATGAAAATTTGTTTTCTATTAATATTAAATATAAAATATACTTCAATTAAAAGAGCTCTTTCTTTTTTTGTTAAATATTTTTATTTAAATATATATGTATATATTTCATTTTTATATAATGTTTGATTTTTCTTCTCAGGTGTAGTTCCCATAAAATTCCCACCACCATAAATGAGCTCTTTCTATCGCAGTTCAATTCATATGTCAATAATTATTTTCTCAAGATACATTATTGTTAAGGCCCCAACATGTTCATTGTCACATTGCCAGATCCCTCCCTTTAAAAATGATTACATATCAAAACACAACATATAAATTCTGATAATGATAGTATAAAAGCTATTAACCACTCAGTCTTTGGGAAAGGAAATGGTACCACCATGAGGACAGTTCATTTGTCTAGAAAGGAGAGAGATGGAAAAGAAAAGAGAAAATCTGGTTTTCCCATGAGATATTTCTGGTGTCCCACCTCTAAGAGGAAGGTGGTAGGCTGGAGAAGAAGAACCGAGGGATTCAAAGGTTACTTTGTGTGCAAATTATCAAGCACACTAAAAGTAAAGTTAGCACTACTTTCTGATGTTGGGCTATGCTAACTGTTTAATAAATGTCATATTGTTTCCAAACAAATTTTACCACAATTAACTCACTGCAGAGTAAACAAAAAGTTACTAATATTTAAAGTGACAATGCTTGTCAATAATACTTACTGATTTTCTAATAACTTTGAATTACCAAATTATTTATACAATCAGCATATTTTAATATTCTACTCTATAATAAGTGACATATATTAACTAACTGAAATAAAATGTAAATGCCTTATAAATACGATAAGAGTGTTTCACTTCAGGTCCATCAAAGTATCATTCATCCAACTGACAAGTTAAAAATAATTTACAAACATCTTATGCAATTAGGGTGTGAGGAAACCAATATTTCTGAAGGGCAGCAGAAACTGCCATCTCAGAACCTGTTTCTTTGATAGTTTTTAAAAAGGACAGATATAGGGAATATTCTGAAAACAATATATAATAATTGTTATTATATGCTATTGTAAATCCTGAATTTCTAAAGCAGAGAAAAATTATATCTATCATAATCATGTGTTATCCTAGAGAAAGCAAGTTCTGTAGCAATTTTTTTGCTGTCTAGAAAATCAGTTACTTGGCAATGCCCTGTAAGTTGAGAAGAACCTGGAAGAACTGAGATGCAGGGGAGGGTAAGTAACTTGTCTGTAGTCACACAGTCACTACCTAACACCAGGGATGACAACTCTCAAGTCTCAGATCTCTACTAAGTTCACCAGATCACGGACATTTATACAGTGAACTTCAGAAGTTAGAAAACCTTTCAAGCCACTATTTGAACAAACTATATTTTCCAGCAGTCCTTTTCAAAGAACAATGAATGCTAGAAACCTCAAACACTTGAGTGACTTGCTTTTTAGAAGAGCAAATTCAATATTTCTGGTAGAGTGGATGAGAAGGTCTTGCTGCAGTGTCCTGGGGTTTGCCCTAGTTATTTTCAACTTGTCTAGAATCAGATGTTGTACTTCATAGTTGTGTCTACTATTCATGATTTTTTATTAACAAAGAATATCCATGTATAAATATTTCTTAACTGAATTCCATAAATCTAGCTTTTCTAAATTAATTGTATTTGCATCAACTATCACAATTATATTAGTTGAAGGCCAATTAGAAAAGTTAAACCACACTGGTCATTTCAACACGATGGAATCTAATATAGGGGGTTGTATATACCACATAATACTGAATTATATAAAATGGAAATATTGAGGTAATCCAGGAACAAAAACTAAAAAAGGTAGCTATTGCACCCACCTCATAGGACGGGAAAATTGAAGAGATATCAAAATCAAGATGTCTGTCTGCTTCTGGTACCTCAGGGGCTTGGAGGAGGGTTTCTGAAAGGGTGCTGGTTTGGGGGATGACTACAGAAGTTGGGTACTAGAAACAAATGCTGATGTAGAGATCAGGATCAATTACCAAGGCAGTAAGGCCTGAAACATCAATTAAACATGGATTGATAACTTCCTTTCCTCCTTCCACCTGCCTTGTAATCTTCTTCATTGTTTCTAGTATATGAAATTTGACAAGAAGCTATCTGGCCAAAAGGAAGTGTGGCAAAACTTACTATAATAAGGTGAAATTCCACTTAAGAGAAAAACATTTGTTAATAATCTATTTCCCTTTTTAAAATATTTGTTTTTAGGTTTCCAGTGTGTTTGTGGGTTGGGGTAAGAGGGTACATATGTATGTGTGAAGGCTTTTTATACCCTCCATTTGTACTATAACAGTAAACATCTCTGAATAACTAGGTATTGATTATCATATGAAAGTCTTTCATGGTTGACCTGTAAGCTTAAATAATAATTTATTCACATTATTATCAAGTAATGAGACTCTATATCATGGCAGAAAGTATCAGCTTTGGAATAGTACAAGCTAAACTTCAGCTCTTCCACTTTCCACTCTCTAACTGAGTGATTCAGGGAACATTATTTAGCCATTTTAAATCTCTTTTCATCACTATAAAAGGAATATAAAACCTAAATGTAGGGTTTTAAGTTATTATATATTAAGGATATTATATACACAATGTTACCTTACATTAATTATATTTTATTATATGATGTTAAGTATAATTTAGTCAATGCCTATTACATTATAGTACACAATATATCATTACTACTATGGATATTAAACACTTCCATTTGAATAATCTTATTTAGTTAAGATCTCAGTAGAAAAACAGAGATTAAAACTCTATTGTAAGGTTACAATGCACAGCACACTGACTTAAGACTTACAAAGATGATATGTTTTGTAACTATGCAATATATACATTGTCTTGTTTTTCCAAATGAGAAAATTAAATCTTGCCATGTGAAGTAATAGCTCAATTCTTCACAATTAGCATTCAAAGTCATTGGGATTTTATTATTGCTATCATCACTGTGCTTATGTTTGTTTGCTTGTTAAATTTATCACAGTTCTTAAAATTTTACCTTCATCAGTTCAATTCTCATGAGTTTGGCTAAACTGTTTAGTGCACAATCAGTGGACTTACTTTTTATTTTTCACTTTTATTTGTTTTGCTTTTCTTACTACTGTAGTCCATAATTACTTTCTTTGTTGAAGGTAGTACTACGTTGTTACTCTTTCCATCTTACCACTATTGAAAAGAAAAAATAACTATATTACTGATATCTGATATATTTTTCTTGGTTGCTTTCAGGAATATCTATATTATTTTTACAAAACCTTAAAATTCTTCATTACCTAGACATTCTTTTGTCTACCATAATTACAAAAATAATATATAAGATATTTCTTTTATATTTTTGTTTGATTTAAAATGCTGAATTCTTTTCTCTATATAATTCCATTAACTTGTGAAATTTATTGTAAAGAAGATGAAATAAAACATTACTGAGTTTTTAAAGTATTCATTAAATAAATTTAACCTTGTCTGGCAAAGAAAAGCCAATCAGAGATTTAGAAAATATATGTGAAGAAATTCTACAAAGGCAAATACTTAAAAAATAGTGATGACAGACAAGCAAGGTATTTTGAGAAAAAGCAGCAGTTATCTCAGAGAAATTCCAAAACAACAAATTAGGAATAGCCAGAAGAGCCAAAGCTGACCAATTTTTAAATAGATGTCTATCATATATGTTCATTTTAGTAATCATAATGTGTTTCAAAAACTATACATGAAGTAGAATACAGATATGCAAAACAGTGGAATTGATGAAACTAAACAAAACACATGCTACTGTAGAGTTGGGGATATCAGAATGGGAAAAGGTTGCTGAATATGGAAAAGGATCAAAATTATCTATGGTAAAGGACTATGGGTACTTGGGTGGTAGATGTGGAAAGGTAAAATAAGTCTGAAGAAATGTGAACCTATTCCTCTGAATCATAAACAGTTTTATAAACCAATTTAACCTCAATAACAAATGAATCAAAAATGCTTTCTATAAAAATAATAATTTCAACATCAATTTCTTATATATAGAAACTTTAAAACCACACAGAAAGTGAAAATATAAAGATTTGAGAGAAGAAAGACAATTTACCAATAAATTACAATTCATATTGATAATGATCTACTTTAGAGGACAGCCAGAATTATAACAACAAAAATGAAAAAAAAAAAAAAAAAAAGTATTAACAGCCTGAAGTCTTCAAAATGTGACTAGTCACACTTTCCCCCCGCACACACCAAAAGAAAAGAAGATGTAAACAAATGGGGAGTCTAAGAAGATTCATGTGTATGTATATGACAGGTGGTATTGAAATTTGATATGGAAATGTAAACAATTTAGCAAATGATATAAAGAAATAGTGAGAAGCAAACCATTTGTATTAAAATGACCCAAGAGCCATAACATATACACAATGAATCGCTGATGAATTAAAGATCATTTTGTGAAAATCCAGTTACAAAAAATTCCAGAAGAAGATATATGATACTATCTTTATGGCACATTGCAAAAAAGAGTATTTTAAAGTTTACACAGAAATTACAAACTATGCACAACAGATTGATAATTTTCACATGTAAAAATAAAAAAAAAATTGCAATGAATTTTAAAAAATGGACCACAATTAATAAAAGGTATTTGCACTGGTTAAAACCAACAAATTACTTTGTGGTGAATATAACTTTTTTAAAGTTATAGGGGATGGGTCGTAACTATATTGGGGGATGGGTTGTAACTATATTGGGAAAATGGGGATGTGTCATAACTATATTGTGAAAAGATATTACAATCATTATATTTAATCAATGATAATTTTTCTCTAAATAAAGAATTTATTATTGGCTAGAATATCTCCTTTCATCAGAAAATTTGAAACAGTGACCAAAGAGCCGAATTAAAACAAAAGCAAATTCACGATCATGTCAAATATCTACACATCATAACAAAACAATTCTTCCTACATTAGAAAATTTCTATATCCAAACTAAGCCTGGTCAGTACCAAAACCTATTAATTGACTCTCTTCTGGTCAGGTATATGAAAAAAGAATTTTTAATAGTGGCATAAGGCAAACTTCATAAAGCAGCCCCAGACATTCAGCATTATCAGTATTATGGGATAGTTAGCATCCTTGACCCCTACATGACAGAAGTGCTGTCTAATCATTTTGACAATTAAAAACATGACACACCTTTCTAATTATGTTCTCTTCCTCACCCCACTCTCACACAAAGAGGTGACCACAGTTGAAAAGGAGCAGCAATACATACTCCAAACCACCAGTCCCTGTGTAGATAAACCTATAGGAAGTTACTCCAGAAAGGCAGCTTCCTTCACTCACAATGTGTCTTTTAGCTATTTTCAAGTTCAAGATGGTATCTTCATCTCTAATGACATGCAAGAAACAGGCAAACACATACTCTGAATTCCAATTCAACTTGTTGGGCAGAAATTCCTTGAGCTCTGCATTTTCTCTATAAAGCAAATAAAAGTCCATTAAAAATAAAATAAAATGAAAAGGAATATTTTGTATCAATATGGATTAAAATGACCAGGTAATTCTTAAACATAAATCACTAAATTCATATGAAAAGTTTTAATGCTTTTTAAAAAAATTAGGAAATCCAAATGAAAGCAAAATAAAACCCCCAAAATTGAAAAGTTAGGTAAAATCAATTATTGCTGAGGACTTGGGTAAAGTCTTTTGTACAGATTTGCTGATTTTTTAAGCATATACATGTATGTACATTTTGTAATTTGAAAATAGGGACAATTAAAATAGAAGAAATTTAATTGTATGTATCTGATCCAACAAAATTAAAGACCATGAGAAGAAGGTACTTAAAAATATTTGTAACAGAAAAAGCAGCTGATATAATCAATCTATTTTTTAGGAAAAGGATAGTTATACTATGGGCTAACAGCAATTATATGCAGCAATTCTGATATATATTTTTTGTTCTGCATTGAATTATATATTCCAGAAGTTGCTGAAGTCCTAATAAGCAGTATCTGGTAATGTAACTTTCTTTGGATTTATGGTCATTAGCCCTTGATTGAATGTGATCTTGTTTTTATAAAAAGTAATTATGAACACATGGATCTTCTCACATGGTGAATGGCTAATGAAGATTATAATTACAGAGCCCTAAGCCAAGGAACCATAGGAAGTTAGAAACAATACCTAGGATAAATTCTTCCTTAGTGCTTCCATAAAGAATATGGCCTTGTCAGAATCACAGGACAGTATTGTAAAACAATGGTACTACAATAAAAACTTTATAAATAAAGAAATAATAAATTTCTATTTACGCTATAGTTGGTGATATTTTTCTTGCATCATTATTAGCAACTAAATACAGGCTAAATTAATGCAATAAATATTATAAAAACAATATTTAGAATGTATATCAAGTGAGCCCTAAGGTACAAATTTGGACTTTGGGTGATTAGGGTACCATTATAAGAAGATACTTGTGGAGACAGGAGCATTTATGGTAAATCTCTGTACTTTCCTCTCAATTTTGCTTGCTATGAAGTTAAAACTGCTTTTAAAAAGTAAACTTTTTAAAGAAGCAAGATGGAAAAGATGTATGGTTCAAAAGATATTGACGTATTTGTTAAACTGAAGTCTATATTTGCCATAAAAATACAAAAACACATGTACAAAAATCATACACACACTTGAAGATCAATTTTTATTCTTGAAAGAGAGTGAGGGAAAAGGAATGGTTGTAATAATTTACTATAGAAATTTTAGCCCTATGTTTCAGAAAGGAAAAGTGAACTTAATCCAAAAAGAACAGTGTTTATATACATTTCAGCCTATTGGTAAGTACATTATATCACTATATAATTTTTTCTTTGAATTGTTTCACCATTTCAAATTACTACAACTGAGAGTGAAACACACCACTTTTTGATGGTATTTTAATGTCCAGTGGACCCAGAAATCTGTGTCAGTATTCCACAGGGAAAGCCACAGTGACCATTACATAAATAAATAGACATTTAAACCAATTGTCACTTTACTTGCACAAATTAAATGAAAAAAAAAAAAAAAACTGAAATATTAGAAATCATNAAAGCCACAGTGACCATTACATAAATAAATAGACATTTAAACCAATTGTCACTTTACTTGCACAAATTAAATGAAAAAAAAAAAAAAACTGAAATATTAGAAATCATCTGTTCTAATTATGAATCATTTAAAATCATTCCATTTGGAAATAATGATTAAAATAATACTTCACTATTTGGAATAAGTTTTTTAAGTGACAGATTAACAACTCAGTCTATTTTTGTCAACAGAATGAAGTCACCTACATTTTGGTTTCCATTTTAATTGCCTAAGCAGATAATCTGTTGTTTTTCTAATCCCAGAGCAGAATGTAATACTCCTTAACAACCTCAAAATAATCATGACAAAGAACTCATCAGTATAAATCCTAATTGTTTTTTTCTTTATCTGTGCTCTTTTAAAATTGCAATATGAGCAGTGCTTTGCCTCTTTAACTTTATACAATCTCAAAAGGGCATTCATGCATGAGAGAAAACACCTCTCCTGTCTTTTGACTAATGCCTGGAGCATGAACAGTGAAACCTTATTCCTCACTGCAGACCTTCTAATGATACTTCAAAGACTTACAAAACACCCTAGAGGCTGTTCAGAAGTGCCAATCCTTCCATGATAAAGCATGACTACAGAACAGGTGACTTCAATCAATTTGTATGAAAAGTGGCTCCTTTTTGTAAGATATTTTGTATCATTGTACACTGACTACCCAAAAGGCAATAGTAACATTTTAAAACTTTTTTAGAAAGAATAGTTAATGTAAAAACTGTGTTTTCATAATACATTCCCGAGTATCTGCAAATTAACACCATTTATTCACCAAAAATGATTTTGGACAAAATTCTGAAAAAATATCCTGTTACAATTCAATTACATTTTACAATCTCAAATACTATCAAAGTAAACACTTTTGTTTTTGCTAGCCACCAATGATAGTAGGTTCTAGGCATCAAAATCAAAGGTATGTGAAAGTATATTTAAACAACAAATTATGATATCTAAATTTGATATTCAAAAGGTGTTATAAGAATGACACAAAACTGAACTCTAATTAGGAAATAACTAAGTACATCTATACTATATTATAAACCAATGATGCCTCATGGAGAAAAATCAAGTCTCTGAATATAGAAAATTATGTTATCAAAAGTATCATTTTAATTATGACAACTTCCCAAAACTACAGTCAAGAGCTCTTAACACTATAATGCACCCTTATATATTATCACTGAAATATCATAGCTTCTAGAATAATCAAAACTGGATCTTCATTGTGATTAGATACATATAAAATATTCTATTTTTATGACTGTGTCGTGTTGCTAATTAAGAGGAAAGATGAATATGCTAAGGAAAGGGAGAAGTCTATGAAAACCTAGAGGAGATAACAGACATGGAAAATTCAGAACACTGCAACAAGAAGGATCTTTTTACCCTCTAGTTGAGTTATTATCTTTTTTTCCTTAAGTTTTTAACAAAGTTGTATTATTTTTACTTAATTATGTACTCCATCCTTATTAAAGCATGATTAATAAGTAAAAGTGATATATTTAAGAGCTTTGATGTTTTTATATGTATATACATTATGAAAAGATTACCATAATCAAGTTAATAAAGATAGTCATTACACATTCGTATTATTTGATAATTAACATTGTGTTTTCACATGAATTCACAAGGAAATTTACACTCCAATGTTTATAACAGCACTGTTTACTATCGCTAAATTATGGAAACAACATAAGTGCTCCAAAACAGACGAGTGAATCAAGAAGATGTGGTGTATATATGCAAAGGGGTACTCAGCAACCAAAAAAGGTAAATCATGCCACTTTTGGCAACATGGATGGAGATAGAGAAAATGCTGGAAGAATATGTGGAGCTGAAAGGAAAAGTCAGAAGGAGAAAGATAAATACCAGATGGTATCACCACCATGTGGAATATAGAGTAATTAAAAAAGAGTCAGACAAAGGCTAAATTTTGAGAACTGACTACAGAACTGAATCATCCAGAGGGCAATGGGAAAGAGGGAGAATAAGAATAAATAAGTAAGGAAGCACAATAACTATGATGGAGGATGATGAGTGACATGGTGGTGGGTGCACCTGGTGCAATGCGTATGGTGGCAATACCTGGTACAGATACCCAAAATTACCTCAAATAAAAATAAAAAAAATTTAAAAATGTTTATGATTCACTATTTAAAAAAAAAAATATTTTGAGGTAAAAGTGAAGCTTGAGTAGGCAGGGAAAATCTATCCAGTGAATATTTATTAGAAAAAAAGGGGTGCTATAGAGAGAGAAAATAAAATCCACTGAAAAAATATATGTACTACATATATACTTTCAGTTTGTTGATTATATCTATATATTTTACTAGAAAGCATTTTTAACCATTTCAATGATTACTACATAGTGTAACAGGAGTTAATTTTTTTATCTATTTCTTTAAACAAAAAAGATTAATATATATTTCTTTCCATGTGACATAGTAACTGTAATAAATCCCAAATAAGTCGCATTCTTATTTTAAAGTGAGAATGCAATTCATATAAATTTTTAAGTACCAAGGCATGTCAGAAAACTTATTATGTAGTACTTTTCAATAGCTCATACACAAACACACACACACACACATACTGGCACAAAGCAGGGAAGGAATAGCTGTTCTAAGTAAACTTGTAATAGAGATATATTATTGTTTAAAACGAACTATATTAACTAGCTTAGCTAATGTACAAAATAAAAGAAAGTAATATCCCATGTCTGTAAGAACTCAAATTGAAAATCAGATCATAAAGTTTAATGCTATACATTTGCTTAAAATGTGTCTTTACCTTAAAAGTAAGGAAATGCAATGAATGATGTTTGTCTTCAAATTTGAAAGGGATAGAGCAGAAATAAGGATACTATAAGACTATCTAAAAGAGCCACAACTAAGGACCAGTTTTGCACTGTGATACTTCTGAATTTTGTTTAGCATGTACATATTTCTTCTAAAATAAATATTTTTTTAAAGAAAGATAAAGCAAGTTTTCTTCCAAAGGAAAAAAAAAAAAGAAGAAGAAATTTGTGCCGAGCAGGTCAGCGTTACTTTTCTTTCTAAGGTTTCCTTTTTACTGAGAAATACTTTCTAGCAACTTTGTTCTCCAAACTTTGTCTTCTTAACAATGGATTTATTAACTTAGAAAAATTTAAGGGAGAATATTTTTGGTAATAGATAAACACATTTTTGGAACTGTATGAAAAAAATATTTTACTTTCAAATGATTTTACATTCCATGCAACTATTAAAAATTAAACACACACAGGTTTGCAATATGGTGTACCACGATCAATCATTTTATGATGCTCATAATATAACCTATTTTTTCTCTAATTTTACTATACCAGTACACATGAGAAAATATAATTACTTAACAATCCTAATTAAAATAAAGATAAAGATAGCAAGTTCTTAGTTGTTTATGTATACTAATTATAATGCAAATATGACAGAGCAAAAAATTATACAAAAATTATATCACTGCATAATGAGACTTTGATACCTACCTTACTCTCCAACAAAATGGTGAAAATTAGTTAACATTAAAATTTTAATTTTTTATCAAATCTTTACACCAATAAAACTACCCTGGAAAAGCACAAACTCTTTGTGCTTTTCCAACCTACTGCAGAAAGTGACTACAAAAACTCATTTCTAGGAAATCTGGGTTATGCTTTGTGATGTAACATGAAAGCAACTAGTGGGATTGATGAGTCAGCATCCAGGTAATTATTGTCAGTGACTCAAGCTCTTTTCCACGTGAGTCTTAAGCAACTATTCAGAAACTAGACCATGAGAGGAATATAGTATGCATGCTTAAGTCTATTATCAAACTGATTTCATCAGTTGACTCACAGATCCTTAACTCACCAAAGTGGTTAACCAAATAAATGTACTCTGAGTTTCAGCAAATTTTTGAGAAACCCATAAAAGATGTACTAGACCCAGAAGAGCTCAAATTAGAATCAGCAGAGAAAAGTGGAGGACATTCTACTCGAAATTTAATGTCATTATAGAAAAGTTCAACTATGGTTTATTTATTTTATGTGACTACATTGCATTGAGGAAAACACTATTTTTGCCTTAAAGGGGTGTGTGTGTGTGAGTGTGTGTACATTCACTGAAATAGTTCAGAACCATAAAGTCTATAATAAAGCAGCATACACCAATATTCAGGACAAAGGAAAAGAGGAAAGAGCTGGGAAAGAGGAGAGAAAGCAGCCGATACTGGAAAAGAAGGAGCCAACAGAGTAGGAATGAAAAAGGAAGCTGGAATAGGAGAAATAAAAGGTAATGAAGTTGACAGAGAAGTCAACAAAACTGATAAAACAGCTATGCAATGAAAACAAGAATAGTGTAAATATCAGGATGCTATTTGTACAGACTCCTAAAGTTAACTGTATACATCCTTGTGCAAATTTAGGACATGTAGAAGTGCATCTTTCTAGCCTAACAATCAAGAGCTATTCTGGTTATTCTCTTGTATTAAATGACTTAAAGGACATCAGCAGGTATGGGTTGTGTTTTGGTATTCTGTATTTTGGTTTATACCACCAGCCAAGTAAGACATTCTATAAATTAATGTTTTTGGTTCTTATAAAAAAAGAAATTTTAAAAGAAAAAAGTACAGCATCCTTTAAACAGAACTAGGATTAGATGAAAAATATTTATTGAATTGTAGAAAACTATTTCTTAAAATTATTGAATTAATCATATCTAAATTCAGTGTACTGTGAGTAGAATATCTACATCACAAAAACAGCATGGTTTTTCATGGTTCCATCAAATCTTAGCACTCTGAATTTTAGATTCTGTAAACAGACAAGAGCATAAGATAATGTATTTTCAAAGTAAAATAACAAAAGCAACTTACTGTTTTTGAGAATTGAAAACATTTTGAAGTTTGCGTGTAGAGAAAGAGAATGAGGGAAGCATAGAATATGACATTTTGAATTATTATTACCTAATCACTGCTTAACTAACAAGCTAAATTTTAGTCATAAAATTGTGACTGAAATCATGCTAACAAAGCTAGTTAAACTAGTAAACTAGTAAAAACTAGTTGTAACAGTTATTGTGGGTAATTCTTTGGGTAAAGTGATTGGGCATTTGCTTTGATAAGAAATATGTCAAGAACATTTTTAATGTTATATATTTGATTGCAAAATAAATGTAAGTACTGGCAAGAAAATATATGTTTTACTGTTATGGATAAAAGATTAAAAGTAACCTTTGCCAAAAGGGGAAAATATTTAGATCCATATTATTGAAATAACTAGACACTGGACAGTGGAAAGAATGCTGAAGGGCAAAGAGAAAATCCTGCAATATATAAAAACTGTATATCCTATGTAATGTTCAGTGCACCCTCAGCAAATATGGAAAATAGTAATTTGTTAAATGGAAAATTTTACTATTATGTGTTTCCAAGCTCAATGTTAGAGACCCATTAGGCAAATGTTAATGCAGGGAAAAAGCTAGGACTGGCTCTATTTAAAGTCCAAGGATTGTAAAAATCCACACAGCTTTATTTCCCTGAACTGAATTTGGAAAGGTTCTTTGTCCCTGCTCTTCAAGGAAAGATCAGATTTCAGAGGCATTCAAAAGTACATTATTTTTCCTACTTCACTGAATAATAAAGGCTGCCAAAAGGAAAGTTGGGAGGAGAGAAAAACTTGTTAAAAGGAAAAACCATGAATCAGTATGAATAACTACTATGCAAATTTGCTTAAAAATAGAGGCAATCAGAGTGAATGCCTGAACAGTGCACTGCCAGTCTGGCACTGAGAGAAAGGAGACCTCTCAGAGGACAGCAAAGGGAATTTCTATACCAGAGAGAGATCAGTACTGCCTTTGGCCTTTTTGGCAGATTTCACAGCATTAATTTCTGTGCTTCTATATCTGAACCGTTTTTTAACTTGTTCTTCAATTTTCTTCTCTTTTATGAGAATGGAAGAAAAGAGGATAACAGTATGAAATATACTATTATTCTAAACTTGTGGTAGCTATTCTATTTTCTCCAATTTCTTAAAGACCAATCAATAAAAAGGGAAAACATATAAGTTATTTTAGAATCATTGATGAAATGTTAATGTTGATTAGTGTGACAGAAGAAGACTGTATTTTTAACTACTCATGTATGCTGCTTAATTTATATTGGGAGAGCTTGAAGGAAGTCAAATAATTAATGGGTCTTGGAAATGTTTAATTAAAATTTTAATCAACATGAAAGGTGCATAAAACACAATTATTTCAGACAACTATGATTCTATCAAAGTATTGCAGGTATGAAAGAAAAAAGTAAATTAAACACATAGACATATGCTGCTATTAGTTGATTTATAAAGTTATCTGTCTACTTCCTCAAATTTGATTAGTAATAAATGAAAAATTTTCTTGCCATTTCAAACCATGGAAACCCATTGATATACATGAAGTCACTACTTTCTTCTTATTGTAACAGTGTCATCCCCAGGAAATGGAAGTTCCAGAATCCTGGTGCTGCCCTAAGTGGGTGGAGCTGAGCAGAGAAAGAAAATTCTTCAGAGAAGAGGACAGAAGGAAGGGAGGAAAAACGAAGCAGAATGGAGAGCAGCAAGGAGACCTGGAGGAGGCACGTAGAGCAGAGGGACATGTGAAGAAATTGCGCTTTTTAGTCTTAGACTGGTTGGAACAGATGTGGGTGAGAGACCCATGGGGAGGTTAACAACAGCAGCTTTCATCTTGATTTTAATTTTGCTCTTTTCCTCCCAAATTTGTCTAACTCTTTCTAACCCTTTTCTATGGGTCTCTACTGAAAGGTCCTTTAGATGTGTGGCAAATTTTGGGCCTTGCTTTGGGCCAATCCTATTTAGCTAAACTTTTACCTTCAAGGAGATGGGTAACTTTAGATGCTTAACTTAATAACAATGTTCTTTGTCCTTTCTGTATTATACTCTAATTGTATTAAAGTTCCTTTCCATTAACGGTTTTATATGTTTGGCTTAATGCAGCAAATAGCAGAACCCATTCAGAGAGGACAAATTTAAAAGTTCCTCTCCCTGCCCTGTAACACTTTCAATCTTATTAAACTTCTCAGTATATGAAAATCCATAACCCTAGGAATTTATTTGCTATCTTTTTGTAGCAATAAATATCATACCCATTACAAAGATCACTGTTTTATTAGGATATTAAATCAATGTAATGAACAAAAAGATAGCTAGAAAGAAATAGTAACCTTAGAACTAACCTCCAAGATACACTAATAATATCCTTAGATTAAAAAAAAAAGTAGCTATTTTAAGAAGCTACATATACATTCATTTGTGAACTGAAATAAACACATTACATTCATTTTTTTAGAATGTAATAGTATGACAAGTACATTGGACTTTACATGAGCAAATTGATTCTTGTTTTCGTTAATGGAAGGGAGTCTGATATCAGCCTGCCTAAGTTGCGTACTGGCTCCTCTGCTTACTGAATGACTTCATTTAAACTTGATGGCTTCATTTAAAAATAGGGAAAACCTTAAACTGGGAAAAGCCTCTGCCTGTATCATAGGGTTATCATGAGAATCAAATGGTTAACTATAAAAACATTACTATAAGTTATATATTAATGTTTTTCTATTCCTTCCAATGTTGAAATCTATATATTTTTGATTTGGAATATATTCTATTTCTGTGTACTGATATTTGTTAAAAATTCAAATTAAATGTATATCCCAGGTCAGAATCAAGAACTCAAAATTTTTTTTCCTAGTCAATGAGGGGTCTCAGTGCCCAAAGTTGTCATTTTCTCAGCATATCTCAACACCAACTACTTTATAAATACTTTCTAAGTAGGTATCATTATTTAAAATATATATTTTTTTGACCTATGCTATACTATACCAGAAAGCGTGGATTTTTTGAAATGCCAATGTAACACACAAATGTATCCTATTTTTATTCATTTTTAATGAAGCTTACTTAAGACCATATTTCTTGGAAAAGATTCTTATGATAAATAACTACCTAAAATTCTGTTGTAAAAAATTCACATTTAATTGATTTTCTTTTCAATCATTTTTACCTTTATCTTTAATAATTTAACTTTAAACAATTAAAATAACATTAGCCATACTAAGATATTTTAATGACTCTTCAATGCAGAAATAATCAAACATTTTTAATTGGGTATTAAAATGTTAAAAAATCTTGTATCAACACACTTTCCAAAACAAGGAGTTCCAATGTCCCACACACAGGAAAAAAAAAATGTGAATATATTTATCAATCCTATCCAACTTAAACCATTACACTGATAAACTTAAAAATATATGGAAGCAGGGTTGTATCTATAAGTAGTCTGAATATAAAACCAATTCCTAATCATATTTTGAAATAATCTACCCATTATATAGAACTATCTTTGAACATCATTCTCAAAAATATTATGTATTCTTGTCCTTTTTATAGTTTTATTGTTTATTATGTGATATCTAAATGTATATACTTTAATTAAAAATATACATACATATAGATTTTTGTGAGGAAAACACTTAAGAATAGTAAATATGTAGTACAGAATTATGTTATCTTCTGTAAGATTTTAATAAATTAAATTTCAAATGCACAATATTTTATTATATTTACATTTATAAATTTGAATTAAAGTGACTATAGATAGGTAGACATGGTTTGACTCTCAGCTACACATTACTGAAAAATCTACTTAATTTTGTTGTTGTGGCTTCAGTTTTCCTTAGCTTCAAATGAAGGTGCCACCTGGAATACTAGAACAATATATAAGCATTGAATTTAGCCTTGTTCCTGGAATATACTAAATATTCAAATAACTACTGGTTATCAATGATTTTTCAAGTACAAAACCATTATGTATATGACAATGATATATTTAAATACTTTCTGTAATTAAATATCTTTTGAAATAATATTGGTTTATTTGTTATCTTCACAGATAGCAAAATATGATAAGCTTAGATGAAGAGGAGAAAGAGTAAAAGCAAATTGTGCCTGTGGACTGGGGCTAACAGTATTGGTACTTTGGAATTAAGGATGTTGTAGCATGCATGTTACCATAATAGATGTGAGGCTGTTTTCCTGAACATATACTGTACTGTGAAACCAATGGTACCTCAATTTAAAAGAAAAGTAAAAAAAAAAATGACAAATGTCTACATGTTTATAGAGACTTTTTGTATTTGACAATGGAGATTACTTACATAATTAAACTAAATACATGTTACATTCATTGTAATAGTAATAATGAAAGGTTTGTGTGCATGTGCCTATGTGTATGCATGCAAGAGTTCATGTGCGTATCCCTGTGTTTGAGATGAAAGAGAAACTATGTTGAATAATATGATAATAGTGATTTTTATTATGGATTATACTTTCCATGATTTTCCCCTCAGTGTTCATATGTAATCATTTCATACAGCTATAATGTGGGAAATCATCAATTTGCTATCTGTGTTATGTTTTTAGTGTCTCATAAAATACCTATAAATTCTGGAAATAAACAGAATTATTTTAAGTTTCTGCAATGAACTACAACCTACTTTAAATTATAATTATTTTCTCAACACTCTACTATGTCATCAAATTTTAGTAGTTTGTGATTTGTGTTCACTCCTTGACAAATAAAGAGTTATTAATAGGATATGTACTATAAGTTAATATACAACAACCAGACTAAGTGAAGATAAGCTTGAAAACTAGGATTTTAAGTGGAGAACAGATTCAATCACTATTGGTGATTTTATATTTTTAATTGGTTTACTATTATTTTTGTTTACATGCTTATATTTTTGTTTTGTGATGTTTATTCATAGGCATTAAAAGTGTATCACTGTAATTTGTAGTTATTTTACACAAAATGTATATTTTAGATATGTAAAACTACCATTCTTTTAAAAGATTTCCAGTTTTCTCTCATTAGCATTTTTATATACAGGTTTATTAACTATATAGCAGGCAAATTACTAATATTAACTCAGAATTATATTTTAAAAGGTATTTATTATACTATATCAATCATACTAAAATGTATAAAAAAAAAGACTAATGGAAAAGATGGGAAAGAAACACTATTAATCCAAACTAGCAGTAAAAAGCTATGTCACAACTTTCATAAAAGATAAAAATTTTGCAACCTCAGAAACAAAATGACAAATTTAATGGGTATGACACACTTTCATTGACAGCTACAAAGATGGGGCAAATTTTAAAAACATGATTATTCATGGAGCTAAGTATTTTAAGCTTTGAAAAATGGCCATATGAGTATTATGAAATAGAAGAAAGAACAATCTGAGAATAAAATTTCATAGGACATATTATTATGAAAAGAATCTCAGATCAGGTCTAAAGGGATACAAAGACAATATAATTGATACTGAATAATTATGCAGCTAAGCAAGTAGAAAATTCTATTTGAGGAATGAAGCATCTGCACACATAAGATGATAGAGAGTTAAGGTAGATAGATTGATAGATAAATACTAAAATTGATACATAATTCAAACATAAAACAGAGCTGTTACAGAAGTTTAGTCTTTGTATTTTAAGGATAAATCATTTGTAATGATTTCTGAATTATCTTTTGAGAACTAGTATAGCATAGTGGTTAATGTGATGCTTCTGAAGCAAAATTGCCTACATTCAAAATCTGTTTTCTCTACTTACTAGTTGTATGTAAGTGACTTCAATTATTTGTAAACCTGTTTTCCCCTCAGTAAAAATGGAACGATGAAAAAAATAATGAAGTAATGTTCATTAAGTGCTCAGAGCAATTCTAGGCATTTTGTAAGAGCACTACAGATGTCGACTATTTACTTGTTTACCAATTGCTGCAAAGAAGCAGATATCAAATTTAGTGGCTTAAAAATACAATGATTTACTGTTGCTCACAATTGTAAGCATTTCCTGGGGATTCTTCAGGTCTTGGAAGGATAAGCTCACATGGCTGCATTCCTGAGAGAACTGGCTTGTGTAAGATAACTTCACTCCTGATTGTATGGGAAGGCTATAGCGTTCTCTCTCAAGTTTCTTCTAATCTTCAAGAAGACTAAGCTTTTCAGAGATCATGATGGTCTCAGGGATCCAAGAGGATGAGGAAAGGGATTTGTGAACCTTAGAGCCTTGGCTACATATTCTTCTTCTTTTTTTTTTTTTTTTTACTTTATGTATTTTTTACATCATTCTTCATTTTTGTATGTTTTCTCTTCTGGTGTATAGTCTGCATGGAATTCCCACCATCAATTCTCAACAACTCTCATAATCAAGGAAATGCAAATCAAAACCACAATGGCTACATATCTTGCATAAATGATTTCCTGCATTCTTAGTTAATGAAAGTCATAAGCCAGTCAATATAGTCAACACGTAGAGAATAGATATCACCTTTTGATGGAAGGATCTTTAAATAAACTGTAACCATGTTTTTATGACCACCGTGATTATTATTTATACTCTGGGAATGAGAAGCTTAAACAAAACCTCTATGTTTCCATATAAAAAGAATAAAATAAACTTTTTTATCTTCTCCCTAATAATTTTTTGATAATAAATATAATATTTAGCATATAAAACTATTCTTAATAGTCATGGTTTATAAGAAAATTTTCTTCGTATTTTTCTAAGAGTTCAGTGTATACTGCCTAGAGTGTGTATCAGTGAATATTTTACATAAAAATGAAAAAAGACTATCATTTCATTTCAAATACAAGAATCAACTCATATGGATTAAATATTTGAAAAAGGCATGAAATACATAGAAGAAAATACAATCAAAAATCTCCACAACAAGCTTCAGTAATGTCTTTGTAGATTCATCTCCAACAACAAAGAAAACAAAAGATAGTGTAAACAATTGGGACTATATCAAACTATAAAGTTTCTACACAGAGAAAGAAATTATGACTTAAACAAAAGGACACTACTAAATGGAGTAAAATGTGTATATGCCATGCATCTTACAAGGAGCTGATCCAAGATCTACAAAGAATATATACAACTCAAGACAAGAAAATAAATGACCCAATCAATAACAGTGCAAAAAAGGTAAATAGGCATTTCTCCAATGAAAACCTACATATTGATCTACAGATTGTCAAAAGGCACATTAAAAAGCCAGGGAAATGTAAATCAAAACCACAATGTGATAACATCTTACATCTGTGAGAATAGCTCATATCAAAAAGACAAGAAACAAGTGTCAGTGAAGATGTGAAGAAAAATGAAACTTTGTACACTCTTGAGAATGTAAACGGTTTAGTCCTTATGGAAAAATTATTAAAAATAGATCCACTATAGGATCTAGCAATTCTACTCATAGGTATCTACCCAAATAATGTAAACACATTATTTTGGAGGGAGTGTCCACTCCTGTGTTCACTGCAGCACCATTTCCATAAGATATGGAAACAACGTAAATGCCCAAAGTCAGAAAAGTGGATTAAGACATGTAGTATACATACATGAAATGTACTACTCATATAAAAAAAAATATAAGTTCTTCACTTTTGAGACAATGTGAATAGAAGTGGAGGAAATTGTAGTAAATAAATCAGAGGAGAAAGACAAATACAGGATGTCACTTATATATGGAATATATAAAAACAACACAAGGGTCATATAATATACCAAACCAACATTGAATCTTAGAAATATGAGTGTAGAATTTATGTTAACAGAGTGGTGGGAGAAGCAGGGAGAGCAAGGAAGAGAAAAGGGACATGATGTACTATTGTAGAGGACTATGGGTACCCTCTGTATTATGGCTACATACACCTGCAAGGTGTGATTCAAAACTTTAAATCATATACAGTATTGTAAACCAATGTTACCATAATTAAAATAATATGTGTGTGTATAGTTGTTTATTACCTGACACAAAATGTATACTGTCAGTGCAAGAATACACTTATAATTTATATTGTCAATTAGCATATAATTTTAAAAGAAGATGGATCTCTATGTCACAATATGAAAGTTCTTTTGTGATGTACCTTTGTTTATTCTCCATCACAGGCAACTTTCTGTTTTAAAATTCATTCAGCATAGATAATTCTTTACTTGGGAATTTAATAGTGACATTCATGAGATGAAGCCTATCTCTTATAATTTTATTTTAGGCTTGGAATTTGTGGTTCCAATGATATTAGTGAGGCATATACTTTTGTCTAAATTGGACTTTAATTATTCCACATGTCACAGTAATGAGTTTGAAATTATACTACAAAAGTCATGAGAAATATCACTGCTATTAGTAAAGAATTAGCAAAGCAATAGGAAGTTCTTTAAATTAGTATTTGCACTATTAGAAAAGGAAGACTAGCAAAGAAATCAACAGGGTTAAATGCAAAGAATACTGATAGGAATTTCAGACACCTGTATTTCAGCTATGGAGACATTTCAATGACTGAGTTGACTTTCACAAGTGCTTCCTATTCTTTTGTCCTCATTTAAATGTAGCTCCAGGGCTCTCCTTGGTAGCACAGGAGTTAAAGTATCTGTGCTATCAAGCTATCACCAGCCACTGTAGCATGAATTCAATCCCTAATCAAGGAGCTAACCCACATGGTGCAGCTCACATTCATTTCTCACCCACTATTCAGCAGTGTATTTCAGTTGATCTGCTTGTTCTACTCCTCACTCTGTCTCTGGTTAAGCCTCTAACCCCCCACATGTCTGGCCTGTACCCCAGTTCTTGTATGCATAACTAAATAAAAAATCTAAAAAAAATAATATAAGGCCATACAGATATTGTCAAAAATCATTGCCTATAATATAGATCAAACATTTTATGAACTTTCTCTTCTGTCATGAATTCGAGTAGTGATATGTTGGGACTTAATACTTTGCTAAACAATGGATTCTAATGTATACAAAAATCTTGAAAAAGTATAGAAAGCCTATGGTAAAAACTTTTGAATATAAATGAGTTAACAAAATAGTCAAGAAATATTTTTTGACTCTTAAACTCTTAAATTGCATCTATAAATTTCCTTTATATGAAATATGGTTTTGCAAAGTATCTGTATACTCTATTTGCTATCCTATATATTTTAACTAAAAATACCCACATCCATTAAGATTAAAAAATACAAAGAAATTTTATTTAAAGACCTCATAAAGCTTTGCCTTTTATAATTTTAAGAATAAAAAATGTGGTTACAGGGTATTATGAAAAGTACAAAAGAAACTCTTAACATATACTACATAAAATAATAGCTTTTAAAATGTACAGTGTAAGACTTCTGCAAAAGCTCATTGACTGGAACTCAATTTTACTTATTATAAGTAAGTAATTTTAAAAATTTATCAGTATTCTCATATGTTGATTTATTTTTATAAAAATAATATGTTTTATATATATAACCAATTTAAAAACTGTTATGCTTAAAAATTAAGAATAGGGAAGGTATATTAAGTCTACTATTAGGAACTGATAAGGTAACATGAAACACAAGTAGGCATTTTTATATTAAGACAGTTAGCTAACCTAATAAAATAATAATTTATGGTGTTACAAAGAATTGAAAAGCAAAATGTTGTGATGTTTTGCCTAATATAAGTTGATGTTACAACTTATAAAATGATTAAACTATAAGGCTGAATAATGTACATATGGTGAAGTACTTCAATATTTTAAGGATTTTAAGAGGAAATCAAGATTCCTTAGCTATAGAAATGACGACTATAGCTATAGCAAAATGTTGGCAAGGCAACTTGGCTTTAGCCCAATCAGACCAATGTTGGAATTCTGACTTACAGAACTTTATAATAAACATGTGTTGTTAGAGCAGACATAGGAAAGAAATTCTGTTACATATCAACACTGCATTTGAGTGTATATGGATAAAAGCAAAATGAGCTAAGCTAGAATCCTAGAAGATACATAGACCCATGAACCAAAATAAATGGTTATTGTTTTATGTCATTGAGTTTCGTGTAAGTTGTACATAACCACGCATACTAAGGATCAAAATATATTTGTTTTGTTTTATTTTAAGTGAAAAGAGGAAAAGACTCTAGAATTTGGAAGAATAAGAATATACAAATTGATGGGAAGATAAAAATAATTTACACATAAACAGCAAAAGATAGCTAAAGAAGCTATTATGAAAAAAATTACTCATGAGGACACTTGAAATCCTAACAGAAAACCATTTTCAAAACATTTATGAATTAGAGTAAAGAACACTGCATATAGGCAATAAAACAGGGGGAGTTCTGATCCCAAATACATTCTATCTAGTATCTATTTGCCACAGTTTTAGAGTTTTGATAGGACTGACTTTACATTTGTGTTCTTGGGGAGACCCATTCGGTTGTTCATGGAGAAATAAATCAGCATTTTATTGTCAAATTCTCAACAGAGTGATGGGCTTAGTAGCAGGTACCCTATCAAGCTGATGCTGGTGTATGAAGTCTAGGTCATGAAGTAAATCACTAGAGAACAACAAAGTGCCTATCAAATATTATGTAATATTGTTGACTGAGGGAGAAAACCTTCTATGTTTCCTATACTAATCCTTAGAAAAATAGGTTTAAATTCCATGAACAACTAAATGTCTATCTTCCCTCAGACTATCCCAATATCAGCATCATATAAGGAAATATTAAAGATTCTTCATTCTACCTCTGAAGCCTTTATTCTCAAATATAATCTGTCTGAAATAAACCAAAGCAAAACGACATAAACTACTAGCACCACACCATCACTACAAATGATAATTTAAGAATGACATTAATTTACTCTTTAGAAATTTAAGTTCTTGGGCCTCCCTGGTGGTGCAAGGGATTAAGTCTCAGCACTACGAAGCTATCCCCACCAGGGAGCTAACACACATGTGCAGAAAAACTCTCCTGTTTTGCCCACTGCTCCCCTCAGCAGTGTATTTTGGTAGATTTGCCTGCTTTGCTCCCCACTCTGTCCCCAGTGAATCCTCTCACCAACCACCCTGCACCTCTGGCTAGTACCTAGCTCTCATATGCATAAAATAAATAAAATAAATTTTTTAAAAAGTTGTAATTTTCTGAAATAGATTTATATCCTTCTGTATCTATAGCATGTAATGTGTTTGTTTAATATAAGTAATAACAGGTGAAGCTTTATTACTATGGGTGCACTCTAGATGACAGGAATTATAACCTGAAAGATTAATACTTTGTAGAATAAAGAGAGTTTTAATCTTCAAGTGTCAATTATTATTTCATTATGGAAGATTCCTATTTATAAATAAGGTAATTTGCTTTGATTATATTTCAATAATGTGTCAGATGAACTGTCAATTATTAATAAAATTGCATATAGCAGAGTAAATGAAAATATTCTCAACAGTCAAACAACCTTAATATGTTCTTCTCGCTTCATTTCTGTTAATATATCAGTGAAAAATATGTTATAATAAGTAAAGATTGATTATAGTGGCATTAATATTTATCAACTAACACATAACCATTTACATATACATAAAATATATTTAGAGTTACATACATAAAGACATATTAAATTACAAAATGGTATATCAATTTTTTAATGAATGCAACAATATTTCATCATGAAATAGATTAGAGTTAGTGCCTTTATGATTTCAATGAGTAAATCAATATCATCTTTCATAAATAATGATTTTGATATTATTGATTGTGAACTTAAAACCCAATTGCATTGATTCCTTTCTAAATGTTTTGTTTTACTAACTTTTGTTCTTTAATTTTTCTGTGGGAAAATAAAATCCTCCAGAAATAGAGCATACTTTCAACTGTTTTTGTATCTTTCAGAATGCTTAACAGAGTATAATGAATGCAGGAGACTGAATTAATACTTGTTAGAATGCATGGTGATCAGTATTAGGAAAATCAAATGAACAAGTCATTTCAATAAAACACAGGAAAAAAATTCAGTATACTATATAACCTTGTTTAGAACCTAGTTGGGTACTCATGCATATGCTTGATTGAAACATGATTTTGTCTGTGGGTCCCTTATTATAATATAACTAAAGAGCACACTAAGAATTATGGCAGACCACTGGAAATGCTTTCAAGAACTTTATCCCCATAGACTAGTAGATAAAATGTATTGGCATTTCAGAGTGATCTTTCACACAAATTAATAGTCAACTCATACAATGATATAATATGCATGTTTAGGCAAATAAGTCCATAGCATACATGTCAATGAAACAGATAATTGAATAGTTCAGACACTTAGCTGTTCTGTTTCTGGGCTGACCCACTAGACTCTGATTGTTCACACAGGAAATAGATCACAACTATGTTTATGTTAAACAGGGAATTAGTTTGCTACCAGAATGACAAAAAAGAGCAGTTTCCTGGTAGGCAATAGGGAAAATAGAGTAACCAGATTACAGAAAAAGAGAATACTATTAACAAAATCATTGCTGGTGTGAAAACACCATCAACATATATTTGTCAAGAGGTTTTAGGAAAAGTAACATCAAACAAACTTGATTAAGTGCTGTGATCATTTCCTTAAAAAAGAACAGGAAACAAACAAATCCCCTATAAGCATATTTTTATTCTCAAAATGTGGTCCAAACATACTGTACAGCAGATTCACTCTGTGTGTTTTAAAATATGCAGCAGATTCTTGGGCCTTCCTATATATACTCAATCATAAGTACAAGGTGGGATTACATAAATAATTATTAAATATACTAGAAGTTGAAAATATCCCTAACTGTCCTTAAATAGCATAGTAATCATCATATGAAAACCTCTAGAATAAGTTCAGGCATTCTAAATGAATTATTTCAATATTGGAGTGTACAAAGAAGAGAGATTTAGAAAGTAGGCAGGCTACCTAAGCATAATTCCTTAAATAATCATGTATTATTTAAGATTTCTGAAAAACCTGAACATATGAATAACAGTAATCTATGGCTGGATTCTTGATTTAGAAAAAAAAGTTGAGTAAAGAAAGACACTCTGCAAAAAACAAAATTTTGTCACGGGATTATTTGAAGAATTACAAAAATCTTTAAACCACATTACAGATCAACAGTGTTACCAGTCAATGGAATTATAACACTTATTGGATATTGGAGAAACCACTGAACTCATTCATTTATTAATCATTTTAATGAACACAGGTGCTAGACATTGGTGTGGCCCACAGAGGAAGATTCCAGGAAAACAGACAGGAGAGCAAATAATTAAAATTTCTTGCACTACAGATGACATTAGAGAACCATCCCCAAATTGTAGAGCAGAGAAAGCTTTTTCAAGGAAGTAGGGATTTAAGAGGATCTGAAGACTGAGCTACCTAGGACAAAAATATAAGAAATATGGCTCAGTTTAGAAGGGAGGAAATAGGCTTCAGTTGGAAGGAATTAACATTGTGATATTGACTAGTGATTCAGAGCAAAATGGCTCTAAATTAAGAATTCCTTGATGGAGAATCCTATTCCCTCACTTACTAGATTTGTGACCTTGGGCAAATCACTTCACATCTTTAAACTTCAGTATCTTCATCCTAAAATGGGAATAATAACAATATTATGTCATCAAGATGTTACTAGGATCAAAGGAAAATGCAAATAATGTTCTTTGAGTAGCAATGCGCACAATGGGTGAAAACACAGCAGCCATCTTTGTTGCTGTCATTCAATACATAGGAAGAATCAAGAGAGAAAGAGAGAAGAGCCTGATATGTCACTTTAGAAATCAGAGCTATATCGTAGAAAGAGTCTAAAGTCAGTGACTTTGATGGTATCTAAAAAGATTTCACTCTATCCACTAATGTTTATTAAGTAAACCAGAGGTGAATTATAGACAAATTCATCAGACTAGAATCTCTTTTAAACTATAATTTTGAAAGAGCTAATAAGCATAGGAACTAGCACAATCACCTCACTTAAGTCAAGTTTCAATATAGACAGGCAGTTTCATTTGGCAACATCAAGGTTTTTTTTTTGTTTGTTTTTTGTTTCTTTTTTGCTGGCAGCCAGAATCGGAATTCTAACCTAGTCACAGCTACATCAGTGTGAAGTCAATGTAGAGACAGTAATGATATGTAATTAAACAAAACATTTGACTCTAGATATTTTCTTTAGAAACGTCAATAGCTGACCAAATTAATATATGTCCACAGATTGAAATTTGTACTTTTTCAAAATATAGTTTGAGGTAAAAAAAATTATGCATTTATTTTCTCTATATAAATTATACTTCCACTCCCTCCCCCCTTACATTGATGTTTTTGTTATAGCTTTGGGTGTTTTATCAAAATTAGAACTTCAATGTTAATATAAACTTCGATGTTTTAAGAAATAATTGAAGATAAAAGAAATTTCTGGGTTTAATCCTGCAAGCTTGAAAGATTTTTTGTCCTATATGTTAATTTTTGCTTTTGAATGTTTGCCCTTCTTCCATTTTACCTATCATTATGCCTGGATATATGATACTCAGAAAGTTTAAAACCTATTTATTCCTTAGTTCCTTCAATGGACTCATGCTACTTAGAATATTATTTAAGTTTCTCATTTATAGCAACATTTAATTATGCCTTACTATATCGGTACTGAAGATATTTCAGGAGCTTCAAGTTTGAGATTCTGAATTAGCAATGTAACTAGTGGCAGTAGCAATTACAATAAAATCAAGTCCTCACCATTTATTGCTCGATAACTGCAGTGGTAATTTTGCTTCCTCAGGTAAGTTTTGTGTTAGGTTATTGGGAATTGCTTGTGAAATTTAGCATTTAATTTTTGAATCATTCTTCTCAAAGACTATATGAGTCTCTTAATATTCTTTATGGAATTTCTATTTAAATTAGACAGAATAGATTTTGCTTATAACAAATAAGATAGATAATAAAACCAACTAGATAAAAAATTTCTCAAAAGAGAAATATTTCAGGTAAGTCTTAAAGGAAGGGTAATAAAGGAACAGAGATTACAAAGGTTATGTTTCAATGTAGCAAGGATGTACTTGCTATTGAATGATGATAACCAGATAATATGGGACATATAGGTGTATGTTTCTCGTTACCTGGGCTTATCTAGAAATAAAATATTTCTTGACGATAGTATCTTGGGTTACCAAATTCCCCTATTTGAGTACCATATGAAATGAGAAGTACAGAAATATTGGAAGGATTGGCAGCTGCTAAATGTACTACAAAATTTAAAGAAATGAAATTAAAAAGTTCTAAATTTAAATTCTCAGCTCATGTCATATGGAGTTTGCAGGTCACAAGGAGCTCATGTCCTCATATAGCAAAAAGGATGATAGAGCCAATCAAATTCCTAGTTTTATTCTGTATAATTCCTGAATTAGAAAGATAATTGAGTCTATATCTTGCCTTATGAAGAAATAAGGCCATTGTTTAAGAACAAAGTGAAATTGTGCATGTTAGAACATGGATATGTAGCAGAATTCAGATGACTCAAAATAGTCTCAGTTTCCAAAACTTACTGTGTCTCTTGCTACCAGATTCACCTGTTCTACATCTGACTGAGGAGGCTCTACTTTCACATCATTCATACCTAATTCACATCATAACTAATATTGTTACGTTACCAGTCCTCTTCCTTCCCAAAGCTATTACTCCAAATCAACTCAGGATCCCAACAGCCTCTTGGGAGCCAATGAGCCAATTTTCTAGACAAAATTGGGGATACAAAGTTTCATGAACATGAGACTCACATGATTAAGTAACTTAAATTTGCAGACATATGGGAAATATGCGTGAAAGTGGATTTTATGAATTCTTTGATAGAATGAAGAAATAATTTAACTCAAACTGGCATAAATGCATGATTAGATATTCCGAATTCTCTGTGCTTCTCTAGGTAACTAGTGCAGATGTTAAATATTTCTTCAATTAGTTGACTAAAATCTGAACCAAAAGGTGATTTCTATATCAGGAATATCTTGTTGTACGTAAAAGAATTAAATTATCTACTGAAATAGAAATATTAATGTGAATTTTTCTTCAAGACTTGTGAAATCAGTCACTAATTTCATCTTTGGAAAGGGTCCAGAAGAAACCTGCATCACCATAAAGAAGAGAATTATATTGATGAGTACAGTGTCACCATTATAAACAAATAGCTACAATTTTTGTTCTCTTATACATAAGACCACAGAGGCTAAAGTTGCAGTAAAATTATGTCCTGATTTCTTTAGGGTCTTAATGGAATAGGGCAAATTGTAACATTTACTAATTAGAAAGAAGGTGAGCATGGATTTAGTATAAGCAGTTGAAATTAAATAGTAAAGAATATTCTACTCTGGTGTTCAGAGACCAAGATAATGAAAGGGTCATTTTATCTTACTATGAATGATATCAAAATCTGACCAAAAAAAATAACCTAGTTAGTGATTGTCTCTCACCAATTCCCAGACTGAATTTGGTTATTTGCCTCATAACTCCTTAAATGAAGAGGATGGTGACACACTTGAAGGAGAACTATACAATAATAACATAACAATATTGTATAACTCCCTTCTAGTTCTCCTGAAAAGTATCTCTGGTCATTTCTGAATATATTGTAGGTAGGAGGTAAATACTTAAGTCTGCCAGAAAGTATTGAATTATGTCTCTAAGCTAAAACTGAGCCCTGTAGATTCAGAAACCACCAAGAAACATTGATATGAATAGAGATTATGAGGGCTATGAGATAAACAGGTTTTTGTTCAGACACTATAATTGGCACAGTGATGCCTCCATTCTATAATGTGATAGTTTCATCAGATTATTGGTGTGCATTTGCTCTATTTACCATGCATCTGTGACCAATTTGTCGTTGTCTCTGTGGTCCATGAATGAAAAGTTATGGAATTCTAGAAATGGTCAAACTAAAGTATCTTCTTCTATAAAGAGTAAACACAAATCTTTATTGTTACCCTGGAGAAATGTAGCAATTATTGTCTCCATAAAAAAACATGGATGAATAAAGAATAGAGGTTACAGACACAGGCAGATTTAAATTACCTGTTTGGTCTGCGTAGAACACAAATTAATCTTGGCAAACGACAATACACTTAATCAGGTTGTGATTACAAATACAATCAATATGGCTTTTCCACTAAAGAAAATCAACCAAGATGCTAGAAAGTATTGTTAAAGTACTGGTCAAACAAACAACAATGAAATTCTTTTTGAACATTTCAATAACCAGAGACCTTAAGCTAAAATTTGTTGCTCCTAACCGAGAAGATAGGTTGGGATACTTTAAACATCATGAAACAGAATTCTTTTAAACTTCAGGCTGTACAGCATAATTTAATCTTTAAGAAATCCAACCATATCAAGAGCCCTATAAAACTTCATCCTACTTGACTACATGAATAGCATCACACTGAATGTGCCTGATAAAATGGAATTGTCATTTCCCCCAGATATCGTTATAAGAAAGAAGAAATGAAGTTTATCAAAATATGGAGATCAGGTAATATTCTGAAAATTTGGGGTGGGTTGTTTGTTGTAGTTTGCAACTGCTATCATGTCAACCTAATCCTCTGAGAAAAGAGTCCAAAAGTCTAAAACTAATTCAGAACAATTAAAACTGTATCTTTGCTCTGATTAGAATTCTGAATCTTTCTTTGCATGTTAAAATATTAGTAATTTTGGGTTTTGGTTAGAGTGATCTTTATTTTTCTTGTATAAAATATACACTTATGTAAATAGTAAAATTGTATACATTAAATATTATGTAAACTTTAACTTGATGCAATATATCTAATGAAAATTTATTTTAAAATAAAAAGTTAAAACTGTTTATAGATTATGACAAAAGTATACTATTTTATAAGCAAGTATTGAAAATTTTAAAGTAGTTGTTTTCGGTGGAATTTTTAATTTTCATATTGTGTTGATCTATTACTATCCTTCTACCAAAATAATTATTATTCCAGCTAGCCATCAATTTAGAGGAGATAAATTGCAGATACTTGAAAAGCATAAAACAAAAAACCAACAAAATGAGGTCATGTAAACAAAATACATTTTTTGGCAAAGAAAGATCATCAAGTAATTTTTTTTTAATAATGTATTTTACAAGAAAGATTTAAACTCTCTTACTACACTGGAGAACAAAATGAATTGTGCTGCTTTGATAAATTTTGGTTAATAATGTACTGCTTATATATCCATCATTTTATTCACTTCACAATTTTATAATTTTTTAAATTACTTACACAATTAACATACACATTTTATTTTCCTATTTCCTGCAGGCAGTATGTACTTATCTTCATATAAAATTACACTCTTGGGCCTCCCTGGTGGCGCAGTGGGTTAAGCAACACACTATGAAGCAAAACCACAGCCACTGCAACACGAGTTCGATCCCTGCTGCCAGCCAGGGTGGGGATCCACATGGTGCAGTAGACCTCTCCTGCTGTGCCCTCTGCTCCCCTCAGCAGTGTACTTCCGTTGATCTGCCTGTTCTGCTCCCTGCTCTCTGTAGTGAATCCTCTCACCCCCCCACACCTCTGGCCTGTACCCCAGTGCTTGTGTGCGTAAATAAATAAATCTTTTAAAAAAAAAATTACACTCTCTTGCTTTTTCCCCCTTTACTTATGCTTTTCTTGACCATGAAAATCCTCACAGTTTTATGTCTTTCCTATCAACATAAGTACTATTTGCTGCATTTTACAAGATCATAAACTACAACTGATTCTAGGATTTAGTTTTGTTTAAAACTTTCTATTTGACTTGATTACATAATTGCATATAAAAGTCACTTGAATTCATACAACTTATTGAAAAGCAAGATGCTAGACTTTATAGTGATACAATATAGCTGAGAAAATGTTTTTGGTACTGTATAAGTATACATAAATTAAACATTTAATCACTATCCTCAGCAAGAAATCATTATTTTCTTTCACAGACTGATCAGTCAGTTACCTAATCAATTTCGGATCATAGCTTAACATAAGATTTTCATCTTGAAAAAAAATATTTTGCTACTTATACTTCATGACTATAATTTTGAATCTTGATAGTTCATACAAATGTGGCACACACACACAAATACCAGAGCCAATTACAAATTTGAAACTAAGAAAGAAATATTTATGGAAAAAATGATCCTTAGAGGGGATTAGAACACAAGTGAAAATATTCTAGAAATAGTTTGTGTAAAAGCTACTTAAGGTACAGATACCTTTCTTCAACTTAATATTTTAAAAGTGTTCGGGTATTAAAAAACTCATTGATACAGTTTAATTGTTAATATTGGTGGTACTTGATAAATATCCAACAATAACTGCATAAAGCTAAGATATTTTAGGAACTACTTGAAGTTAACATTTTTTGTGGAAATTGAGGCATAGCTGGTCTGCAATGTCAGACACTGAAAAAAGGATTTTTTTTGTAAGTTTGCAAGAATTTTATGGTATGTGTATGTGATCTGAGAACTTAGATAAAGTTAACAATCAAACTGCTCTGAACATACATGTTTGTTTCACATGATAGATATGCCTTAGGCAGCTGAATGAAAATTATTATTTCTTGATAATGTAACATTCAAAAACACATTTTGCAGTCTATACAGGTCAACATATCAAAGGAAACTATAGCATCTATTTGTTTAGCACATCACTTTTTAAAAAATCAGCAATTTCCTACATGTTGTTCATCAGAGATACATCATTCAGAAAAATGAAAGTTATACAAACTAAAGAATGTTTTTCCAAAGGAATTACAACTTTTAGTGATTGTTCAATGTGCTTTCAATATGTTAATAGAAAATTCTATGTAGTATCAAGTAAGACTGAAAGATATTGCTTAAGAAGCCTGAAATCACATGATTAAAAAGTTGATCTTTTTATGATGTGAGAAGACAGTTCACATTTACTAAATATATGTTACATCACAATACTGTGATGAAAATTGACATATACGGGTATTCCCAACCGTCTAGTCTCTACTGAAAGCAAACTTAATTTTCACTGTTTCTATTCACCTCCATATTCTTAGCATTTTCATCAGTTCCACCTAAGATTATGGAGTATATAAAGGATTCACTGAGGAAAGTGGCATCCATGTGTATAATGTTTTTTCTAGTCAAAAAAGTGAGTACATTGTGACATGTATTGAACATAGATAAGGACATTCATTGTTCAAAATGATTCTTAGTAAACCTTTCATAAATCTTCATGTCATTTGGACTACTCTTGAATGTTTCTCTTAGTTTTATCAACCAGAAGCAAGTAGAACTCAGCTGCATGAATTTCACTATCAGAAGATAACTACTTGATATACCTGACATATCCAAAATTATGTTATTTTGGCCAAGACTTAACAACAGCACTCTTGAATTAGCCCAGTCACTATACAAACTACAGATGTCTACTAAAAATATATGTTAAGTCTAATTAAATTCAGTCACACACACCCTATTGCATTATAAGTACTTCTAGCAAGGGTGTTTTCACAACGTCCATCTGAGATACTAATGACGTGATAATATTATGCCCTGGGACTGAAAATTGTGATCAGGGAATAAAGACAGAAGGTACAACTTTCTGAGTTTTGATTTGTTCATTTTCCCTTACCAGATACCTGTTGTTGATAAAAACAAGTTATAAACTATTCATAACCTTTGAATGATTCTTGGAACATAACAGGGTGAATTATAAATTCAACCATCATTTATCTTTGCTTTTCACTTAAAAAAACAAAAGATTCTCTGTCAAATTTCCAAAAAATGAATATTTTAAAAGAAATTATAAGGGAATTTTAACTTGAACAGTACTGTGTTCATTATTCCTTCATAATTACTCCCTAAGAATACCAAGGTCTTCATACAGAACATTTTCACATGACTGCACATTGGTTCATAGTTATTTTAATTTTATAAACAAACTTATCAAAGAAAAAAATAATTTCATTTGTTATTATAATAACATAAGTGTCATAAAAATATTTCAGTCTGCAAAGAAAGTGTATCTCCCTGTTGCAATCAAATAAAACCTGCCTTAATACATGCTAAATTCATAACATTTTTAAAAATGTGAAGGAAACAAGAAAATAGGAAAAGATTAAGTCTGTATAGGGTGAAAATTGCATGGTGCAAAATACCAAAACAAAGTTTTTTTTCAAATAGAATTGAGCAATAAATACACTTAAATGAAAAAAAAATAATTAAAACATATCCTAATTCTTTCTTTCTGTCCATGGATTAAGAAAGCCTTAGCTTTTATTTGTTAAAAACTAAAAAGACATGTTGAGGGGCCTCTGTGGTGGCACAATGGTTGGGCAACACACTACGAAGCAAAACCGCGGCCACTGCAGCATGAGTTCGATCCCTGCCGCAGGCCAGGGGGGAACCCACATGGCAAGGCAGACCTCTCCTGCCTTGCCCGCTGCTCCCCTAGGCAGTGTCTTTCAGTCTGTCTGCCTGTTCTGCTCCCCACTCTGTCTCTAGTGACTCCTCTCACCTCCCTGGTCTCTGGCCTGTACCCCATCTCTTGAGTGCATAAATAAATAAATCTTTTCAAAAAATTAAAAAATAATAAAAATAAAATAAAAAGACATGTTGAGATGCATTCTATTTTAAGTCCTAACCTTCTAGCCTAGGGGATGTTCTCTCACAAATCTTAGTCCATTTCTCCCTGAAACTTGGGGAAAATTGACAGAGCTCACCTAACTAATATGACTTGGTTGGACATCACACTTACCTGCTTGATTTGTGGTTACATTTACAGACACATACTGCCGGGATCCTGGGCTCAAGTCGGACACTCCATTCACTGCCTCAATCTCAAAGGTATAGTTTGTGTGAGCAAGCAGATCCACCATCATGACAGAGGTGTTTTTCAGGCCGATTTGCTGGGGGAGGTACCTGACATGACCGCCACACTCCTCACACACACCTGCATGGGAGTTGCACTTCTTGCATGCAATATAATATGACACATCTTTCCTTCCACCAGTGTCAGCAGGAGGAATCCATTCCAGAAAGACACTAGTTTCATTAACATTTGAGATGGCATTCCGAGGAGCGGAGGGGGGTCCTGGTTTGCAAAGTAAAGTGAGAGAAACATATTTTAAGATAATAAAATTAGGCATCTTTTACCACCCAAATCCCTGGCCAGAGAAGAAAAAAAAATAGGATAACTATCAATATTTTAAGTAGGGAGGACATAAGTGTTATTGATTTGATTTGCAGTAATTTTTGAAAATTCTTATTTAGATTTGAAGAAGGGAAAGTGGGGCTTATACCCTATGATTCCTTTGGAATTGTTATAGCACTAACTCAGTTAAAACTCATGTTTTGTTTAGTGTATATGTAAATAATCATAGATAAAACTTTAAAAGTGCAAATAAAATGTCACATGAATCGCTTATTTTAAAAAGTGGTCACTACTTTGCCAAATCCAAAGATAAATCTTCTTGGGAATTGAACTGATTACATCCTCACTGATGCTTATCCATAAAACCTAAGAAATAAACTGAAGGTTCTACTAAGCTATAAGCACAGGTAAAATTATATTTTTTGAAGTGTGGCTCTGGTATTAGAATTTTACAACAAATAAGACATAGCCTTAGTTTAGCTCAAAACACAATATACATTTAAATGATAAATCACCAACAGAATTTGAAGTTTTCCTTATGTTAACACTATAAGAGTCAAAATTGCAACCTGTAATAAATCTGGAAAAACTTTATTTTAGTTTGATAATGTTTTTTTGATTGTGGTTCTGCAAATCATGAATTTTACTTCATTGAAAATATGAAATTTATTTTAAAAATAACTCTCAAAATTTCTACAATGTGTAGAATGAAAGTGCTCAGATTTTGAAGGATCAACAAAATCAGTTTATATACAAATAATAATAACAGCTTTGTATAAATTTGCTTAAAACTAATAAATTACTAATGGATTACATTCATATCAATTCTAACAAATGTTCTACTCTGCATAATTATAGTGATAAAGCAGCAAGGTACACATGCATAATGTGGAGGCAGAGGATATATGGTAAATATCTGTGCCTTTTACTAAATTCTGTTGCAACCTGAAACTACTCAAGTAAAATAAAGTCTTTTTTTTTAAAAAAACAAGTACATAATATCTAATGTATACTTGATTTTCAGATACTTTATTCACTTAATAATGTTACATGATGAGATGATTTCAAATAGAAAATATATTGAAATTTGTTTCAGCCTTCCCCAAAAGGAATAGAATGTTTATTTAAAATATCATTACCTAGAATGAAATACACTAAGGTTGTATATGAATAATCCATAAGCATAAATTGAACTACTTAGGATTATGTAACTTAGTTAACTTAAAACGTATTTCCTAGTCTACACATAGAGACTATCAATTTCTACTTAATATTTATGAAGTCACAAATATTGAGGAATAAATTTAAAATTTAAAAGAAAACTCACTAGTATTTATAAAATGTCATTTAAATTAGTGTGCACTATGATCTTTTGACAAAACAGTCCCCATCTTCGTGATAGTTATGGTTGAAACCTGTGAATTTTTCACACATACAATCTCACACACTTAAAAATAAAAGTCACATCTAAGTAGAAGGAATTATTATTTAATATGGAAATGCAGATACTATTTTTTTACTATAAACTGTAGTTTAGTAGTGAAACATTATGCAGAAAATATAATTTAAATTCAAAATGACATGAGTTTGTTTCCAAAGAAAAAGTAAAATACACCTGAAATATATCCAATTCAGACAGATATCAAGTTTCTGGGCTTTTTCTGCCAAATAAAACAGTAAAATTTAGCACCTTCCTTCTAAAATGGTCTCCCTTTTTTTCTGCCTCTGCTACTAACAGTCCCTCAAGACTTGAGTGAGAGACCCATGTCTCCTTAAAGTCAATATGAAAAACTCAAGTGAAGCCCTAAAGTAGAGAAAAAAGTAGGGTTAAACTGATATTCACCAAAAGTATTTTAATGGATTTTCCTGTGTCACTAGTAGATATGATGTGTAAACCAAGTACTATGAGAAGTAACTTTACATCAGAATCTTAATTATTGTGTTTGATTTTTATTTACCATTTTTATTATATAGGTCTATAAAGTACTCTTTTACAGTTTTATTTTTTCTGGAAAATATATATGCATATATTCCAGAAAAAGATAGTAAATGGAGGTGAAACTGTAAATTTTTATTCCAAAGAACCAAAATTAAAGCAAAATTAAAGATTCTCATGTAAGCATCAATCCAATGAACTGTTTAAGGAGATCATACATAGTGTTTATGGCACTATGAATGCAACTGAAACAGAATACAAATATTATGGACTATATCAGTATTTTAGAAAAATCTTCTATGTGAGTCCCATAACCTTTTTGAGAAATAAATACAAATTGTTGTTCTTTTAAACACAAATTTTAGGAATCACACACCCAGAGACAGAAAAAATACAAAGTCTGCTATGGACTGAAATTCTAAGAGTCTTAAGCAGTGTTTGCCACTGGAGTTCAGGCTGTCCTATAATCCCAAACCAATTAATTTATAAGAAGGGAGTTTCACATTTATGCTACAACTCAACTATTTACTAAAACTAATAGAAATTTTAAACATTTAAAAGATAATTCGTGAAATAATTTTCCAAAGTCACTACACTTTTATCTAATCAATATTTTCATTATTTGTGCTTCCTTTTCTATGACTAAATAATCTGTAGTGTAACCAAAATATATCACGTTTGATCATAGTTTATAGTTTCTATGTTCAAATGAATCCTCCTTCCCAAAGTCTACATAATCATGCCATTTGCTCATCTGAAGAGGAATTATTTGTAATTAATCACATCTAACCCATAAAATCATCAATCTTGTGTTAAAGGAATCATCTCTAACAAAGTAAAGCTCATTAATATCAATGATCTGAAGATTTATGAAATATGCTTCATTGACACTGTGACATTCAGATACAAATTTAAATAAAATTTCAGTTTGGATTTTTGATTAGAGTAACTGTATGCTAATACTACACATCAAAAATCTTTGTCATCTTTGAGAGTGATTATAACTTAACGGAATCTAAAATAGTAAGATAAAACAGATAGTGGAAATTGAATGCTATGAGGAGAGGGAAGTCAATTTTTATCCCTTTCATTTTGTTATTGTTATTATATTTTTAATTTGCTATAGAGACTGTGATTGTGGAAAAACTAAAATTATGGTCACCAAACAAACAAATCTTTAAACTTGTTTTCTTTCCCAAATTATGTCAAATATTAGAAAAACAATAGCACCAAAAACAATGATATACATGGATACATTCATGGCAAATGCTGGAATTAAGTGTATGGTATTCATCTACTCTAATTATAGAAAAATCTGATCACATAATTAATAGTAGTTAAGTACCACTAATATGATATATGACAACTGTTTGAAAATATTAGCTAAAATGTTTTTATATTTTATTAAATCTGATTTACCAACTTCACCCCCCCCCACCAACTGTCTATATTTTAGTAGTGTTTCTTTTCTTGTCTTCCTTTATAAACAAACTTCTCATTGACCTTTGCAGCTTAGTGAGGCAGATTAGAACAAGAAGGTAGAAGCACATTTACAGCATGTTCATGTGATCAGAAGGCTGGCTTGCAAGAAGAAGAAGAAGAAAAAGAAGAAGAAGAAGGAGGGAAATGATTTAGTATGATCAGGGAAATGGATTTACTAAAGTCATGTTTGACTATAATAAACACTAACAGAAATCACAAAATAAAAGAAAAAAACTCTGTATCTGTGTCTGCGACTTTGAATGTAAAATAAAGGTAGATAAAGATTTTTAACAGTAAGTGGGAAAAAAATGTCAAGGCTTTCAAAGCTTACTAAAGGAGATTGAAATTTGGTAAAAAAAAAAACACAAAAAACAAAAAACTATCTTGGAAGATTAAACTTGATGCCTGTTTTAAGGGAAATGGTAACAAAAAGTAACAGGCTCCATCATGTTCTTTCTTCAAACTGGTGAGTTAGCATCACCAAATATCCATGGGTTTCCTTACTTGTGCATGCCATTGTGGGTGGATCAGACTCCCTCCTGAAATAATCCTTTTCACAGACACAAGAGGTTGAAGCTTCCTCATGGGTATAACTGTGAGGTGGACATTTGCTGCAGCTCTGGCTGTGAGGTGAGGCTTTGAAGAACCCAGGTCTGCACACTGTCAAAAGAAATAAGAGACTAAGCTTTTCCCTGGAACAGATGCAGGGTTTGTTTTGTGAATAATGTCATTATTTTGACTAGTATACACAGATTACATATAACACAATCTTGGCATTAATTTCAAAATCTTTCATAAGCTTCTGAATCATAAATTCAGACCATTCAGATAATCAAATATTTAAGTATTCAAATTAAATATTTTTGGAAAGTATAGAATTTTGATGATATTTATGCTACAGGAGCTTATAAGAAATTATATTTATAAAAGGCAAATACTTATATGTATTTAAAACTGAAGCAGTGGTATAATTTTAATTTACTCTGTTATTAGTACAAATTGTGTTGAAAAGATGCAAATCCTCCATTTGCTTATAGGATGGTATGAGAAACCATTGGTGCTCAAAATTTTGTTACAGAGTTTACAGAAAATTTACATAGTAGGTATTAAAAGTTCATAAATTCTGTTAGAATTTATGTATCATACACATACTGATTTCAGGAGGAACTGGAATTTAGGTATTTATTTTACATTTTTATCCATTTTAGAAATTTTTTTTGACATACAGCTATTCTAATATCAATAATACTTAAAACTATAAAAATTAAAACAATCTATAAAGGGTAAAAAGTGTGTCTTAATCAAGTTTGCTTTCAAATATTTATCACGTTTGACCAAGTTGGTGTTCATAAATTGTCATAATACATGAATGAATGAATGAATGAAATGTTATGAAGACTGTAACTGAAATATTCAAATCACAAAAAGGAAATGTTACTTGAACAACAATGTTTCTAAGATGCCAGTCAGGTAAATATTTCTTTCTTTCTTGTTGATGATTAATAAAACCAAACTGCAATATTCCAAAGTTACAGTACAGGTCAATTGAAGACCACAGAACTAATGCTTTGTTGACTATTTTAGGGTTCAGTTTATTTTGATAATGCTAATAAACTTTTGAATTTTTTTTTATTTTCAAAATCCATTATATATATTTAACAGCATTTACTCAAGCATCAATGAACATTTGCTAAGCCCAAGGATGACCTTGTATTTCAAGAGAAAATTTTGACAGACATAATGACTTGGATCTAATTTTCATGTGCAATAACTGATCTGGGGTTTTAGTAATCCATGCTAAAGCTTCCTGCCATCACCATGAATAATCAGGAATTGACAAAAATGAGAAGGTACTTTTTCAGTAGATCTAATTATAGTGATAGTAAAGCCTTAATGCTCTTATAAAATTCAGAGAGAATGTGAGCGTATTTGAAAGATAAGACAAGCTTTTTGATAGTATTAGGGACATTCTTCTAGTTAAATGATTAGGGGAAGATTTAATATATCATTTTTCTTATAATAGGATTAATGTAGCAGTCAATATCATTCTTAGGTAAGTTATCCAATTTTTCTTCTTTTATCCTTTTCAGTAAAACCATTTTGACTTTAAAGCTATTAGCTTTTAAAGACATGAAGTGTCAATCCACACACTGTTTATTTGGAAATCAATTATCATTCATGAAGCTAAAGTCATTTATTTTCTTTTCTATGAATTATTTCTAACTAAAACTGTATATGATATCATATATAACATATATGATATCATATATAACACTGCTATCCAGCTCTCATTGGGAGCTCTGCAAAGAGTAAATAATACAAATGTAAATTTAAAAAATAGATAAATTTATGCTTCATTCTTTAGTTCAACAAAATGTTTTCAATATGTATGGTGGGCCAGCAATTTTGTTTGGTATTATGTTACAGAGTTAAACAAAGTAGTCATGGCCCTGCCTTCCTGTCTCTTAAAGGTATTGCATAAATACATGTAAATGTGGTTAAGCTAGGAAAGAGAAAGGCCATAGGAGTGAGTGTCTATAACTACTTTAGACTGAAATGGCAAAGAATGTCCCTAAGGAAGCACAGTCTCTTTTGCGAGGTAAAAAATTAAGAAAATGTTCCAATTTGATTAGGAGATCAGCAGGGAAAATTCCTTGCAAAGGGCCAAAAGTAGTGGAGCTTAGAGAGAGAGACTTAAGACATTAAAGAACTAATTAACACTTATAATTATTTTATGTCTCCACAAATAAAATTAACATTTATCATTTTATTGTTTGGAGAAAAGTCAAAAATTTATTTTCTGAAAAAGAACTAACAATGGAAAATTGTGTGAAAGTGGAAATTTGTGAATGTTATCTAAAATGTTTAACTTTTTATTTATTAATAAACTGTATATTATGTTCTCTAAATTAGAAAGTATCCAAGTACCCCCTTAGAGTTTTCTTTCATCATAAGCAAAGACAATTTTTTCTGTAGAAGCTGATTAAATCTAATGGCCAAATCATTTGAATTTTTCTTTCATATTAAATATGTTGAAAAAGTATTATTTTCAAAATATCATAAAATAATTCTGTATCAACCGCTAGTGTTTTTCTTCATTCATAAATGGTTGGGTATAAGTGATTTATTGAATATTCATATCAATATAAATGTCATTGCTTTGACAAGCAGATTATGAAGTTTGGCTATTTAGTTCAATGATTCATCTTGTAATGAAAAGTTTATATAGTCTGTATTTGATTTGAATATCCATCATTTCTAGAATCAGGCAGTGAAATATGGATTGGTTAATTCAGTTATAAAAATCAATCTAGGGGCCTCCCTGGTGGTTCAGTGGGTTAAGCAATGTACTATGAACTGCAGCCACTGCAGCATGAGTTCGTGTTCTGTTCCTGACTCTGTCTCTGGTGAATCCTCTCACCACCACACCTCTGGCCTATACCTCAATGCTTGTATGCATAAATAAATAAATTTTTAAAAATTAAAATCAATCCAGTTATGATCATGAGCTAAATAACTTCAGTTGATGGAATAAAACTTCCTTGAAGGGGTAAAAGTATCCAAAACAATATTTAGCATAAAAGTATATGCAAGGCCTCTCAGGGCCTTGACCTGGACAGTTAAATAAAAAACAGTGTCTTCTGTTACAACCATTTCTCCCTGAGCATTGCATCTTAGATCACTAACTTAGATAACAATATTGCGTGTATAAAAAAATTATATCTCCCTTGACATGATGAAAAAGTACATCAAATATGTGCTATTTTGAAATAAATAATAAGCCATATATAAGAAAACATGCATTTGTAATTTCATTTTCTCATTAAAATTCAAGTAATAACCATAACAAAAGGAAAACTTACTCCTCAGTCCTGCCAGAGAATTACTATCCAGACTGATTAAAATTTGAGTTTAAATAAAAAATTTGAAAAGTATACATATGTATATGTATATATAATGATTAAAAAGAGTTTGAAAACTATAATCTACTTTAAAACAAAAGAAATAATTTAAAAATGCCCTGAGTTTGAAACTGCTTACTTAGAATATAGGATATAGCACATTCTTAGCTATGAAAACCAAAAAAATGAAGGACAGAAATCACATAAGTCATATATTTATTCTAAATCCATTTTAGCCAAATTGTACACTGAGAATAAAATGAATCAAGCCATTTTGCATCTGCTCAGTCTATACCTATGAAATGTTGATCCTTTGAAATGAGAGTCTGTAAATTAGTAAGAGCAAATGGCTAATGCATTTCACTTGGCAAAAAACATTCATCTATTTGCCCCTAATTTTCAGTTTTCCAAGGCCCTACTGGGCCTCAAATTAAGCAATATCACATGTCAACATTAGGGGCATAACTCTTTACTCACAGTATGGGAGAAACATGTTCAAAAAGTCTGTCCTTTATAATATTATCTTATTAATAAATTTTCACCCATGCATGCCCTCAAATATGTTTCAGGGCATCATATGTTATTTTAATTGTATATATTTAATTCACACTAATATCAGATTCAACAGTAAAAAACTGAAAGCTTTTCCTTTAACATCAAGTACAAGACAGAAATACACATTCTATCCATTACTATTCAATTTAGCATTGGGAATCCTACATAAGCAATTAAACAAGAGAGATAAAATTAATATAAATTGGAAAATAATTAAAATTATCATTATTTTCAGGTCACATGACTATATAAATATCCCTAGAGATCCCATTTAAGACACAGTAAATCAGCACAATAGAGGCAGTCTTCAAAATCAAAATAAATATCTGTATTTTTTCTATATGCAAACGATAAACTGGAAGGAAAAGAAATCAAGAAAGGAAACCATCTGTAACCACATCAAAAAGAATCAAGTTCCGAGGAAATGACAAAAGAATTAAAAGATTGACACAACAAAAAATACAATACATTATACAAAGAAACAGAAAACAAAGAAATGGAAAGATATTCTATGCTCATGGATTGAAAGAAATCAATATTGCTAAAATTCTCATAATCTTAAAGCAACATACAGATTTACTGCAATCTCTATCTTTATAAGAAGCTTTTGAACTCTTAACACAGTGCCTCAAGAACACCCCTCAAAATATATGGATGAATACACCATCAGATTTTTTAAAGATGTTTTCAGGTGATGAGAAGTTATGATCAGATTTTATATTGTAAAGATAAATGTAAGGTAATGGAAAATTTTTGTCAATGCGACTGAATCAAATGATTTGTGAAAACATTAACTGCTGAAAATTTTATTTCATCATGCTAAAAACACGGTAGTTATATATTTATATGTTTGACTAACTCAATAAACCACTTATAAACATTTAATACTTTTCTACTGCATGTGCCAAGCTTATACAATCTTATAATTTTAAAGATAATGAAAGAAATAACAATTTATTTACTTACTTTTAGAAATAACAATTTAAATGCTATAATAAAAGCTTGTAACTCTTAGATAACACTGAGGAAATTTTTCAGGTAGTCAGTTATTCTATCCACACAAAAAATCCTTGTTAGATCTCAAAATGTTAATTTGATATTTAAGTTTTGCAAGTTGCATTAAGAAAACTTTCCATAAGGTCATTTATTTCCCATATATAACCTAATTTACAATAGTTACAAATTTTCTTTCTTCTACTGGTTCTTTTATAGTACATCTCTCTTCCGTATTACTTTTAAACCTAGCATAAAACTTGGGATACCATGTGCATATGTACACTTAGATTAATTTAGTTTACCAAAGTTTATTGAGTGCTATGCACCAGCAATATTGCTATTCAAAAGTATGTAAATATGGTGAAAAGGACAGATAATTGATAGGTACTACAATCAGTTTTTATGGAAAAAAACAGATGTGGAAAGAAGTCATTATAGGTCATGTTCATGAAGTTATGTCAAATCTTAAGTATGAATAAAAAGTAACATAATGGATAAAGTATGAACAAGCAGGGTTTAATTGAGAAGATGACTGGGTAAATATTTGAAGATAATAAAGAATTTTTGCAAGTATGTCTGTTAGTAAAAGCATTAGTCTAAAGAGGTAGCATGCTTGGTGTTGCATGAAACAGAAAAGAAATCCAGAGAAGGCTACAGCAGAAAGAATGAAGAAAGTTGTGTTAAGTGATGTAGTCAGCTGTGTAATGGGTAACAAATCATACACTCCTACAGGTCTTGGTCTTGGAAGCTCCATGTAAGAACTTTTCATTGTTATTCATTTTAATCAGAAAAATTTTAAAGGATCACTTTGACTTCTGTTTTGAGAAATACTTTTAGTGGGAAAAGAAGAAAAGCAAGAAGAGCAGTTATAAGTACTGCAATTCAACAGACGGATGTGGCTTGTTTCCTTCCAGGCAGTAGTAACAACGGAAGTAGTGTGAAACCATTGTGTTTTTCATTTTTTTAAAAGATGGTATTCATTTATTTTTGTACAGAAGAGTTAGGGTATAGTCCCGATGTGGGGGATGAGAGGATTCACTAGAGAGAGTGGGGAGCGTAACAGGGAGATCTACTGAAATACAATGCTATGGGAAGCAGTGAGCAAAACAGGAGAGGTCAGCCCATGTGGTTTCACTCCCTGCCTGAGGATTGAACTTAGGCCAGCGTGGTGTGCTATATCAGTGGAAGTACTAACACTTCACTTCTAGGTCACCAGGGAGCCCCTGAAAACCACTGGTTTTTGCATGTAACTATAGGTAGAAACAATGGTATGTGCTGGTTAACAGGACCTAGAGTTTAAAGAAAGGGGTAAAGTATGATTTGAAGACTAAAAGGATCGAATTTTCCTCATATAAAAAAGTTTGCATAAGGTACAGGTTTTCAGGGGGAAATCAGAATTTGTTTTGGACTTGTTATATATGAAAAGTAGGAGATACTCAAGTAGAAATGTGAATTGTGCAGTTGGATGGATAGATAATTCTAAAATTTGGAGAAGTCTATATTAGAGTTAGAAAGAGTGTTTAAGAGTGTTTAAGCCACTAAAATGAATAAAATCTACATAGGGATGAGTGTTTATGGAGAAGAGATAACCGTCTACTTTCAAAATACCAAATTTCAGACACTGTTAGCTGATTAAGTGCTTAGGATATAGATTTGACCAAGAGCCTCAAAGTATAATTCTAAGCTTTTCATTTACTAATTATTATGACTACATTGTTCTGGATAATCTTTTCATTTCCTCAGTCAATACTCTCAAGAAACCTATGAAGTAAACAACATAATCTTCATAGTACACTGAAGTCAACAGTACTCCTGAAATGAAATATACTCAACAGCAAGGTTTGGAGTCAACTTACTTATGAGCAAAGTGAAGTCTGTATTCCAAACTGCTTCTATACTTTATACTCATTTTATCTTTGGAAGGATTCTGCCTCTCTCAGAGTCTTCTTCCTTGGAAGACACTTGGGTCCACTTTCTTTTCCCACCTGTCCTTTTTTGACTTCTGAAGGAAAATCCATACTTCTTTGGAGGAAATAATGCTCAGCTTTATAACATCATAATTTTTAATCAGAGATAATCAAAACCAAATAATATCTGAAAATGACTGGGAAACCCGTTTACTTTTTAATATTTCAGGTCATGATATTTTCATCAAAAATCTTAATGAAAAATCAATGGGTCAAAATTTAAAAATCAGGGCCTCCCTGGTGGTGCAGTGGGTTAAGCAACGCACTATAAAGCAAACCCCAACTACTGCAGCGCGTGTTCAATCCCTGCTGCCGGCCAAGAAAGGAAACCCACAAGGCTCAGGCAGACATCTCCTGCCTTGCCCGCTGCTCCCCTCAGCAGTGTGTTTCAGTCCAGGTCTGCTGTTCTGCTCCTTACCCTGTCCCTGGTGAATCCTCTCACTGCCCTGGACTCTGATTAAATAAATAAAATCTTTAAAAAAAATTAAAAAGTATTTTTTGGAAAATATACATTAACATCACCATTCAATAGAACTTCTTATTAAAAACACACTAAATACATCACTAACAGTAATTATTGTTAAAATATTAAACATATTATTAAGCATGGCATTGTCAGTGGTAGGTGAATACATACAGAAAGAATAAATAAATTTCATGGACTTTTAATTTTAATATACACTTGTATATGAAGACTATGGTGATTTTTATAGATCTTTCAATAATGTATACAAACTTTATCCTATGTGTCAACATTAAAAATCAGTTTGCTGGCAAAATTCAGAGGAAATAAAAACCTAACTTTTTAAAAGCCAGATGGGTTATGGTTTAATAGAACTGAGAGTCTTCAGTCTTATGATCAAACATACCATGCAGATTTGGCTCTGAGCCTGTAGAGAAAGAGGGATTCTCAAATTATGATGTGGTTTGGACAATTGGAGTAATTTGTGGTTAGGAAATATGGCATTTGGGAGAACTTATTTGATGATTCATCTCATATGTATTTACTACATTTACATTTTAGGAACTTAGTCTAAAGTAATAAGAAATTACAGATGTTGTTCTTAAGAAGCAACTAAATATTCTTGATAGATTTTATTTTCATAAGCACACAAATAGTAGGAAGTTTCTATTTTATGATCTTCTCCTTATATAAGAACTGAGTTTCTAATGTTGAAAATGAAATCATTCCAAATTCTGATAAATCAAATTTTATTTTATAGTGCAGACTTTTACATGAGGTTTTCTAAGTACTTGCAAATCTTTCAATTTTTTCTATTTGTTTTCTTAAATGAAATTGAAACTATGCTTACAAAGAGGCATTTAACTGAATCAGTGTTACACTATTTTAAAAAGATATCTCAATTATAAATATTGGTCTAGATTTTTAAATCATTTAACCTGTATTATGATGCCGTAGGAAAGCATTTTCATATTTCTACATATAACAAAGGTCAATACTTGACATTTATTGAGTGCCTACTATATACCAGATCCTATTTTTTGAATATATATTATCACACTCTATCTGCATTTTCCTCCCTTGCCTCAGTATTTTCTTGATATAGATATGCACATCCCCCTTTTATTAATCGCATCTCTCTCTCATTCATAACTCCTAAAAACCTATGATTACGATTCTTGTTCTACACCAAATTATCAACAAACTTGCTGTCACTCTCAATTTCTTGTCCTGTTCCTTTATCTTTCTGCTATAACAAATGCATGACTATCTCCTGATGACAACACTGTCCAGATAATATCCATTATCTTTCTTACCTGCCTTCCAAGAATTGGGCTTCTAAATGGGTTAACTGCCCCTCTTGGTCTACATTATGCTTTCTAGTTCATTCTCCATGTGGCAGATTTTCAGCAGTAGCTGTTGCAAGATCTCCCATGGTATCTTTTGTTTTAAACTTTTCTTATTATTTGGTGAAAACATGTAAATTCTACTCTTAGATAATTTCATTTATATAATGCAGTGTCATCAGCGAGAGTTACCACATGATCATTGATGATAAAAGCAAAAGATGAGACCTGAAACATAAAACATCTTTGTTTTATACCCTAGTCATTTCTATTTTCTTCCAATACTTATACTTCATTTGTTGTCTATGTGCCTTTCCAAATTAAAGAAAACTGAGCTTGTACATTAATCTTAATAGAAACGTCAAGCACAAACTAAACTGGTTCTAATCATTTGAGAGTTGCTGTTACTTAGTTTTTCCCAATAATGTCATAAAAGTAAACATTTCCCTTACTCTTTATGTAATCCTTCTACCATTCCCACCCTGATGAATACATTTCCCACTGTCTTCCATAAACATGTTATAAAATAGTAGCCTGTAGCAAGTTCAGCAGCAGCTGTTCAGCCCACTATCTGTGCTTTTTAGATTTAAAACTTCCACAGAATGATTTGTGCAGTTGATTTTGAAAATTGTATGTAGCTTAATCTTTCCTTTCATTTTAAATTTCACAGTCCATCTAAAAATTATTTTTCACTAACAAATAGTTACAACTCTCAAATATCAGACATCTATGGAAGTTAAATTGGAAAAATTCTCAGATCTCACCAGTCAATTTAAATATACTAAAATTTCTGAAATCTTCCATGGCACTAACTCTAATGTAATTTGTGTCTTTCACAAAAGTTCTTTATGTCCAATTATTTAAGAATATTGTAGGATGAAATGTTTTGGTTTCCCTCTGGTCTTCTATGTAAATGAAATTGTAAATAGAGTAGATTAAAATATTATGTCAGTAATTGAATCTACTTACTCAAAGTCAACATCTTATAATTTTTTAAAAGATATTAATTTTTTTATTTATGCATTCAAGAACTGGGGTTTAGAAGAGAGGTGGAGCAGTGAGAGGATACACAAGAGAAAGAGTGGGGGACAAAACAGGCAGATCTACTGAAATATACTGCTTAGGGGACCAGCAGGTGAGAGAGTAGAAGTCTGCTGTGCCATGTGGGTTAGCCCCTGGCCAGGGATTGAACTCATGCAGCAGTGACTGGCAATAGCTTGAGAGTTCTGAGACTATAATCCCTGCACCACCAGGGAGGTTCACCTTCTTATACTTTTATCATCATTTCATCTTTCATATTTGTAAGCAAAAAACTGTATTTAAATATAATTGAAAAGCAATCTTGATCCTGTTATAAAAACTCCATCAAATTAGCTATCAAAATTGCAATTTGTTTCTTTAATATCAATGACCAGAACTATATAGTAAATGGAGACTGTTTAAAATGTCATCCAGTTCATACTATATAGAGGAAATTTCCATGCATCCATATGTATGATGAAGATTTCTAGTTAGTGTAACAGAATTAGAAAAGGCACTGGATGAGTTCATGAGTGCTGCACAGTTGTTCATACCACACCACCATCACCTTCCCACCATGCTTTTCTCACATAGATTGTCCTTCATTGACTCTTCACTTCTACTTCCTTTTCATCCAATTCACTGCAGTTGAAATTTAATGTAATTTATGCAACAATCTAAATAAATTAGTCTCTCATTACACATTTTATTTTAAGTCACCAACTGTCAGCGATACTCTGGGAATCCAGAGTGTATTGAGGGTATCTAAAAGGTATGATCAGCAGAAAGACACAACAAATCACAGGTGACTGGTAATTTTGGAACAGCTAGTGAAATTAAATTGTTCATCAGAGGACACTATTCTTAATATTCAATCACAGATAACCTGAACTTAGAGTATTATAATGTATGTCATTGAAATATACATTCGTCATAATATTGTATAAAATATTATAGAGTATAACAATAAAATAGATTATATTAGGTAATATAATATTATATTACATATTGCCAGGAGCTCAAAAAACTATAAATATTACATAACACAACTTTAAAAAATTTTCCTTTTTTCCATGGTTCTTCATGTAATTTCTAATGTTTCACACATTGTTACACTGACACTGTGCATTGAAGAACAGTATATGGAAACAATGATTAGTGATACTTTATCACTTGCTTAATTGTACTATATTTCTTTGATTGTCAGACTTTGTAAAACAGTATGTGACACGATGTCCAGTTAACTAGAATAAAAGACTCACTTGAAGAGAAACAAAGTTGTCTTTGCCATATGAAGAAAAGTCTATTTTAAAACCAGAGGTGAAATGAGAAAACAGTTTTAAATTGAAGTTGCAAATCTGATTGTGTAAAGTATTTCTTTTTATGAAATTGTTTGGATATCAGAAATCAGGAACCATCAATGCGAAGTAGAAACTTCACATACATAATAATAAAGTACATTCCAAATAGCTTTGGTGAATTTTCATAATCCTTTTGATGTTTTTTTGTTGTTGTTTGTTTTTAATTTTTTTTTTTTTAGTTACTTCCAGCTCTTCCTGAGAAAAAGAAAACTTTTAAGAGATTTGACTACATAAGATGCTTACAGTCAAGGTTTAGGTCCAAAAGACTCTTTTTCCTAACCTAGAACAAAGAAGGGGAGAAGTGGTAGATGTTCCACTTCCATATGACAAGAGCAAAGGTTTTTAAGACTGGGACACAAAAACTCTTTTGAAAATGTAGATGTAAATAGCAAACTATGAAATGTCTAGTAATAATTATAAAGCATTTGACTAGAATAACAACCTGGTTATTATCCTTCCAAAGAATGGTGTAAACATATGTAAAAATGATCCTATTGTCTGTATTACTTTCAATATATTTTTTCTTTCACTATTTTTTGAATAGCTAAAGTAATAGAAGCTATCTATCAAACAATATGAGTGAGGCTTTCACAGAGAATTTAGAGTTGTGAGATTAAAATATATAAAGATATTTTTAAAAAAATCTTGAAGTGATTGAGTCAAAGAAGGAACAGAATCTAAAGACAAAATACAGAAAGCAAAACAGATATTTGTCTCGTTTACCTAACCAATGGTATGTTAGACAAATATATGATTCTTTCAAATTGTTGACACAAAATATTTTTTTATCATTGCTTTACTTTTTTTTTACTCTAACAAACACATTCCTATGTTATTTTTAGTGTGAACACTTACATATCTCTTATCACATTGCTGAGTTTTATAATCAAATGTTTGTGTCCATATTTTTTTCAACATATAAACTCCTGGAAAAAGTCTGTCATGTATATTTCTATATACCTGTTTAAAGCCAGTAAAATTTCATCTGACTTAGGTAACTAAAGTATTATAATATTTGCAATTGCCTAGATAGCATACTTTATGATTTTTATAAGTTGTGTGATTTCAATAAGCTTAATTTGAATAAAATCCTGGAAATTTTCCATATTAAAGAAGACATTTTGAGTACTCACACCAATATTTTTCCCAAGAAAAAGAACAGATTGTACAGCAGCTGAAACACTGTGTATATAAGTAAATATGACAGATCTACTAGCTGTTCTTACAAACCAAAGGAGAGTTCCCTGAATTTTTGTGTTGAAGTGTCTATTCCTTCAAAGAAAGATACGTTCTGCTCCACTATATCATTAAAAAGTCACATCTTTTTGTTCAGCAGTGACTGGTATTTATTCCTTTCTTAAAAATATCTGCCATACCCTGTCATCATCTAAGTTCAATGTAGAGTCCTCCAGTATGTTCCCCCTGCTTAAAGGAGAGCTTATATTTGAAGGTAGTAGAAGATTTTTTAAATTTATAATTATGCAATTTTCTCTCTACTAAAAGACTATTAGCTAGATATTCTTTGGAACGCTGTATTAATGAAGTGGCATTTGACATATTATGCTATGATTTATTTTAATAGTCATTTGTGTGACTGTGGCTGTAAAAGTGCCATTTATTCACTCATTTATAAGTCTGATTATAGAATGGGCTATGGAATGATAATAAAACAATGTGAAAATGAAAGATCGAAATTGTATCATGACTAATAGATAGCTATTCATATTTTAGGTTGAAACATTTTCATTTAATATATTTCTTCTCTTGTCTACAACAGTTATCAATCTGTTTGCTACACGTCTCCTCCTGCTCTTAAGCTGTACTGATACACATCTGTGGCCGATTTAAGTAAACTACTACACCCTTTGGAGCTATTGAAAAGCTATTTACAATACCCTAAAGAGCGGTGATATCTGCCTTAAAATGTTCACATTAAACCATACAAACTTTCTCAAATGAAAAAATATATATATATACATAAACTACAATGACCTTACTAAAGCATATAGACTCATTTTCTCAGAGAAGCACTCCAGCATGAATAAATCATGAATATAACAAATAAGAAAAGTATAAGAATAATCAAAGTTGCAGCATACAAACGTCTTCATTTCTTTACTTCATGCAAGTACTATGTTCCTCTGTATTCAATATCTGTTCTATATCTTTCTGGCACTAAACAAGTATTTTTAAAATCTCTTGGTAGCTAGTTAGACTCTTAGGCACTGAGGATATAGAGATGAGTTACACTCTTTTAGTAGGTTATGCCAGTTTTAGGGCAAATTATCCTGTGTGAATTCCTGTTTTCTTATATAAAATAAAGTATAATGCTACTATTTATCTCATTTTTGCAATGATCCATATTTGTATATAGCCTAATAATTGGTACATAGTATATGGTTGATGATAGGTCTTACTATTTTTCATTTAGCAAACATTGGTGATCTAAAAAATAGTTGTCAAATTTGAGATGATTTTGAGAAGGTCATTATTCATATTGCATATATAAAGAGAGAGAGAGAGAACTTTAAGTGTCTCAGATAAACCAGGACAATTCATGCTGTATGACTGTTTTAAGTTCCTGGACCATGAAGAGCAACATAACATACAGTCTCAAAGGGTTCAGGTTTAGTGATACTTTACTCTGGGTATAATTAAGTGGTAGGAAGTGATACAATATTAAAGTAATACATCTGTTGTAATTCTAATTTGATTTTAAATAATTATAATGTACTTAAAATAATTAATTTCTTATTCTTATTTTTTTTAAAAATAAAGAAACACTCCCATCTAAGTCAGGAGCCATGTACTAAGATGATTATTGAGCTATTGCTTACAGTAGAGATATGACACATATATGTACACTATACACATGCAGTAATAAATGGCATAAGTTAGGGATAGCATTTACACTTGGAGAGAGAGGGTTAGAATTCAATATGAATACTCAAATTTATTTGTTTAATATAACAGTAACCAGGAAATGATCCATTTCATTTTAAAAGCAGACCTGTATTTTCAATCCATAAATCCTTATGGCATGGCAGAAAAAAATGGAGACTGCTAACACTGCTAGAACTAGAATTTCTGGAAAGTAAAATTCTGGATATCTCTCTTGTTATGTGTGTTAATAAATTAAATAAATTTAAAATTATCTGTTCACTGATTTTCTCATGCTGATAGAAGCTTATAGCATGGTCAGCAAAAGGAAATCATTTGACAAATAAATGGTAAGACATAAAATATTTCCTAAGTTATTTCTTACATACTAAAAGATAATCCTGTTCTGGTGTTTACTAATACAATTATAAATAGAGGGACGCTGATAAACATTGCATACTGATAAATACTAGATGTTCAGCCAAAACACCACAGGAAGAATGAAGAGTTTCCAAATTTAGCCTATTTAATTTAAAACTGGATGTAGAAAAGTATCACCTTTGATTTCGTGAATTTAAAAAAACATTTTATATCTCAATTTAAAAGATCTATCTACTCAGTTTATTTATAGAATCTTAAGAAGCACAGTTGCTTGCTCCTCTATTCTCCTTTTATTTTGGAGCAGAAAAAGAAGCCTTTGTTTTTCCCTATTGTTTAAAAATACTGTCAGAAATTCAATCTGTACAGGCATGTGTTCATAAAACCCATGCTTCAAGATTTAATTCAATAATTCCCAGAGGGAAATAAGTAGTTCAAGATGCCCAGTAATTTACATATTACATGCATGTCAACAAATATTCAGAGCAGGGATACTTTCATTTCCTTTTATTTCATAGTATTTTTTCCATGTTTGGTTTCATCTGAATTCTAATTCTGTTCACATTCAGTAATTTGTAGGAAAGTAGCCTGAAGCGGGCAGCAAGAGTTGAGCACTAAATCGAGCACGTAAATCACTCTTCTCCAGTTTCTTAGCCGATTTAAAGAGCATTCCAGCATTAATGCTTGGAAATAATACACTGTTGAACCAGAGAGACTCTGCCTCAAATTACAGGATAGTCCAGGTGACCGTGCAATTATAATTAACCTCCTGCCTACAATGTCAGTGATAAAGTCATATGAGTGATGTGTCTGGGAAAAGTACTCAGGTAATATAAAAGCAATATCTGAGTCTTTACTGTTTAAAATCTATTTCCAATTTAAAAATTTCACTTCAAAAGTAGTTTTGTGGTGAACATAATAGTCCTATTTCTATTAAACAGTTAAATCATAAGACATAGTAAAAGCCACAGAAGAATGTCTAACACATTACAGGTGCTGAAGAAATGTTCATAAAAAGAAGAAGTGATGATAAGCACATTTTTAGAAATTCACATTCTAATCCCAAGCATTTGTACAATATTTGAAAGTGTATCAGAGCATTACTTTTTGGCCAATCAAGTTTATGTGAAATAATAACTACTGATATACTTACATCAGTGTCAATAAATTTTCTTCTTTTGAAGTTCTTAAACATATATATGTATACATATTCAGACATATGCACATATGGGTAGATATAAATGAGTGTGTGCATATATATGCATATAATCCACAGGCATACAGAAATACAACATATCACACTATGTATATCATTCAAATAGATAACAATAAAAAAAGATTGTGTAGTGCTAGCTATATATCCAGCATAAATTTTAAAAATTTTTGAATAAATTATAAAATTCCAGCATTAAGTTGAGAGACTGTATTAGGGTAATAGCTAATCTCATTACAGAGATTAAATGAGGTTCAGGCAAATTCAAAATGTCAGACAAATATTTTTCTTAAGTATTTGACTTTAAATAAATAACTTATCTATGCCTCAATTGCCTAATATGCATTGCAGTCACAAAAGTAATACAATTATGGCAAAGAACACTGGCTCTCTAATTAGTATACATCCACTTTTTTTAGCAACAAATTTTGCTAAATAAAATTGAAAGTGAAAATGTAGCTGTTATATAATGTCACATACAGCAGTTCTCCCCATCTAATCAAGGTAGGGGAAATGCAGTGAGATGTAAACAGAAGATGTGTATTGTTTCCAGGAAAGTGATTTAAAGAGTGCTGGTTTAGCTGCGAAACATACTTTCTTTTCTTTGACTGCTTTCCCCATCTTTCTTTGTAGGGCCTGGATTTGATAGTTGTTAATTCAGAGGTTATCTAAGACTAGATCAGGAGGCTGTTTAAAAATGAAAGCTGTACATGCAGTATGACATCACAGAATTACACAGAATTGGGCACATTTTGATAAAGGGGTAACTGATTAGTCCTGGGCTGTGTACCACGGTCATGGCCTTCTTTTACAGGAGAAAATAAAAATCTCACTAATTTAAGCAAATAAAACTTGGTTAGACCTTTGGACTTTTATTTATGTTCAGCAAAAGTTCATTCCAATGTATACATAAGCCTGTCTCATAGGATTACTGATTTACACGAGATCAATTCTATATAGAATTCAATATAGTCTTAGCTTTTAAAAAAATTCTCTATTTCATATTTGAGATCTGATCTTAAATATCTCTTCAAATAAGCAGGTCTTTCACAGTGGTGAAAGGTGAAATAATTTGTCCTATTTTCCTTTTCCTTCTTAGCACTTATCACAATTCATAAGGATACATGTATGGGTTTAATCCTTTTCCTCACTGTAGTCTGTCAAATAGGAGAAAAGTAAATACAAGTAATTGACACAATAGCGATTAATAAAATATGTTGGACAAACAAATGAATAACTCATTAAAATAAAGCTATTGATTTCATCCTTAAAATTCTGCATGAATTAAATAATATTTCATTTTCAAAAAGCATACAAACTTTCATTTATTTTTAGATGATTATCATCAATTAGCAGTGGAACTGAGAGAATTTTTAATCTTCCATGAAGTGATGAAACACCTTAAAGATACTTAAACAACCATCATTCTCCATCTGACTGAAATTTATTTAAAAGAAATATTGTTAATGATCTTTTACTAAGATTCTCATCTCTTGTCTAGTTAGATTTTAACTCAGTACAAAGTTTTCTTAAACATGAAATTTTCTTCTTTTTTTTCTTTTAAAGTTTTTATTTACTTATTTTTGCATAGAACTGGGGTATAGGTCAGAGGGGCAGAGGGTGAGAGGATTCACCAGAGACAGAGTGGGGAGTAGAACAGGCAGATCTAGTAGAATATATTGCTGAGGGGTGCCATTTGTTCAGTGGCAATAAGTACTCCTTCCCATTGGACTGAACCCACAAGCTATAAATAATTTCTCAGAAAATCATATACAATCTATGTGTGAAGAACAATCAAGTAATGGATTTTTTTGTTTTTCTTAATTTCATGTTTTTTGTCATAGTCTCTCTATTTAAACTACTAATGTCATTTAATTGTTAATGTGATCATTGTAATCTTAGAAAACTTAGTTTGTTGCTCTTGTCATGATTAAAATTCTTCAATATCTATCTGTGAGAGAGTGACATGAGAGAGTACTAAACTGTAAGGCACAGATGGGTGCAATAATGAGGTAAATGACATGTAGAGAATAGAAGGGTGGTTCTTTTCTACAGTTGAAGTTTTCAGGACACACATACACTAGAATAAGGATGTTCAAGTAAATCAATTTCTGAATGTTGAAAGCATAAAGTCATTGGGTGAATTTATTTAAAGAAGATTCATTCATCCAAATTCTGTGTGTCAAAACTATAAAAAAAACCTATTTTTACAAATTTTTATAATTTATTTTGTATTACCGTGTTAGTTAACAACTAAATTTTTTTTATTTCAAACTTGTAAAAAAATCCAGTACATGCCAATTGACCAAAAAACAGATGAAAGATTTCATTATTTGATAAAGTGAGGGTGTTAAATAATATTAATGAGAGTATTAAAATGTATGTTTTTAATTACAGAGCAAAATATAGTTTCAGTGAAAGGACAACAGTATGATTGATTTAGGAAAAATGTCAAAAAGACCAGGTCTAAAGCTGAGAAGTCAGAAGACAGCAAATAGCATTTTGACAAGAAAATAAATCTAAGTGGTAAATTTTGATTTCAAGTATTTATATGCTAACATACCTAGTATAATAAATATTAAGACGTGACAAAACCCATAAAGGAGATCCACAAGTCAAATATGACAAGGATTTTGTTGGTCAAAAAGCAAAGCATCAATATTTATATTAACTTATCAAAAGTAATAATATTGAACAATTGTCTTTAAAATCTATAATATGCTATCAGCTCTGTTCTAAAATTATGCATGTTTTAAATTAAATGATCATTTATTCTTATGTCCACATTACCTTTTGTTTTCATTTATATATGTTTTATGGAAAGCATAAGCATAATTTCCTATACCACAAATTATGCAGTTGAGATTCTCACATCTGGAGAAATCTCAGAGGTCAGCACATTGGAGTGCAGTGGATAAGCCTTGCCCTGAGAAAACTACCTTTGTAAGATCATGGTATCTCCCCTGCCAGGTGAGTATAATACATTACATTTTAGATACGTATTATGTTCCTGCTAAGTAGGTTCCCTTCCTTACACTTCAGAAAAGAAAAATATTTCAATTTCTAATTTTCAAGATCTTTACAAGACACAAATAAGAGAATTCTAAATTTGCCACCACCATCATCAATTAATTGCAAAAGTAATTCTAGAATTACAGCTTTTGAAATGTGTGTGATCAACCAGTAAGCTCATGAATTGTAAGTAGAAATCTAACCTTTTTAGGTTATCTCACATGGGTGCTAGCTAATTAGTAATAATTCTAATTAAGATTTTTCTGGGAATGAAAGTTACCCATTTTGATATTAATGATTTGACAATGAAACAATTTTAAAGGAAAATACACTGAAAGTTCATAGGAAATATGCTTCACAAGAACTTTAAAGGTGTACTGATAAGCAGTATCACTTATATTAGAAGTAAAATAAACTGTTTCATGGTTCCAAAATACTTTCTGCTTGATCAATTGATTGGTGTATGAATTACTGTTTGCATTTTGTGCCTCTGTTGTATGCCATTACATGCTTTCTTTTATGCAGAAAAGTGGATTTGTATGTGTGCCACTGTGCTTTGGGGCAGAAAATTGCTCTCTCCAATTCTTTTTTGAAGCAAAAAGATAGTAATTTATCACTGTGTTCTGGCTTTTTGGTTCATTTAACTTCCTTGATGTATCACAGTCATCAAAATCTCTTGTAATTGACTCCTTACTGAACGCAAGGAAATCTCTACATGTAACAAGATCCTATAGTAAAATAAATTTATAAAGAAAGTTTGTCATTCTGGGATAGTTTATCAATGAAACCATACACATATTTTTATTTTTCTTATACCCATCACAAGATTTATCCAGCAACTATTTGAGCAGTCAATTTTATTTTACTCATTAAGAAAGAAATTTTGCTTAAAGCTTTGTGTGGTCATTCAATTTTAGAGATGTTTTAAAAAGATTTTGTCAAACTAACATTAATCGAAGTTTATATCAAATTACAAACAACAATTCCAAAGGGTATTAGCTTATCATAATCCAACAATTTTGTTCATATCAAGTAAGGCATTTTTACTCCTTCTGTATAAGTAAAAGTAAATCTAACACACAACTCTTAATTCTTTGTTCATCCAGGAGATGTCTTGGAAAAAGAAATTCTTAGGTTTAGATGTCAGTTTAATAACAATGCATGGTACCAAAAGAGAAATAAAAACTAAAATTATTTGAAATTTGTTTTCATGTACTTTATACTTGATTTTTCAAGTTATATAGAATTGGCGCATATCTCATAATAGTATGACTGTGATGACAACCCAGTTTTAAGCCCTTTAAATGGTAAGTGAATTAATCATTTTCATATTTTAATTGGGTCAAATTATGACTTAAAGGGACAAATTTTCCATAAAACCCTTGGGATTCAAAAATTAGAACATTTTTCTCACATGAGAGAGATAGTGAATATCTGTATTTTCCCTGTGGTAGAAGTAAAGGTACTGAACTGAAATTCATTTTCAGTTATGAGAAACTGGGATATGGACCACTTATTTTCCAATCGATTCTTTGTAACTTGACTGAGCTCCATGGCTCAAATTGGAGCATTATGATCTTAAAGTTAAGGAATAAAACTGATATGCATTATTAAGTCTTGTAGTTACCACATAACTATGTGATAAACAGGAGATATTTTGTGAAAATATATGACATAGAGAAATCCAAGTTTTTCATATAGCAAATTTAAGTTGTTCTTGCTATTGTGGCACTAGAGCCTGGAAAGTATAGCAACACCTGGAAGAGGCTTATTTATCCTACAGGACATTTTCAAATAAATAAAACATCTAGAAATAAATATTTCTTTTAGGTCCCTTAAAATTATTATTCAGATCCATAATCTTCACATGAACTAAATTCTTTTAGTTCAGAAACATCTATGTATCCTGCCAAACACATACTTCTCCATAAACTAAGTATGTATTAGAACTCACAAGTTATTTCAGGTTTACTAGCAAGAGGAAATTCCAAATTTTACATAAAAGTGATGGGAATTTCTATTGATATATTAAAAGTTTGGAATCAACCAGTTGATATCTTTCCTTAATAGTCCATTTAATTTTTTAAATACTTAAATTTATGAGAGTTTATACATAAAGTTCAGATCTTAAGAAATAGAAAAGATGAAAAAGAAAGTTCTTAAGAAATAAAAAAAGATATAATATCTCCAGAAAATAAAATAGTTTTTCTAGCACAATTTCTGTTACTAAATGTTTGAGTGACGGACTCACAGATTTTAATATATTCTTCTCCCATGATTTTATACCTACAATAATACACATTTGAAGATTGAAAATAATTATCATAAATAAATATGAAAAATCAAAGTCTAACACACACAAAAAAATCATCTATATCAGCATTTGTACCAGTATACTCACTTATATTGGGATAGTTTTTTAAAATGTTGTTCTCATCTTATACTTTTTCATTTTAACAAAATAAAATACTATTCCACAATTTGCCAGAATTATTTGCCTGAATGACCTCACTTGAATCACTGCAGACATTTTGTTTCTGAACATACAGCTACCTACAAGGAAACAAGAAGAACAGAGAAATAAATCACCAGGAAGATATATCTAGGCTATCTATACTTGCCAGTGACTCAGTTATATCAATATTATTCAGATGTTTAAAAACTTCAGTCCAAATTCCTAAATCTAAAAAAAAAAAAAAAAGGAAAATTTAAACATAAATTAACTAACTGGCTCTGGTAGTTCCAACTTCATAAAATTCAGCATTCTAGTGAGTACACCAGTTTGCTCTGAAACACTTCTATCTCAACTAGTAGAGATTCAACTCATTAACAAAGGACTGATTGTTTTAACAGAAAATTTAATTGTATGAATATTCAATAAGCAATCTACAACTTTCTACTCCTTTCTTAATCTAATCCATTGAATTGGGCATGAAATTTTTACTTCTAATTCCAATAACCTTGTGCTTGTCCTTTAGCTTGTAAGCACAGCTTCTAGGAAAAAGTTACCTCATACAAGGAAGTTAATCCAATGCCTGGTCTTACTTACACACTAGAATTTGTAAAGGAAAATTAAAAAATAAAAAAGCAAGCAAAAAATCAGATTCACTGTTGGAGTCAAAAATAGAGATTTATAGCTGACATATATACCATTTCCATTCTCCATTCTTAATCATTAGACTTCCAAAGTTTAAACTGGGTGTATAGCTAAGCAATTAGATATGAGATTTTTCAGGATGACTTTAAGTATGAAATCATGTTTATACTCGAGCAGATTGAATATGACAAGAAATGACTTTTATAACATCCTAGATAACACCATAGCAGTGAAGGCCTCCCTGGACTTCTTTTGTCTCCTTGTCTCACTGATACCACCTGAGTTCAATCCCCAGTCAGGAAGCAAACCCACATATGGTACAGCAAACCTCTTCTGTCTTGCTACTCTTCCCTACCAGTGTTTCAGTAAATCCTCCTCGTCTGCTCTTCACTGTTTCTGTTGATTCCTCTCACCCTGTGTACCTCAGGCATACATTCAAGTTTTCTACACAGAAATAAATAAATATATTTTTTTAAAGTAATCCAACTGGAGGTACAATGCAGGCAAAACAGTTTCTGACACTGAACCCAAGTTGACTAGAAAACTGTTCCATTTACCAGGTGAGGAAATAGACAGTTATCTTTTCTTGTCTCTAATTTGATAGTTCTAAAGGATTTGACAAGGTTAAAAAATTAATGCATAGAAAAGATAGTGAGTCTTATCTTGAACCAACTACATACAGCAGGTGCTCAAAAGATGCTAGCTAGCATTTTGACCAGCCAAGGGAAGTGACCTTGCCTGAACTCCTGCTGTTGAGATCCTGGTCTCCTGTGCTCCCTAAGGCCAGGTCCCTCCATTTTTGCTTGAATTATAGTGGTTCAAAAACCCATCCTAAATCCTCTTTCACTCCAAGCAAATGATTTTGACACCACAGAACAGGAAAACTGAGAAGCGAATCCTGCTTCTGGATAACTTACTTTCAAGCAAGTTGAAACCTCTTTATCCTAAAAGATGAAACAAGTTGAATGTACAGATAGGGATTTCAATAATGTCTAATTAAGTGTATTCACAAAATTTCTATTAATGGAAACATTAGGTTGTAGAAACATGGAGTGAGAATTCTGTAACTTAATTGTTAAACAAATGGCATAAAGTGCACAAATAGCTTTCCATAGAGTATTTTGTTACTACTATTAGATACTTAAAGCATTTCTAGATCAAAAGTTTATTTACCTCTAAATAAAACTTCAGTTGTGCTTTGTATTAAGTATTATAATATTACATAATTCCTTCTATTTAATCAATATTCCTTCCAAGAATATTTCAAATATATCATGCTAGCAAAAAGTTCTTAGGCAATGTGCAGATAAAACAAAAGAAGTAGGCAGAGGAGGAGGGAGAAAAGAAAGAAAAAATATTTGTTCAAATGCAATTTATTAAAGAAAGGAAGATAGGTCTTTTATGTGTCAATGGACATAAGAAGACACAAATAATATCTGCATATGGCAAAAGTGATCATTCTTTAATTGTGTTAAAGCAGATCTGAAATAGAAATAGAGTCATAATTCCATTTGCTTCTATAATCATGTTAGATAGTAGTTTGTTAAAATGATACTGCAAACAGACGAACATAATGGTATGATCTGCACACTTTTCCAAGAGGTTGAAACAGCTGCAATTTGATCATCAGAGATGTTAGAGTTTCACTGAAAAATGACACACAAATTAAGTGATATCTGAGACTAATAGTATTTGAACAAATAAGGAGGCTTTAAATTAGGCTTTTCAACTTTTCAAAAAAGTTTCTTGAAATCATAGTTTTCAAAACCTGAATTATTTTGCTACTGTTTCTCTTATTGGCATTGTAAATCATTATTAGTGATACCACCTTTTGTTTAAGTTATTCAATAAGTTAAATATCATTAAACCTTATTTTACAATAAATTTTGCATATTCATACTACATATTTCTCCAGTGAATGCCTTTTGAAGGAACTTATCTTGAGAACGTCACTTAAATTTAAATTTTGAAAAAAAAAAAAAAAAGGCATATAGATCCATCCAAGGATGGTCTACTGGCAGAAAGAAGATACTGACAAAAACAGCAGTGTGCATGAAATTAATCACACTGAATCCAATGTCAGGTGTGTACAGGTGCTTATTAAGAATGGCATAAATAGAGAAGCAACAAGCAAGGTGTCAATATTGTATTTATTTGTGTAGAGCAAAATATATATTCTTAAAGTTACATTTTCCAAGTAGGGGAAATATAAAAATGAAAATTTGTTTCTTCTCAAACGAAGTTAGTTATTTTTTGTGTTACACACTACATGAACAGTGGGATCTGATTGTAGTTTAACTTTGTCACTGACAATGTTATATACTCCAATAAATAATCATTTCTTTTCTCTCTGAAGTGGTCCTCCCACACAGAAATTTTGGTGTCCAGTGAGTGTCTTTTCAGTGAGCTTAAAAAATTATACCTTGAAAACCTGAGAAAAGCATAGTAAAACCAAGAAACAGATAAGAAGCAAAGAGATATCTCAAAAGATTTCTGCAAACAAATATAAAAAGGCAGATTTTTCTAACAGCACTACACCCATACAATAATTAAAATATTGTAAGAATGTGTTAAACACCTGTTTGGTTTCATATAGGTTGGCATAAAGTCAAATATATTTAACCCAGTTTCCCCCTTTGAATATTGTTTTATCCTTAAAACTTTTGTTCTTTTATGAGTTTCTAAGACTTCTCTCTCGGGCTCATCCCACATTAGTCACTTATTATTTTTTTAAATTATTTTAAGTGTTACCTACTGATCATAATAAACTGCTAGTTAAGTCTGGCTGCTGACTTTTGTTTATTGGGAGAAAAAAAGATTTTTCAACAAAGGAAAGGCTTTGTAGATAACTTGAGGCTTAGACAACAATAAGAATAAAACTATATGCCTTTCTCCCTAACACCATGTCCACCATCACGTCATTCTTCTTCCTTCCTTTCTTTGTTTATTTTTTCTACTTAGAAATTCCATTTATTCTTTTTTGGTAACATTAGTTTGGGTAACATTGACTTACAAAATTATATATATGATTAAGGGATATAGTTCCAAATTATAGAAATATGTTAAGAAACCATGCCCACCATCAAATCACCCACAGCCCTACACCAAGATCATTGGTCTCCTTTCCCCTTCACCTAAACCATTTAAAACCTCCCCCTCTAATAGCCTCAATTTTGCAATTAAATCAGTCTGGTTTGTTTTTGGTTTAATTTTATCTGTTCCTTTGTTTTGTTTATTTATATTCCACATGAGTAAAATCATCTGGTATATGTCTTTCTCTTTCTGATTTATTTCATTTAGTATAATTCTCACCATTTATATTTCTACATTATGTCCCTTCTCTGAACTATGTTTAAATAATCAAGGATAGAAAGTTCAATCATGATAGAAATCTACACTGTGATATAGAATTATGTAAATATCATTGTCCCTGTTAATGTATTTGTCATCAAAGAAGCACAAATTTATCTTTGCTCACTTTTTTTCTGTTTTAGTAATGTTGGTACTGCTAATTGAAACTAATATGATGTAAAAGAATTAGGCATCTGTGATCCTCTAATAAGTATGTTCCTATTATCTTCTCTTCATTTAATTTGCCTCATTTCTCTTCTCCCTGCTTATAGGTCTGGATGGAATTCTAAATGGGATCACTTACAGAAGGCAGTACAGTGGATCTGGTAAACTTCAAACAAAAGGGGTCTCTATTTTCTAAAGTAACCTACCACTCCTAGTAAGATAACTGCAAAGACCATTGTCTTAACAAACATATCTTAGAACAGAAAAATGAGATTTGTACATGATACCAAGGCTTGAATAAAGTTTATCAAATAAACAGCTATCCATCATTTTTTAGACCTAGAAGTCGAAAGAGAGGACAGGCTTATAGAATTTAACCACAAGCACAAAAACTTGACATACTGGGATATAGAGAAAATAGAAAACATGAAACAATGAATTTCAGAGCCCACAATGATTGTGAACACCAATATAAAGCCTACTGAAAATAAAAAGAGAAAAAATATTTTGAAAACCGAAGGATTTTCTATGTGACAAAATACATTAGTTACATGTGCAGCACAATAAACCATTAGTCATATTAGGTCTAACAGATGCTTACAAACAGGGAAAATGATGTCATTTGACAGGACTAACTCACATAGTCTAGAAAAAAAACTGTTGATAATATTGAACATCTTCTGCAGGAGTCATATGCAGAGTAATACTAAAATGAAAAATGTCAATGTTACCTCAACTTTAAAAAGTGGATAAGGGCTCCCTTGTGGTGCAAGGGGTTGAGGGCTGCACTGCAGGGCTTGCGCAAGCACTGCAGCACGAGCTCCGTCCCCAGCCTGGGAGAGGATCCACATGGCACAGCAGACCTCTCCTGTCTGACCCACTGCTCCCCTCAGAAGCATATTTCAGTAGATCTGCCTGTTATGTTTTCTATTCTGTCTCTCTGAATCATCTCACCCTCCACATCTTTTGCTTGTACCCCAGCTCTTGTATGCATAAATAAATAAAATCTTTAAAAAATAATAATATTTGAAAAAAAATAATATGATAAAATGACAATTAAATAGCAATAACAACAAAATCACCGTACTAAGTAGTAACCAAAATAGGTACCCTAAACAGAGGTCTGTTAGAACAAGATAGTATATATTTAAAATATCATGACCTATAAGGCTTCCAGCATAAACACTCATAATAAAACATATAAAAGGAATATAAAATATGAAAAAGAATTGTTCCGGAATTTGATGACTCAAGAGCTGGAGTACAGGCCAGAGTCATGGGAGGTGAAAGGATTCACCAGACAGTGGGGAACAGAACAGGCAGATCGACTGAAATACACTGCTGAGGGGAGCAGTGGGCGAGGTAGGGTTCTCTCCCTCGTGCTGCTATGTAGCTGATGCTTCACAGTGCAGCGCTCAACCCGCTGCGCCACCAGGGAGGCCATGTAGTTCAATACTCTTTACCAAGACCTACTTGCAGATATTTTAACAATTGTCTACTGATTTTCAAAAGTGATTTATAATGCCAGGTTTCTGTTTCTGTTCAAAGTTAGTGACTGAAACTCCATGATGTTAAAATTACTTGAAATATATTACCTGTTTTAATTTCATTAGTATATTGAGATCAATTGCAACGACTATGACTTTTAAAATTTCTAAAGTTTAATTCTCAAAAAACACAAATGTTTATTATTGCAAAATTCATTAAATTTCTAACATTGAAATATGTTATTTCGGGCCTCCCTGGTGGCGCAGTGGGTTAAGCAATGTACTATGAAGCAAATCACAGTCAGAGTTCGATCCCTGCTGCCAGCCAGGGAGGGTACCCACATGGCGCAGCAGACCTCTCCTGCTGTGCCCACTGCTCCCCTCAGCAGTGTACTTCCATTGATCTGCCTGTTCTGCTCCCCACTCTCTGTGGTGAATCCTCTCACCACCCCCAACACCTCTGGCCTGTACCCCAGTGCTTGTATGCATAAATAAATAAATCTTAAAAAAAAAAGAAAAAGAAATATGTTATTTTCAATAGGTAACATTTTTGTTTCAATATTTTACTAATTCAAAACAACTTTGTCCAACTTGCTAATGACCTGCACACATAATACATTTCCTGAAGATTTCAACCTTGTTCCTAACAGAATAATCATTCATAAGTCCTCTTATGACTAAAAGCAACAGTTCTGTAATGGAAGTGTCACTGCAACCTTAAATATAGCATTCACCACCGTGAAAACTGTAATAACAGATGCTCACAAATGCCTGGTTTGATGAATCAGTGCAGAGAGAGGAGAGAAAAAGGTCTGTGTAGGTGTTTCAGTGGAAGGGATGGGAGGAGGGGGAAAGTGCCTTACAAACGTAAGAGTAAACAGATGGCTATGAGGGAGGCATTCTAGGATAAATTTGACTTTTTACACCCTGAGACTTCTCTGCTACCTGCAGTTACCTATAGATCAAATAGACAAAATACTGAAGATTTAAAGGCAAGAAGTTAAAAAAAAAAAAACAATAATGACTTTATTGCTATCACTTTAGTGGTGAGAACAAAAGAATGTAGGCAATAAAAAATAGCAACTGAGACAGGGAAGCTTTTTCTAAAAAGGTCAGTCAATATACATTGACAGGGCTCTTTGATGTAGTCCATGATCTAAAATGGTTTATAATCCATTACTTTTTACTTTCCCTTAGTGCTGTATTAAATATTATGTTCTGGTTAAGCCATTTAGAGAATCTTTTTGTAAAAGAAAAGCAGATTTTGAAAATATTCTTGGGCTTTGTTGCTTGAAAAATATGTAATTTGGGTTAATTTTCTTTCTTAAAAATTTACAAAGGAGAATGAAATACCCAAAAATAATTCCCTGATATTTTAGGACACTTTTCTCAGCAGTTATCTGTGATCACCAAACTGAAAGGTTATATGTCCATTTTTCTTTAAAAAAATATGTATTTATGTATAGAAGAACTGGGGTGTAAGCTAGAGGTGGGAGGTAAGAGTATTCACCAGAGACATAGTAGAGAACAGAACAAAACAGGCAGATTGACTGAATACACTGTTGAGGGAAGCAGGAGAGGTCTGCTGCACAATGTGGATCACCTCATGCTGCAGTGGCTATAGATGCTTAACCCATTGCACCACCAGGGAGGCCCCAGTTATGTGTCTCCTTTGACAGCCTAATAATAAAGTTAAAGAAAGAGAGACTGGAATTTAGTGTCATTCAAGAGAATAGCTGAGGCATTCCAAATAAATATTATTGCATGGAAAAGTGATTCTGAAAGACTACAGTATAGGAAAACCCTAAGGCAATTTCATCTCATACAAAACTTTGCTCACTTTCATTATCTCAGTTAGTGAAAATGGACTAAGTGATCTCATATTACTGGTACCACAAATCCTGTGTCAAAGGCAAACACCCCCTGTGGAAGCAAATATTGTTACTTTTATAGTCAAATGATCACACAAAAATAATCAAAAATTATGAGGACCACACTACAGGACATAAAAATAAAAGATAGTTCAAAACAACAAAATCAACTGATTGAAGGGAAGAATGTTACTGAAGTTATCAGAAATGGATGCCAAATAACTAAATGGATTTGGTTTTTAGTAAAAATCTATATAAAATTTAATATATGTTCAGTGAAAAATTTATGAGTTAGACTATGTTTTAGGTATTTGGGAAGAACCCATTAAAAATGAGAAACTAACAAAATTAAGAACTGAGTGAATTAGATAATAGAAGATTTGACAAAATTTAAAAAAAAAATAAGAGGTGGCTTACTGGAATACATTTAAATCAGAAAAAAGTCCTGATTGGAACATAGAAAGATGAAAGAATAGACTAGGTAAAAGAAGAAGTGTGAGATTAAAATGGTTCACTGAGAAATACTAACACTGCCTTTAACAAGAGTCAGAAAAGGGAAAAATTTTGAATGGCTGAGAAATCAAAATAAGATGTTTTATATAATATCAAAAATACAAGAAAAGTATTAATTACAAGTAAGAAACTATGAAGTAATGAAATCTTAGGGACAATTATATTTCATGTTTCTCTATGTCGTATAAGCAGAAACACTGATAGACTTTATTCTAGAATGATCTTTATATGAATGATAATATGGGAAACAGTATTTGATAATAGAGTTATCAAATACTCAGAAGCAGAAAGGGTTTCTGTACTTTCTAATATAACAAAGATACAATTATAAACCCTTGTGTTTCCTCAATTCAAGGTTTCTCATTGGAACTGCAACTCATGGTGAGTGTGGGTATCATTTGATCTTTTGCATCTCTGGGTGGATAACTGATGATCAGGAAATTGGCACAAATGATAATAATCTAACCAATGCAAATACAGTGAAATAGCATAGTCCTTTGTCTTTGAAATAACCTGTCTTCTGCCAATATCCATGATCTTGGTAAAATAACTGTAGTAGTTTGAAAATGTAAGATGAAAGTAACAGTTCTTCCACAGTTCTTGACATATACCATTTAGTCAAAGTACCAAAATACAAACACAAAAATAAATTAGTATCAGCCAGAAAAAAAGGTCAAATTACATTTGAATGAGAAAACACTATCAACTGAATTTTCAACTGAAATCATGGAAGCAAGAAGATAGCAGTACATTACCTCATCCTGGAAAAAAAAACCACAACAAAAAAAACCCACAAAAACTCTAGCAACCTAAAATTCAATAATTAAAGATATCCTCAATATTCAAGATAACTTTCAAATAAATCAATTGGAGAAAATTTATTACCAATCAATCCAAACTAAAAGAATTCTTAAATACATTCTCTGGACTCTATATTTATAGATGGAAGAAATCACAAGCAGGTATGATGATAAATACTAAAATTTATATTATGTTTATATGACATTACATGATAATATGCATTGTCTAAAATAGAAAACAAATTAAAATAAAACTAATGGCATTCAATTTCAAAGAACTGATCATAACAACTGTTCCAAGGTGAACTTTTTTCTGGAAAGAAGATGAAAATGACAATTTCTTTCATGTTGTAGAATGCATGTTTTAATCTCTATAGCAACTTTTAATCTAATATTTACTTAAAAAATCAAAGAGAAAAGTTTAATATTCTCACTTCAACATATCTTGCTATAGAAAAGATCAACAAGTGAAGTAGATCATGAAAAATCATGTTGAAGTTTGAAGAATTTTGTATATGTCCAAACATTAATAGATAAATAAAAACTAAAATAAGTCCCTGTCATGTAGAATTCTTATCTTCTAGCATTTCTTTGCATTACAATACCCTGAAGTACCAAAATACCACTTTATATTTATTTGCAAAACTAAATAGATAATATCATTTTTTAGAATTTTTATCTACAGTGACATTATTACAAAATATTTGGTATTCAAAGCAAAAAAAATATGAAAAATCTTTAGCAATTTTCTGAAAGCCTAAGAAGATAAGTTTCATAAATAATAATTATTTAGGAGCTATTTTTCTTCTCTAAGTCAAATAAAATATAAGACAGAGTAAAAATAAGCAAAGATTATTTTTAGTCACAAGCTGCTAATTTTTTTTAAAAAAATTGTATTCCCTGGGTGATGGAGAGGTACTTATCTGTCTTTTAATTCTATTATTAAATCATTTGGTGAGAAGATACTGAACTATAACAAACTGCTTACACTATCAAATTTCATATGCAAAATATGACTATCAAATTCCATAAGCATTTAGAACTATTTTTAGATGTTGAATGTTCTGTGACCTATTTTACTGACATAAATACTAGTTTTCTGATACTCATGCCCAGTAACTTTTAAGCTTCTATGTTTTTTTTTAAGATCTATCTATCTAGCTATCTAGCTATCTAGCTATCTAGCTATCTAGCTATGAAAGAGCTGGGGCACAGGCCAGAGTTGCAGGAGGCGAGAGGATTCACCAGAGACAAAACAGGAGGCAGATCCACTGAGGGGAGCAGCGGGCTAGGCAAGAGAGGTCTGCTGTGCCATGTGGGTCCCCTCCCTGGCGGGGGATTGAACTGGTGCTGCTGTGCAATGGATGCTTCACAGAGCAGCGCTCAACTATCTGTGCCACCAGGGAGGCCCCTTAAGCTTCTATTAAAAGGAACGACTATGGCCTCCCTGATTGCACTGTCTCATTAGTTACCTGATTTCCATCCCTGGCCAGGAAGCTAACCTACATAGCACAGCAGACCTCTTCTATCTCGCCCACTGCTCCGCTTAGCAGTGTATCTGAGTAGATTCACCTTGTCTGCTTGCAACTCTCTCTGGTGAATTCTCTCACCTCCCATACCTCTTGCCTACATCCTAGTTCTTCTATGAATAAATAGTCTTTAAAAATAAATAAGAAAAAGACGATCTAAAATCTCTCCCAAGTGCAACACAATGACTCAATGCCAGATGTAAAAGTCATACCAACAATTGAAGATGTCTCCTAAGTTATAGAACCTATTATATTTACTCTCAGAAAAGACACTGGGTATGTATGGGTGCATGCTATGTATACATGTTCTGTGAGCATATATTTTATTAACTAAACCAATTGCCTTTTTCTTAACACTGTTTTACAACACTGTATATGATTCATAGATACAGGATCACACCTCTTCAGATGTGTGTGTGCTACCACACCCTTAGTCCTCCATGAAGCCAATTCACATTTGGAGTGAAAGGAATCACTTCTCATAATGACATGCATGAGGTCATATGTAAAACTGAACCATTCTAAGAAAGCTAGGATGCATGCTTACCATACATACCAGTTGATTTTCCTTAATTACAGGAAAATATCATAAGAGGAACATATAAGCGCATATATATATTTTTAAAGATGTATTTATTCTTTATGCATATAAGAACAGTAGTGCAGGCCAGTAGTGCAGAAGGTGGGAGGAGTCACCAGAGACAGAGCGGGGAGCAGACCAGGTGATTCTACTGAAATACACTGCTGAAGGGAGCAGCGGGCAAGACAGGAGAGGACTGTGGCATCATGTAGGTCACCTCACTGGCAGGGGATCAAACTTATGCGATAGTGGTTGTGGATCAATTCAGTGCTGCACCTTAACCCCTTGAGTCACCAGGGAAGCCCATAACATATTAATTTTCTTAACTATTTACTGTTAATGAGATTTGAAAGTGAGGAATCACTTTGTTCTTATATACTGAATGTGGATGTAGAACTAACATCTTCATTGCATATACCAAGGCTTAATTTATAAGTAAAAAAAAATACTAGTTCTAAAATTGCACAGTGTCAATAGCATATATTAAATAGCCAAAAGTCTTCTCCATTTTTACTCTTATTATTTTTATTACTCAATAATGCTTACAATAAATAATAATTTGATTTTAATTTCAGAGTCCTAGGAATGTAGATATGTCCTGTGCAAGCAGAACTATTGCTTCAGACCATGAGATCTTTGTGGATAAATTGTATGTTAAAATGCTTGGAGAAATATGTATATTTTAGCCATTTTCTTTTCCTTCTACAAACTGGTAGAACTATGAGAAAAAATATTGTAAAAGACTTTCAGGTTAAACAAGTTGAACAATAATTTAGGCCTTACTACATCTACCTGTCTCCTCAGTGATACTATGTGGTCATTGAGAGCAGGGGAGAAAAGACACCAACATCACTAATGAAGCTATTGGACCCGTGGCTTGATGCCGGAACAGCAGACGTTAACTTCATTAGTATTTAAGTTACAGGAGCAGAGAATGTTTTCCAGTTGAGCATTGTTCCAGTTCTTTGAACCGACTGCCATGGATTCCTGGAGCTTGACCACATTACAATTTTCACACTTAGCAACTGTAAAATTGTTAAAGCGATATCTTTCCACACCGTTTATCCGTTATTACTGCTAAGTTTGGCATACCACCTTAGTTACGGGCTTTAAATGCCACTTTCATCACTTCCCAGGGTAACCTTGGCCATGAAATCGGAAAATCAGATCATTTTCTGGTCCGTTTTCCTCTTTTTCTTTGAATGAGATTAGATTTTGCTACGGTTGACTGACAAATCTCATTTAGGATTCAAGGAGAGGCCTGAGCCCCTGACCTCTTTAAGAAATAGGAGGTGAGATGATTTAGACAGTGATGAGGAAGACAGCCAATTTCAACACATCACACAAATGTAATTAGTGATTAATTTACTTTGTAAGACAAAATTACTTGTAAAAGTATAAAAAGTCGAAGTATCAAGCCACAACATTGTTTAAGATAAAATATCAATCATATTCATGGGTTTTCCTCTGCATGTTCTGTTTTCCTTTCAAATTATATTTCTAGGTCTGTAAATGGTAAAGCACAAACAAAAATTTATTTTTACCCAATTAAATTGATTCCAAATTTAACTGGAGAAATCATATCATTGTTTAAAACCTAATATGAGTCTAAAATTAATATATTTCCCAGGACATGTTAACTTAGGGTAAACAGATTCATTCAAGATGCACTCTTTTATTGCTGAGTTGTATCGTGCCCAGATATTACCTGTTTTGTGGACAATTACACACTGTTAATTAGCAGAAGGGATGAATATAGAATGGATGAAGATAAAAGTTGACAAATGCCTCAAAACTAGTATTATATGTTCTAGAATTTCTGAGTATAGTAGGTTTAAAATCTCAATGATGAATTTTGAGATGAGTTGACATTTTGAAATCTATGTTCTACTACACAAATTTACATTAAACTGATTGAAACAAGAAAGTTAACTATATATATATTATGACAAGAATTTGAATGACTAAATGGATCAATGAAACACCCAAGCCATCTTATTGACCTTAGAGACTTGTTTGATATTGTTAGGCTGTTTGATTTAAATATACAAAGGAATAAGAATGAAATCTTTATGGATCATCTGGCTTAAAACACTGTACTCTATGTTAATTTCTACACTTACTATCCTGATTCTCTTTCAATTTCTTTTTCTATCTACTTGCATTTCCAGAATTATTACCATATCACATTTTACATCATTAAAATTCTAGTTATTTCAAAAATAGCATTTAATTCTCCCTAATTTCTCCTTAGATATATTTAGCTTCTGATTTGTTTCCTGTTAATTTCAGGTTCTGTGGAAAGACCAGGTAAAAACAATGTTGAAATTCATTTCTAAAACATTATATGGGAAGAAACGTGTATCATAGTTCCTTGCATAGCATATTATATAAATATTTGTAGAAGATTAAGCTATCTCCCTTAATCTCTCTGACTACAAATATTGAAGTGTACATATCAAGTGTACTGATGTATGGCCTCAAATGTTTTGAAATCAGTTATTTATGCAGACTCACAGCTGCCTAAAAATGCAAACCATCTTCCCCCAAATCAGAAAATCTTTCAGGAATATGTCTACAGGCTCCACCCTAACAGACAATGATAGTGAAATCTTATTTAATTTTATATATTAAGTACATTCATGAGAAGCTGTGCAAATTAAGTATATGTATAAAAAGAAAAAATAACCTGTGAATTTCATTACACTTCTAGCAATAAAATTTCTTAGCAAAAAGATGTTGTCTTTGGTACATAAGAAAAATAATTATACACCTAGGAATTTCAATCTTTATTTCAAAGGGCACTCTCTTTTTATCCTTGTGCTTGTTCCATATATTCTTTAAAGATGCCAGGCAAGTAAGGAAAAAAAGCAAAACGCTGCAAATTTCAGAGATGCACATCTCCTCTTGACTCTCACATATGTATTAAATTAAATTATAATTTCCACTTCATTGTTTTCATTAATTTCTTGAGAAAATTATTTAGTTGACTGTCATTTTTTGGTTATACTGTTTTTGACATCAACAGCTTATAGATCTATTTTAGTCAATAGTGATTATCAAATATGTGAAGTTAATTATATTAAGTGCTGATAATATACGTATAAGAGATACAAGTGAACAATAAAATAATCTTTGACTAACATCTGACAATTGGTCAAGGAGAAAGTGTTAAAACAAATATATGTAAAATTATAAGAGCATAGTATAAATTTCACTACTCCTATGGTTTTATTTATGGTTTTATTTATTCAGGTAATGTTAGTACTTACTTGTTCTACATAATACTGCACTATACTATTCTCTTATGTGTGCTTAATGGGTTTCTGAGTCATGAAATTTGTTTTAATGCTGAATTTTCTTTTTACTGTATAAAGATCCTTCATTCTAAAAACAGCTACTACTATTTATAAAGGCCCTTTGCTCTAAAAACAGGTATCTCTTATTATTTTCAAATAGTATTTATGAGATTTTACTTCATGTCAACAACTATTTTCAGGTTTGACTATGTAACAAATGTTATTTATTTTATTAAAATAATTCATTATAAATTAATAGCATTCATCTGTCCCTACACAGTGATGTCTCATTCTTAAAATTGTCTTTTAAATATAAAATGTCAGTGCTTTTCTCCTATACAATAACAAATTTTTCATATTGCTTTTGTTCATTTAAGAGATGTTGTACTTTCCATATGTGCTGTTTTTGTTTTAACTGGTTCATCATGCATTTACTCCCATGTTAACACAGAAGGGGCTATTTTGTTCAGTGTCCTTCAGGATTTCTGAAATACTGAGCATACTCTCTGACCCAACAGTTTTACTCCTTGTTGTATTTTCAATAGCAACGGATATATGTCCAGGTTTTGCAGACTTAGAATGAAGAAAGTAGTCTATAACAACTTGAAATCCACTGGGAAGGAATGTCTGAAGACTGTATTTGAATACAGGAACATAATTCAAAATATTGGTTTGAAAATAATGCTTTAAACATATACTCTTGATTCTAGATCTTGAATTGAGTCTGAAAATAAATTCCCACCTATCTATCTGTGGTTACCTGCACAAAAAAAAAACAAACAAATAAGTGAAATTGCCACCTATTTTGTCAAAACAACTGAGATTTGTTTCATTTTAAATTTCACATAATGCACTATTTTAATACACTGTTCAAAGCTGGGCTTCATCAAATTCTTAATTATTTATCCAAATATTGTGACAATTGACAGCATTTGATTATTTAACATTGAAAATTATACTTAAAACCAAGAGACCAAATTAATGCCACAGTGACCATATACCATATTCAGATTGTCAAATACAAGTACTAAGATAATGCCCAGGAGATGTTAATTTGGTATTTTTCAATATCTATTTAGGAACTATTTTTTTAACATTTTGCAAGTTGTTATCAAGTAATCTAAAAGGGAGAGAAGTTATGGAAATATCTTAACAGTTTTCCAAATTATCAGGATTTTATTTTCCAAGTAAAAACACTTTTAGCCAAATTTCAACTCCTAAAAAAAAATGAAACTGAAGCAATACTCTGATGCTGATCAACGTGTGTAGCCTTAACCAAATCCTATTGATGCTATATAATGTCAGACCTATATCCTAGATAAGACATCAGTAACCATTTCTTGTACAGTATCGCCTCTTTACTGACATATCAGTTTTGAAAGAGCATAAAGCAAATTTGATGGCAAGTGTGGATATGTGTTATTTCACCACCAGTCAGATTAAATGGAACAGCCTGAAGACATCCTGCAAGAACTATTATGATGTCAATAAAATGTTCTGTGAGTGGCAGGGCTAAGTCAGGACAATTCACCCTCCCGCTAGTGGAAGTCCAGTCGCATGCTGAGAACACTCAGAGGAGTACCCGGCAGGATTAGAAAAAGCCTCAGCATGACAGATATAATTATTCTCTTCTCAAAAATAAGTGTGTAACTAATCAGCGCTAAAGAGAAATAATGAATTAGAAGGATTAAACTATATTTCCACCACTAACATTATATTTGCCTTTGGTAGAAATAATTTGTCCAACAGAATTATGTGCATGATGATCCAAATCACATGGGGAGCCATTTCATAGAATTTAGAAGAAACTTTAAGGATTAACATATAACATTAACTGAGTATTAGTTTTATCTCTAATGTTATTTTCAGAGTGCTGGTAAAATTAAACAAGGAGTCTATTAGTTTCAGCATTTAACTTGATTTTATTTTAACTACAAAACAGTCCCCTATGGTAAGTGATAACCCCAGGAAAGAACTCGATCCATTTTTAGTCTTTGCATTGGCTAAGACCTAGATTAATATTATGAATGACTGCAACTACTAAAACTAGTAATAGAGAAAGTTGTGATGGGGAAAACATTCAATGCTGTGTTTTCATTTTATATTGAATGAGATTTCCTACACTTTCTCAAAAAAATAATAATTTATTCTATTTGTTTCTATTATTTGGGCAACTTTACATTTCATTTTCTCTAGTTCCTTCTTTTTTGCTCTATGATAAAGTTTATAAATTGATTATAAAAATAAGAATGATGTATAAATGTAGAAAAATTTACATGGAATATTCTTGGTTTGAATATTGGGGCTACAAAAGAGAACAGATTAGAGAAGAAAAATGGTAATAGAGATTGTTGCAGAACCTAGATCAAACTTCATTTACACTGAGTATGTTTTCTCGCACTTTGCATTTACATAGCCCAATCTCATAAATTTAGTTATGAATATTTGGAGGCAGATACATTGTAGAACATTATGAAGACAGAAATGATGATTGACAAAATCATTGAAGAATTAAAGTTAGCTAAATAATTTACCAGCTGTGAAACATTATTTGTTTAAAATTAAATTTAACAATATAATAGTATTTCTTCAGCAAATACATTTAGAATATATATGTCAGTCTTTGATGTAGGGACTGAAGCCACAGCATTGAAGGACAGAAAAAACTTATCACAAAACCAAAACCAAATTTATGAAGATTGCCTTATTAAGCCATTAATCCAAAAGATCAAACGAAGAGGTAGGGAAAAGTGTGGGGCTACAAGTCATAAATCAGAGTTATCTGCAGTAAACAGGGTTTGATCTAGGTGGAAGGTAGAATCAGTCTAGCACTTATATTGAAGGAAGGAATAAATGCAAGAACATTTAAGCAACCATCTGTGGTTTTAAAAGTGGAGAAATGTGTAAGAATTTGTAAAGGACTAGTATATAAGTTTAAAAAAAATATATATAGCAATGTTCTCAGCTCTGGATTGATTGCTAAAATGATGCTGAGTATTCCAAGCCAAAATTCTTCTTAACTGCACTACTCAGAACATTTATTTTTGTCTTTCTCCATTAAGTAATTTTTAGTGTAGTTGCAAGTGAATTTATGGATGATGATAACAGATCACACCTGCATCAAGTTATATTTGAGGTGTATTTAATTTTCTCACAATTCATTGATAAAAATGAAATCTAAAATGCACACTGGAGTTTTTTAGGAAATGAAATATAGTCTCATTAGACTATTTCATTATATCACCCAATGATATAATTATATCTCCCAGTGCCTCCTTTTATTGGTCTTCATTTTCACTATGTTTGTATGTGTGTATGTGTGCATGTGTATGTATGTGGGATTTACTGAACTCCTTATATGCTAAGTGCAGGAGGATAAAGTCTATTATACATACTTTTCATCATTTTAGGACTCTATTCTTATTTTCTTCTTCACAAGAAAAGAAGGTAATTGTGGACTGTTGCTTGGCTATCAACCTGTGTTCTGCCTAAAAACCTAACATTTCACTTAAGATGTCTGTGTGCCCCAAATTTTCAATAGAAAAATCTTTAAAATATATAAGGATTATTTTTAAAACAGATGATAATTACCTACTGTAATTTTCTTTCTTATATTAAAATATACATCTTATCTCAAAATTCTTATCTCAAAAGATAAGGGATTTTATTGTGAATTTTGGTCACCTTCTTGATTCATTCATTTGTTGACTTATAAAAAAAACTTTTAAAAATTAGAATCTATTACATTATCACAGATATTCATAAAGATATATAAAGAATGCACAAATCATAGAGACCTTTTTCATAAATTTGGAAATAATTTCAAAGTAAATCTGTAAGGATTTGAATGAAGGCACTTAAATTGTCAATTTCCATAGCTTTCAGACAAAGAGTGAGGAGTGATGCTTTTCCTCTTCAGTGTAATCTTTACATCACCAGCTCATCCTGAGCAGAAAATCATTTGTTTCAGAAAGAATACATGAGTTTTGTACTCCCATCAGCCACCCTGAGGTTTCTCAATGGTCTTTCCACACAATAGTGATTTCACAGTCATCCTTTTTAATATATTTTGGTCAGTAAAGATCTTTGGATAGTTTCTTTAGTGCTGTGTGTCTTTGCAAGGGTACGTGGACTTATGTAGAAACCCCTTTGGGTATGTGGATGTTCTGAGAGTTTTAGAATGTCTTACAACAAAAACTGCTACTAGCCATTTAGACAACTTCTGGGCTAAATTTGTCTATACCATAAAACTACAAAATAACAGTTCTGAAATAACTTTGCAATTGCTGGCAGTTTTCTTTTACAAGGTTGATTTCTGACAAGATGAATATCTTGATCAATTAAAAAGTATATTTTCACTTATGTTGGTTTTAAAATTGTGCAGTATAATTACAAAAAAAAATTCTACATACAGTTATAGAGGTGGCACATTGATATATTCAAAAACCAGCGATGGGGTAATGTCCAATATATACTCCTAGTCACAAAAAAAGAATTGGCAGTTGAGTGTGAAAGGATGTTTTTTATACCTAACTCTGCCAGAGAAGTATGAAGTATTATACTTTATTGAAACCTAGAAATTATAGCTCAGTCTTTTGAGTCAAATTGTTTGTTTTTATCCGAGACTTCCCTCCCCCCCAAAAAAATCTTTCATGGACACAAAATGATCTTTTTGGCCACTGCCTTAGCCTTTTTAAGTCTTTTCAAATAAGGAGTCTCTGAAGGAAAATTGACACATTTAGCCACACTCCTATTTTGCATTTACATAAGTTGTTCATAGCTTAGTAATGTAATTTTCTTAAAGTTGGGTTCCCTGTACAAAAGAGTACATAGCCATTTTTTTGTGTCATAACTTAATTTTCACTCTGTAGAAATAAAGATGATTTTTTCTTCCTCTTTATTAGTCTAAAGATCTTCTCAAATAATTTATTTCAAAATTATAATATCTCCACCTAATGAATGGAGAAATTATTATTTGAAGTAATTATCACTGTTATGATTAACATCCTTCTCTTTATATTTCATTTGCCCAGCCCACTTTGGGAGATATAGGGGAATAATATTTCCTTTGATTCCAATTCAGTATTCTGTGCCCTCCTTCAAGTACAAAGCTGCATTTTAAGTGGGAAGCTGCTGAAGGCACTAGAAACTACCTTTGGCAAGGAGTAGGGAAATATTAAAGGTAACAATCTCTAAATCTGAATCTTTGTATTTATATAAATATTCTAGACTAATACTTCCAGTCTTTAAGTAACTCAAAAGAGATTCTAAAGATAGGTATATTGATATAGGTAATAGATAATATACTTTTGTTTCTTTGAAAAAAATGTTTCTATATAAAATGTACTGTTTTGATTATGATTAATGGTTCTGTGTTGATTGTTCGGTAACCTCTTGGGAATTTTTTGCCATCCATGTGTGCTTCCTTAAATCATCAATTCATAAACTGTTGATTAGAATTAAGTTCTTATAATGAGAAAAAAGGTAACTTCAAATCAATTTCAATATTAGGTACAAAGAATATATTGGCATCCATTAAAAATAAGAATTCAAACTGTTTCTAACTAGAATGTGTTTTAGGTTTGGAATTATTAACAACAAAAAGAAATTCTCAGTTACCATAGTTCATTGGACTCTCTCCTCTTTGCTCACCACTGCCACTCTCTCCCTTTGCTAACTTCAAATTTGTAGTCAGATGAAGTATGGTAGACTATGTACTTTGGTGGTGAGTACAGTATGGTAACATATATCTGAAGAGATGTGAATTTATAATCTTAAATCATATACAGTGTTGTATACCTAAATGCCTCAATAAAAAAAATACAATTAAAAAAAGAATTTTTTCAGTACCTACAGTAACATTATTAAAAGACAAAAAGTACACAGTAAAAAATAGTAACTTATTTTTAGATGTATTCTTTATCTAGGAAGGGGAAACATTTTTAAATGCCTTATATCCATAGCAACAGCCTTATTGAAATGCCATCCACTTTGGTAGGCAATCTACCAGTAGCAAGTACAAAATACTGATGCTACCTACAGTCACAGGCATATGGGATATTCAGGGCATAGTTTTGTTGCCCTTCTATTCAGATATATCTTGCATAAGCAAAGGCAGGCAGAGGTAGATCAAGTGCAATATCTGAGGCATGGCATGGTTTAGCTGTCAGGTGTACTACTGAACTTAAGATGTGCATAGTGGTCTATTGCTAACATGGTCAATTTCCAATTTCTCACAAGTATATAAATACATAGATTGAGTAAAAGCAGCAAGAGCCACAAGTACATTAAACCACTGAAATTAAGACACATTGCATTGATTTAAACTCTTTCAATGCCTCAACTCATCACCAAGTCCATGCACTTCCAGTACATTAAAAGCCAAATACTAGAATTGATCTGTGGTATATTTCTTGGAAACCATAGAACTGAATGGATCACAAAAGGCTGGGGGGGAGGACCCTTTCTAGGAAATATTTTTTTTAAGTAAGATTGATATAACAGCAAATTGAAGATTAACCCAAGTAATGGAAAAGAATTGTTTTGTTGCTCTCAATATATAACTATATATCTGGCTGTCCACTTGTGTATAGTATCAAAAGTCATTCCTGGTGACTATCCTTTGACAATACTCAGAAATAACCAGATCAATATATGTAATATAGTTTACTGTGATTATCAGAAAGCTAGCACCTTCAACTGAATATAATGCAATTTTTGATTATTCCGATTATTTGGAATTTTGATACCAACTTGAAAGTCAATAGTTTTCATTCCCTGGAGAACTAGACATTAGACATTTAAGTTATGTTACAAGTAGGATTACATTTCTCAACCAGGATCCAAGTAAACTTGGAGTCCAAGACTTCAGTTGGCCTTTTTTTATTATTATTATTATTTTGTGGTTTTATTTTAATGTTATTTTAGGGCAATTTAAATAGTTCAGTTCTAAATTTCTTACTATTCCTGAAGTGTCACTTTTGATTTGTGTTTAGGATTGTATTGACATTATGTGACTGATTGTAACTTTTAAGGTCATGCTTTTCAATTGGTTTTCTTGTACAATTTGGAGATGTTTATGGTTCTCCCGTGTAATTTTGAATGGTTATGAATATTTGTAGACTTTTAAAGTGTACCTGAATTCTCTTACGTTAATTAACCCTTCTGGAATTTAAATATCATATTAACCACATAAAAACTAACAAAATACTTACTTAATTTTCATAAGCAATTCAATTAAAAAAATTCACAAGACCATTGTGCAGCTGCATATACCTGCATGGGTGATATATATGATTCATTGTGAAACAGGGTCACAGAGAATAAGCATGCCAAAACATTCCTGACCTGGTGAAGGTCATATTTCCCCCCTACAATAATATCATTTTTTTAAAAACCAGCTTGTTATACAGTTATTTAAATCTTTCAAGTAAGTCTTTCAAATAATATATGGTTTTAGAAAATTTCAAAAGTCTTGAAGACATTAAATACATTCATTAGGGTCTCCTTGGTGGCCTAGGGGCTATTTCTCAGTGTTAACACCTCAGTGGCCAAATTTGGCCAGATGGGTATCCACATATGGTGCAGCAGATCTCTTCTGTTCATCTGCTGTTACGCCCAGCAGTGTATTTCAGAAAATCTGCCTGTTCTACTCCCCACTCTGTCTCTGATGAATCCTCTCACATCCCACGCCTCTGGGGCACACAGCAGTTCTATGTGCATGCACACCCACACATGCATGCTATTAATTAAATATATTGTATATAAAACCTTTGTTTCATTTAAAAAAACTTCTATTATGGCAAAATAAACATTCAAGAATGTATAGTTTAAGAACATTTCCTTTATTCTTTTTACCTTTTCTTATTCCCACATTTTTAGTAATGCACAGTGCTCACATGTAAAGTGCGGCTTGATCCTTACTTTAGGGTTTCATTTAGCAGAGCTGTAACTTGTCCAAAGTTTGCTGAGTGTATTTCCTAGTTATAGCTAATGTGTTGATGTTTGATGAAAGCTAAACTGACCGTATTTATCGGATAATATTTGTAAGTTGTTTTTAAGAAAGATGTTCAGTTTTATCATCAAAGAAGTGAAAAATACAACATTCAGAATAATTTGTAGGCACAAAATTATTTCATCATTCTCAATCACAGCACATAACACCTTCAATCCAGAGGAATGCAATTATTTTTCTAATAGAAAGGGAAACAAGAAATTATATTATGGTTTTGTTTAAGTCACTAGAGTGGAACCAGAACTACAGTGAAAAGTAACTAAATTTGCAGATTTATTAACAAATTTCTCAAGATAATTCTCTTATGGAAAGATAAGGAAGATTCAGCATAAAATTTCAAATGTGTATAAGTAGAAAATAAAAAAAAACATATTTGTTCTTAATCAGTGTGAAACTAAATACGACAAGTACTTACTGGATGAAAATATTTAGAAATTAGCACATTTGGTTAGTTAGAAATTAGAAAATTTGGTTAGTTTGTACTTGGAGGAAAATAAAGATATCCTCACCATTTAAATCCTAGTGAAAGATTTTATGTTAGTGAGAGATTTTTAAATGTAAAGTTTAAGGAACTAAATGATTTCAATAGCTTGTGTAACCCGAACTCATCCATCTGTTTAGAAAGTCTAAGGATAATAAACCAAAACAAGTACTGTAAGATATTCCAAAAATCCTGGAAATTTTCCTCTCAAGTTATTTTCACTGAAGATTCTTTATTAAGTACCAGTAATAAATGTTGAACTAAATTATCTTCTGTTATCAACCCAACTTACTACTTTCTTTTTTTGGCAATTATTTAACTTAAAAAGAGGAATATATTTCTTTCAGTTTAGATTTTACCTTTGCATACATTCAAGCTGTGATCTCAAGATCCCAAAAGATGAAAAAGAAGTGTTTTTCTTGCATATTAATGGAAGTTGCTCTTACAAAGGGAGTGCAGACACCAAACTTAACCTCAAAATCAAAGTATGAAAAATTTCTTTAACCCAAGAGACTTTTCTGAAAATATTACAATCACTCAACTAGCTTTTCTAAGTTACTGTTCTAAGTAAGTTGGCTATAAATGTTGCAGTCCCAATTGCTGAAACTTCAAATATTATACAAGAGGTTATCAACACCTCTCATCCCTTTTCTCCTCGTGTTCATATAATTTTGTATTTTATGTGAATCAAAAAATGTTTTCTATATATTTTAATTCTTTTTTTAAAAGATTTATTTATAAATACATGCAAGAATTGGGTTACAGGCCAGAGGTCGGGGTGAGAGGCTTCACCAGAGATAGAATGGAGAACTGAAATACACTGCTGAGGGGAGCAGTGGGCAAGACAGGAGAGATCTGGCATTACATGTAGGTCAGCTCCCTGGCTAAGGATCCACAGGTAATGCAGGAGTTGCAGATGCTTCATAATGATGTGCCTTAACCCTTGAAATACCACAGAAGTCCCTCTATTTTAATTCTTAAAGATAAAATATACACGCATTCATTTTGAAATCATATCCTTTAAAAATAAATGACAGCTGAATTCATTCCTATTTAAACTTGTACTACTGTTATACACTGTATACCCATCCTAACTATATGCACTGTTATTCAAATATGGTCCAGTAGAATAGTTAGTATTCTTCTTATATGTTTTATAGGTTTTGAGAAGTTGCCAATTTAACAAAGTGAATTAGTTTCTACTTAGTGGAAATAAAATATATGACAAACACTAGTACATATTTGTATTTAGCTTGGTGCATATACACACTTGCCAGAATCAATGCATGCAAGGAACAACATCATTCATGAACTATCTCTAGCTTCCCTTATTGCTACATCTAATAAACAATGCTCTGTATTGAAATTTATTTCAAAATATATTCACAGCTAAGTTATGACACTATTTACACAGATTCTATCAGTAAATATTAGTGATTAATTAGCTGATAAAATACTAGATGGAAACCTAGCAAAAACACATATTTTGTAGTTTTCATGTAGCTAACATTATTTATATCCAATTAAAATATCTTAAGTGTTACCACACAGAATTCCCTAAACATTCACTCCAAGAAACTAAGATTTTTCCAAAACACCTTTAAATAGCTAACTTTTTAGGAAGTACATTGTAATGTCAATGGTGACTCATTTTTTAAGGAGCACAGTTAACAGAACTTTCATTTTAATTGAAGTAGTACTGCATTATAACATTATATAAGTCTCAGATCTGCATCATTAAGTATCAACAGGTGTAAAAACTACAGAGTTCATCACAAAAAGTCCAATTTTATCCATCACTCCCTCCATTGTCCCCAAAGGAACTTTATTTGGCTACATCTTATATCATTAAGCAATGTTGGGGAAAAAAATCTTTAACTTCAGTGCCTATTATAGTCAACCCATTTTCACTTCAACAACTTTCTTTATAAGACTTCGCAAAGTACGCCATTTCTAAAATTATACTCTGGTAAGAGAAAGAGACTCATGAATTTATAATTATGTATTTAAGAAAAATTTAATAAGGGATTTCTAATACAGCCTTAAGTAATTTTCACTTTGCTCAACACCACTGTACTTTATTCTAAGTCATTTTGGATTACTTTCATTTCTAAAAATGAATATATTTATTATAGTATATGAAGACTATATTTATTATGTTATATTTATAATTACTAGTAATTTGATATTTCAAACATTCTGACTTTGTCAGATTTAGAAAACTTAAATATGTGCAAAATAATCAGCATAGAGAATACAATAAGCTTTAAAAGAATAAGACTCTAAAGACTATTAGTAATACACAGTGAAAATTTAAGCAAAAATATTATTAAAAACTAATGCATATTAGAAATAAAAGCTGAACAGATTATAAGCTAAATATTTTTCTGAAATTTAAAAGTCTGTTTGTTCATACTTTCAATTACATTATGAACAATTTTATTTCCTGTTCTAGTTTGGAGACACAACTATAAGACTATTTCTATCTTCTTTCTTTCTCCCTGATGATCTTTAAATTTGATATATCAAAAAATGCTGTGATGTTTAATTTAGCCTATTCTTGAGCTATAACCTTGATTCTTCATTTCCTTCAAAATATCCTTTCAAATTGTCTTTTATAATTTCACATTCCTTTGCATTACAAAGAGACCTCTGTGGGGGCCTTACTTTTACAACATGGGAATATGTTAATTAAGAGATTTCTGCCCCCATTTTCTCATGACTGTGTAAGGTAGGAAACAATAGGGTCTTCTCTTTCTAGTTAATGATTCTATTCATACAACAAAGATGTTCAATGTACATGTCACAATATAATAACAGTCTAAATGGATTAAATTGCAGTGTGTATTAAACACACAATTCTCTCTGGCAGATGTATATACATATTATGCTTGGCATCACTTAGCTCTCTTTATATTCAGTTGCAATGCACAAAGTAATTCTTCACAGTGTTCCATAAGAATCCACTTCAAGAAACTAAGACTCTTCTGAAACACCTTTCCACACAAATTTTTTCAAGAATTAAGGTTGCAATGTCAATGGTGAATCGTTTGCTAAATCAATTTCATGCCCTTTCTTCAACTCCACCCACCCACCTTCTTTTTTCTTTCTTTCTGTCATTCTCTATTTCTTGATGGAAATTCACAGAGGCAGCATAGTGTTATTTCAATTTAATTCACAGTAGTGGCATCGAGTACATGAGCCCTAAAGATCTGAGGTGGCTGGAAACATCTGCTAGTTAGCAATGCCTGTTCCTGTCCATTGCAGGCCTTGTCTATATTTAAGCACTCATGTCTTTAAACAGGAATAAAATGCAATTGACAGCATACTAATTATATAAATTGTTTTTCCTCCAAAAACCATGATTCTATACAGACCACTTTAAATATAGTGGCTTTTTTGAAAAATTGACTTTTTAAAAAGAATTATTTTTTTAATCCCTTTATTTTTCAAAATGTGGGGTTAATTTATGGAATGTGTCGTATCTTACAGGTCTTCAATACTTAATAAAAAAGAATCACTTTCACTGCACATATATACCCACATACACTCCTTCCACACTTTTATTTGTGATTTCATCAAACTCTGGCAACTAACAGATGACAGAAACTTAAAAATATTAATTTCTAATATTGTATAAAAGCAAAAAGATATTTAGCTTTTTAGAGATCATTACATTATTTTTCTTTATGAAAAGTTTTAGACCTTAAAGTATTTCACTAGATGAGGCATAAACAGGTGAACTGGTAGAGTATTTAACAGCAGAAATGAACTTTTTAGTAACCTCCTACACCCATCAGTCAATAAGGTTTCATCAGAATACTGCTGTTCTTTTTTGAGTTTTAATATTTGGTGTTAAATAACTTTAATATGTCAAAACCACACTTCCAGCCACAATAAAACAGCTGGGATATTTTAAATAGCTGACATACTGTCACATCAAAGTTAGTATTGATAACATACAAGTTTAGGCTCTCAGACTCTTGTTAAGAAAAAAATTATAGACTAAGAGAATGATATGACAAGTAAATGTTTAAGCAGAAATTGGTGCTAGCCAAATTTTGACATTCTGAAATTTAAAACTGAAAGAATAAAATTGAAACATTCTTTAAAATGATTCACACAGTAACAGCATATGTAACATCTGCCTATGCATGTCTAAAAGCGTATTTTGCAAATATGTAACACACAACACAGACTACAATATGGCTATTAATGAATGAATTTGAAGAGGATGCTCCACTTGCAGACAATGAAAGTCATTTCACATAAACTGTCAACACAAGGATCACTGGAAGTTTCTGTATTATGGGGACTGGAGGATTCTTATAATTTATATTCTTCTTTTCATTGACATTGTCGTATTCTTTCAGATAAACATTCATCCTTTGTTTTGAATCTCCTGTTTTAGATTCTGGCAACTAATAAATGAATCATATCTTTGACTGTGAAAAATAGTCAATGAGTTATTGGCCAGTTTTTATACTCAACATCTTAGTGCAGGGACAATAGAAATTTACTTATATTCATGAAAAATCAACACTGAAAAAAATTTATTTTTTTATTCAAAACATGTCTTTCTTCATGAAAGTCCTCTTTGTCATGAGAAAAATGTGTGGTCATGATGCCACATCTTTTTATCTGCTCTAGGGAAAATGTATCTTTGCACTTCAGGTAGCAAGTATCTCTTACAAACAACTTTCATTTTTTTCTGAAGATAGAAACCTAGTGAGAAAGCAAAGCACCTTTAAGATGCTTAAAACAACAGTTGTTTAAGCTTATTTTGCTTGGAAAATAAATATGATAGCTAAATATACAGATTTTTTATACATAACACAATTATATCTTCAAAATATTATTGTTTTTAAATTAATAACAAAGGTCATGGGCAATTTTGTCCTGAGATAAAAGACTAGATTATCTCATGATTTGTCATAAAATATTAATTATATATATATATTATAAAATATAATAACATTGAACCACTACCTATATCCTTAATTCAAATGACATGAGGGCCAATGTCTCAAGCAATTCACTAATTACTATAATGCAGAAAACTTTAAAATCAGAAATATTGAGACTATTTTACTCCAACCTCAGTACACCATAGGGTCATTAAAGAGTAATCCAGCAGTTTAAATCCAGTCAATCAACTTGTATTTTGCTATGCTTGATTGCATTTTTACACGATGATGGCATTGGACTTTTTGGACCACCTGTTTCCCCTCTACTCTCATCCCTATACATCATGAATTTTCTTCTAACCCAATCATCCTGAATCTTAAAATAGATTAACACCTGAGTCAACTTTCCTTTCTAGAACAGTCCATATCAGCCATGTAAATTATAGTGCTCTAGAATTAAAAATAATGTGCTTATTCAGAACATAGTTATAGAATAGTTTTCTGGGTGGAAATAGCTAGTTATGAGTATCAGCAGCATCCTGCATTGCGAAGCCTGCTCCACAACTCCTATAATGTTCTACTTTCTAGACAATATTTCAATTTGCATGCTTTTAAAAATTAGCAAGATTTTTACCTTAATTTTTACCCTCTTCTATTAAGAACAATAAAAAAGAAAACTTTTAATATTCAGTTAATTTATGATATTTTCATAATAAATCTGGGTTATCATATATAATTAGAGAAGATAGTAGAGATGAAAGAAACAAGCATTGATAGAATACCATGGTTTCTAGAAAAGATTGAACACAATATAGCCAGGAGAAATGAGTCAATAACATTTTTAACTTTATATCCTCTCTTCCTCCTTCCTTTCCCCTCTTCTTTATTCTCTGTTCCTTCTTTCTTTCCTCCTTTCCCTCTCTTCCTCTTAGTAAACAGAAAATCTTTTTCACAACTCTTTCTTCATCAAATAGTGTAAGGGAGGAACATAAAACAGTGAAGTAGTGGAATAGGAAATATGTGAGTAGACTATCATAAATTACACTAAAAAGAAATTTTTGGTGATTAAATTGTACAATATGGAAAACATGCAAATAACACTGCCACTTAAGAAATGTGAAAAATATGGTTCACTGAAAAGTAAAAAAAAAAAAAAAATTACATGAATTTATATTCTCGAAATGTTCTAAACATTGAGTATTTTAAAATAGATAAAATGGGTATATTTTAAAATTCAGAAGAGGCCTATTACAACATTATTTACAAGACTAGGCAATGAAGCCATGTGCTTAAGGTGAATTAACCTTTCAAAACATCAGTTCTTTAATATTTTCTTATTAAGCACCACCACTTAGACTAAAAAAATAAGTAATTTCAAGGAAATTAATGAAAACTGTTTGACTCAAACAACATTGCTGATTATTTTTTATTCATGTTTTCCAGTCTTTGTTTCTTTGTTTTAACTCTGATACTCACAAAAACTTAACTTTTTAACTTAAATTGATTTCTGAAGTCTCAAGAATATTTAATTTCTCATTAGTGCTGTGTATTTTTGTTCAAGGGGTCTACTTGTGCTGTTTTATTTTTCACATTTGTCTTGTTTGGCTTTTCTATGTAGTCAGAATTCTGGTTCTTTACTGTTGCATGATACTATTTCACTATTTGTGTCCAAAGTAATCTTATATTTCCAAACATAATTTTTTAATTGCAAAATTATTAAATCAAAACAAGCAATCCAAAAATATGTTGTATATGCCATAGAAATATACTTACCTAAGACAGGTAAACATTTTCTACTTTTCACATCACTTTCCATAATCTTTTAGTTTTTGAATTAATAAAAATATTACAATTAAAATATATAGATATTAATTATAATAATTGGTTTCTTTGTTCTTTTCTGGCTCTATATATGAACATATTTTTATAAACAACATGATTCTATCTAAAGAATTTGGTAGATTCTGTGTTGCAATACAAATATAAAATATGACTTATTTTCTTGAGTCAATTATATTGTTTAAAAATCTCTAAAGAAAGTATGTCAGGTTTAAAAAGTGAAGAAAGTATTAATTCAATTATGCAATAAAGGTTAACTATTAAACATATTTCCATATCTTAAAGTATGTTTTGGTTTGATTTTCTGACTGGGAACCATTTTTAAAGCAGATAGTGCACTTTTCATGTTCTTTAAACCGCATAACTGTGTAGAGATGCTGCTTCCAGCTGGCCCTCCCTGGTGAAGCAGCAGGTTGAGCACTGCACTGTAAAGCATTCGCTGCACAGCAGCGTGAGTTTGATCTCCAGCCAGCGAGTGAACCCATATGGCACAGCAGACCTCTCTTGTCTTGCCCGCTGCTACCCTCAGCAGTATATTTCTATCTGCCTGTTCTGCTCCCCACTTTGTCTCTGGTGAATCCTCTCACCTCCCGCGCCTCTGGTCTGTATCCCAGCTTTTGGGGTCAGGGTTGACATTCTAGAAGTGATCATAAAACCTAAAAAGATCATTTAAATCTCAATCATATCTAATAATAACCATTTATCAACTTCTGTCAACTTTAATAAGTAATGATCCATATGCTAGCTAAAAAGTTTATATAGCAATTATGGCTATAAGAAAGATTTATGCAAAATGTGTTGCATCACCTGGTTTGTGTATATCAAGTATGATGATAATGTGTGTATAGGAAACTAGAAGAAAAAGTAAAACATTGTATGTTCTTCATTCTCATATATTATCTGTATAATAACATTTATCATAACAAACAAGGTGGATTTTAATGCATTTTAAGTTTTGAAAATACCCAGACACATACAGAATTTTATGTTAAAAAATAATTAGAAATGTAGTTAAATGTATTGATATTGAAATATATTGAATTGTGATTCCACAAAGAAAAGAAAGTTGTCTAAATTTCAATAATAGGTAAGTTGTTAATTAAATTGTTAGTCTATCTACTATCTACCTAGCAGAACATTATCAGGCATTATAAATGATTTTCTCATATGGTAGTGGGAGAGCTATGGGGACTGTATCTGAGAGGAGAAAACAAATACTTTACAAAAATGAAAACAATGCAAGAAGATAAATTTTTAAAAATATAAGAAATAAAAATAATTTCCTCAGGGAGTGCTGAGACATGGAAGAATACTTCAACAACATTCAAGAGACACTGTTTCTGTGAAAGTTTATTGCCAGTTGACACTTCCTCTAAATTCCTGAAATTTAAGGTGGACTATTTGACATCTCACTTTCAGTTCAAAAAGAGTTAGGGAAATTTTAGCGTTTGAAATTCCTGGTTTTATTGGACAATTTTTTCCCTTCTAAAGACGATATTAGGAGGCTGGTACAGGGTTATGGTTTGCATAAACACTATCTCACAAAGCTGTAAATAATTGGGGAAAGTGTTGATGAGCCTAGAAAAGGATAAAGGCAAGAAAATAATATAAACAACTGAACAATGTTAGAAGGAAAAAGTCAACAAGAAACATACAAACTGGAAAAATTGAGTAGATCAGAGAGAGAACTTCAGAATGAATCATCACAAAATAAATTCTTTTCCAATGAAATTTGGTAGGTCAAACATGACTTTATATTTATAAATGGATACTTTCAAAACCTTAACAAAGGCAATAGTGACAGTACCACTATTGCAAGATAATGAGAATTCAATTAGACACAGTCATATTAATTAATCAATTTCACAAAGTTTCCCAATTTTCTTCTAACTTTCTTTTCTAGAAACTATCAGTAGAGCTTTCAATGTTCATGTAGAGAAAATGGCAGAATATAATAATAAAAGTACATAACATCTAATATGTGAAATGTGCTATTATTATTCACCCAAAAGAGAACACATTTACAGTTATCTCCCAACTTTGATTCATCCAACAGGTAAAATGTCATTCCTAAATTATATATGTATTTCAGTGTAAAACATAAAAATGAGAAACTAAAATTTTGTATTACTCATCATGTACTTTGGCATATTTTCTGTATTTCCTACAATGAATTGTCATTTATATTATAATTCTACTCACTTGGGACATTTCTCACCCTAGACACATTAAAAAAAGTTTGTGAAGTAAGGACAGGCGGACATTTGGAGTAGCACCACTGGGAGTTCATGCCTTGACTTCATACTTGATGCAAATGCTCAGTCCCTTGCCACTTAAATCCATGTCCATCAGTTTGAATGGCATTATTTCTCCACACAGAAAGAGACAGATTTTATACACCATAGAAATTGGAAAGGAAAACCAATATAAAACTTTCTACCACTGTTTTAAAAATGTTTGCATGTGCATTTTATTTTCAAACAAAGAAGCACTTCCAAATAGTCATATTAAAAGGTAAGTTTTATTTTTATAATTTATTATTTTTTATTATATGAACAGGGAATGATTATTATTATAATTCCACATGGGTTTAATTTGCTACAGCTATAATTTTAATCTCTTAATAGTAAATTTTGTATACTGAATATATATTGTTTTGCAAAATTTATATGAAAAATCCCTACATTTAAAAACTATTTTTTATCTATTGGACCTCAGTATTTGCAAAGTTTCTTTTTAATTAATACATTCAGCTGTGTGCATTCATGTGCTAACTAGGCAATTCACTTCAAAATTTTACAAATTAGTGACAATTGTGTTATTCTTATGAGATAAAAAAGTCTGCTATATCATGTATATAAGCCAGTAGCATATAAGTTGCTATACATCTTATTCAGGCTCATAAGCAATTGAACTGGTAGTTAGAAAACAAAGCAGAAAAAAGCCCTTCCATGTACATTTACATAATTATGATTTTAAACTACTTTATCTATGCCTAATATAAAATTTTAACATTTTTTTCAAATATATCATTTTTCATCTTTTATACTGAAAAAAATATTTACATTGAGACTTCATTTTAAACAAAAATCATTTCATTATACCTGAAGACATACAATTATGTAAAATCAAAAATATCAGTAGAAATGAGTCACAATTTCTGGAAATCATTTTAAGGAAAAAAGCCTAATGGAAAACATGTTCTTAGAATCAAAACTGAAGTGTTTTTACAAAATCCTGTCAAAAATGCCTCATAGTGGATTGGTATATTACCAATTAGGGTAAAAATAATCTCCCTGAACTCAGTAACTTCTTGTCATTTGTTTACCATGTATCCTTAGTGACAGACTACTTAGCAATTAAATTCCCCTCAGTAATTAAATACAATTATAAATAATGTTAATGCACAAAAATGAGGTGCTTTCTTAGAATAACCCTATAAATCAACATACCAATATCTACATATAATTTCTAACTCTTAACTCTCTCTAAACTTCAAACCTTTCACAAATGTTTAATTGAAGTCCTACTGAATTATCTTTAAGTTTCTTATATAATAATCTCTGAAAAATATAACTCCATCCCAAGTCTCAACTGTTTTTTGTAATACATACATACCGAGCATGATAGTGAGGTGAAAATGTATTTAGTGTAGATATTGTGGGGGGAGGGGTGATATGTATTATAAACTGCCATCTGCCATTTCAGGATTGTGGTGAAATAGTTGAAGCAAATTTTCAAGGTGCGGCATAGGGTACATAACTATTAAAGTCCAATTAGAATTTTTACTGTTTATAATAGACATTTCATATATTTCAAGATATTCCCTATTTAAAAATTAGAATATAATTTATTTTACTAGTCATAGTATTTGTTTACCCCATATTTGATAAAAATATTCTTAACTCCTTTGGGTCAAATGTACCATTACCAGTCACTGTGATCCCAAGTTGACCATTTCCAAGTTTTAAAGAGTTGATTCCAAGCAAACAAGAGCCAATCAAGAAAACTGAAATGATACATTCTTCTTTTTCTGAGCATAGCAATTTCAAATCAATAGTAATAAAATGTCTCCATCCATGAAGGCACCCATACCTATACATTCTAAAAAAAGTTCTCCAGTGATTCTCATTGAAACAGCAAGCAACTTAAACAAGTACAAATACTAATGGTGGGCCTCCCCAGTGGTGCAGGGGGTTTAAGCTCCATACTATGAAGCTATCTGCAGCCACTATAGCATAGTTTGATCCCCAGCCTGGGAATGACCCTCATGGCACAGGAGACCTCTCCTGTCTCACAGACCTCTCCTGTCTCGCCCATTACCCTGTTCCTCTCAGCAGTGTTTCAATTAATCTGACTGTTCTGTTCCCCACTCTGTCTGGTGAGTCCTCTCACCCCCACACTTCTGGCCTATACCTCAGTTCTTGTATGCATAAAAAATAAATATTTAAAAAATAACAAAAATATATTAATGGTGCAACAAAGTCTAGATACTGCTTCTGTCATGTAAAAATGAAAATTTCTCCATTATATATGAAAAAAATCCTAAAGAGTATATAGTGGTGGTAAATATATAAACTAACGATCCAAATAAATTCACTTATTTATTTTCAACTCGAAGAGGTGACCTAGATGTCAATTTGAACAAAGTCTTAAAACTTGAATAATATGCAAGTTTTTAAAGCAGTAAGTTTGATAATAATTGAAGACTCTGGTCTCAGTATTCACTTAATTATTTTTTTAAAAATTATATTATCTCATTATATACAAATATAAGGCAAAAATAAAATTCTTAGATTATAGTTGTTATAACTTCAAAACAAAATAATTGTATAGTTAATATAAATAGAATCAATGAAAATCAAATTAACAATAGTAATGTGACATTGTGCTATCAATATACGGCTGAAACTAGAAAACTAGGTTTTATATATGGCATGGCATGCCATTACATGGGTAACTTTTTAGGTCAATGTAAAGTGACGATTCCATTTTTCCAAAATTATTCCATATTAAGAGCTGTGCAACTATTATTCACATAATGAGCATTATTATCATTTGAACTTCACTTGGTCAGGTATTATTTATTAGCTTCTCTCTTCTACCTATACTCTGAATGACTAATATTGAAGAAAATGCATATTTTTACAATATTCAACTTTTAAGCGATTTATTATCTTACTTTTTGCTATGATCCGAACTTACTTGCCTCCTCTTAAACTACCCTCCTCAGGTTCACATTGAAATCTTACCCACCAACATTGTTGCTATTAGTAGATGAACCTTCAGGAGGTAAAGTGAAAAGAATGGTGCCCTGAAGAATGGGGTTAATAGTTTATTAAAAAGGCTTTTAAGAAATCCTAGTTCTTCCCATCAATGAGAATACAGTAAAAAATTGACAGTTTGCAACTAGGGATTTTATCAAATACCAGCTCTGTAAGATCCACGATCTTGGACTTTTCAGCCTCCAGAAATATAAGAAATAAATTTTTGTTGCTTGTAAACTACTCAGTCTCTGGGATTTTACCATAGCAGCCTTAACAGCCTTAAGATAATCAGTTTAGATTTGTATGGCAATTAATTAAAAGCAAATATTTTAATAAAGTTCTTTAGAAACTAAAAGAATATGTGAGGAAATGCTCTCTGAAAGGCACCGTACTAAACCAGTCTTTAATTTCAAACACTGAACTATTGAAACTTTAAAAAATAAAATGATTCACACAGGGTCATCCATTTCTTGCAAGGATGGTAGCCAAATACCACTAATAATCTATGTCAAAGTCATTGTCTTCATCAATCTGGGTTCTTCAAAACTTAAAGCTAGCAACTTTCATTTCCCAGGTATATACAAATTAGGCAGACTAAAGGTACTTAATATTTAGTTTAGCATAATTTTTAAAAGATTTATTTATGCATACAATAACATAATTTTTTAAAATTTATTTATTTATGCATACAGGCCAGAATCACAGTTGGTGAGAGGATTCACCAGAGACAGAGTGAGGGGCTAAAGAGGCAGATAGACTGAAATACACTGCTGAAGAGAGCAGCAGGCAAGGCAGAGGAGGTCTACTGTGCCATGTGGGTCCCCTCCCTGGCCGGGGATTGAACTTGCGCTGCTGTGCAGCAGATGCTTCACAGTTCGGTGCTCAACATGCTGTGCCACCAGTGATAATATTAATATGTTAATAATAATAACATATTTTTAAAAATCTTCAATTTTTTTATTCTAGTAGCATTGTATCATAACATTATCTGAGTTTCAAGTATATTTTTATTTATCTTAACCACAGTTTTTATTCTGTATCAGATTTTAATTTAGAAAAGTCTTCATTTGAAATATCTTTACTTTTATTTCCTTAAATAAAATGTAGACAAGGAAAAGTGAATTCATTGCCATAATAATTACATCAATGGGTTCTAAAGGACTGTGTTTCACATGATAAAGTTATGGAGCTATATGTGCAACAATTTTAATATATTTTGTTTATAATTCTTTACTTCTAAACATTTAAAATTTTTAAAAAATATTTATTTCCTTATGCATATAAGAGATGGGGTACAGACCAAAGGCGCGGGAGGTGAGAAGATTCACCAGAGACAGAGTGGGGAGCAGAACAGGCAGATCGACTGAAACACACTGCTGATTGGAGCAGCGGGCATGGCAGGAGATGTTTGCTGTGCTATGTGGGTCCCTCCCTGGCCAGGGATAGAACTCATGCTGCAGTGGCTGCAGATGCTTCACGGTGAGGCGCTCAACCAACTGCGCCACCAGGGAGGACCAACATTTAAAATTCTAATGAAACCATTTAATTTTACAATGTTTAACCAAAAAAGTAGAATATTCATGTTTGATTATGTGAGAGTACATATAGATATGAGTGTATTTTAAAACAAATTAGTATTTTTGAAGGCAAATCTGCAAATGTTATGAAGCTGAGAAGAAAAAGTTCCTCTTCAATTCTCCCAGGCCTGATTTACAGTGATTTTTCTAAATCAAAAAGTAAACAAATAAAAGAAAGCCCTTAATGTATTCTGAAGGAAAATAAAATTCAATGGTTTGAAAACCACACTGCTAAGGTGGTAACTTAAATATGTGTAGAATTTTCTATAGACAGCAACTTATGACTAATTTTCCAGACAGCACAATTCTATTCTTAGGCAATAGTAAGAAATAGATATTTCTAACTTCACATTTATAACTTTCCATTTTAAAATTTTGACTCTAAATTAGCTGTTAAACTATGCATTAGATAAACAAAAGTATTTTTTGCTCATAAAATAATCCCCCCCTTTTTTTTTCTTCTGCTGAAGGGCAAGCACTAAATCATTATTATTTGAGCACCAGAAATGACAGTCAATTGAAAAAAGGAAAGAATCTCAAGATTTCCTGAAACATAACCTATGGGGTAAAAAAGAACTTGTTTATGGGCAAACTATCAAAAAGCAGTTAGCTGAAATGGCTTGCAGCTGTTGACATTTTCTGATAACCAGCCTCCAGAAGAGTGAAGGTTAGAGTAATTCATGCAGTCCAACAGTTAAAATTTCATCACCAAATCTCTTGCAATTGGTTTTCAGCAGTGCTGATTGTGTGTAATCTTAAAGATCTGATTTACTAAAAGAAAGGAAAAGAACTTTATCAATTTACCAATATTTTTTTTTTGAAATTCAATTTGTAGAGCATAGAATGAAGACAAATGGCAACTGGTTTTCATTGTAGATGACTCTCTTTTGCTTTTACAATTTTGAATTATATAATAATTATTTCCATGTTTCCTCTGTCAGTGTGGTAATTTCTTTTATTTTTGTTTTATATAAGGTGAGGATAAATATAATAACCAGGATTGAGACAAGATATACTTTCTTTGTATTTAATTGTACAGTAAAAGTCTTGTTAAATTGTTAGCTAACAGTTTTCTGATTTGCATATGTGCATATCTCTATCAAATTTATTTAAAATATGTTAAAGGTATAAGTCAGTAATTTTTCTATAGTTACTGATATACAAAGTCCCTGGGCTATAGGAGTTTATAGTCTATTGAGAGAGGAAATTAATTAATGATTTTATAACATATAAGGAAAATATATTCTCAAAATCAATATGTAATAAAAAATTTTACCATTAAATACATTAGTCTCTCCATAGGATTCAGAAAAAAATTAATTATAGGCTAAAAATGTCCTACAATAATAATAATTTATGTTTATTGTGTGGAAAATTTATTTCTTTCTACAGAAGAGGACACTAGACTCTAATCTTCCTATCTGTTTTTCTAGACTGTAACAAACAACATCTTCAGAATATTTAAAGTACATAAGCTAATGTATATATCACCAATATAATTCAGTAAAATGAAATATGACAATAGTTTATCAAGGTTTTGTTATGAGAAGAACAACAATTTGCAGCTGATAAAGACCCAGCAGAATAAAATCCTGATTACAGTGTTGAATAATGCATACTGCCTATGGTACTAATTAACCTTGTACTCCAGTAAGATATTATAGAACAATAAGGCTAATTTGAATGTGGTCCAGCACTTTTCCCTATGGCTTGTGGTTATCACCCTTTAGAAGACAAAAAATTTTATTTCATTAAATGAGAAAGATATATTTCTTATTATTTTTTACATAAAAAATATATATTTTAATAACTGCATTTTATGAAAAGGTAGATTAAATGCATATGTATCATAGATATGTTAAGTATAAATAAAATATTCTAAGTATAAATGAATTTACAGTATTTACATCAGTATGAATATATTATATAATGTTAAAATGCATTTTAATTTGACATCAAATCAGCTAAAATATCTTATCAGTTCTTATGTAATCAGTAAATCTCTACAATTTATATGTAATCCTGCTACTCATCTAAGAAGTTTCCTCTTTGTAAAATAATAAAGTATAACAATATAAGGTATAAATATAAAGCATAACAAAGATTTAGATAGGGAATATTTCCTTTAAACACAAACTGTTAATTTTTAAAATATAATAACTGTCCTTTTTAGGAAAAATTACTATTGCAAAGGACAGTATTACTTATGCTTATGATGATAAATTATCTTCAAGTGAAAATGTCAATCTCTAATATTTTAATCATACTATGTAAACTAGTATTAGATGTATTTTTAAGATAAAAATATTTCAAATAACTATTTCAAAAGCCTCATGCAAAAGCTTGGATATAGAATAGTGATCTTATGTCCAGGTGATATGACATAGTTCCCTGACTTCCTCAAAAAATACTCAGACATGACAAAGCACACTTAATCAGGAGCCTTTTCTTTACCATGTGTTTAAAATTGGTTTAAAAAATACAAAGAAATAAAAGTAGCAGAAGAAACAATAGGAACCGGGTGTGAACAAAAGCTGAATGTATAGTAAGAAAACAGTTCTACTACCTTAATATCAATATGCTTTTAAATGACAATATTGGTTTCTTAGTTCATAACAATTTGTGTTTATTTTTAGACAGTCTACATATATATAAATTTCATTCTTAATGGGAAGTTTTGTATTATCTTTATGAAAAGAAGTAATAAGTGCCTAAGTTTTGAGATTTTAATGCAAATAACATTCTATGAGAATATTGTTTAAAAGTATATTTTTATCACATAAAATAATTACAAATATGATTTTTAACTGTTTATCCCATGATGGAAAAAATCAAGAAAAGTTGGGGAATATAATTGCTTATGAAAATGCTTATAAAACACAGAAACAAATGTCCTCTACTATCACCCTACTCCATTATTTAGTGATGTTACTCAAATACATAAAACCTTTGTGTCTGAGAGTTTTTCTGTAAAATTTAAAAATCATATCTGATTCATAATATGGCTTGTGTATGAGGAAGGTAGTTTAAGTCATATAATAAATATGCAACTGTTAGAAGTACATGATACATTAGCATATGCTGTGGGAGTATTAGGATTAGGCATGCTGTCACTATTCTATTATTTATTATCACAATATCCTTTATCTTTAAATATCTTTAACAATATTTATGAGTGAGGGTAACTCTTTATATATCGCAAGAGTACTTTTTTTCTGTCTGTTGTTTTTAAATTAACAGAACCAAGTGTCCTCTTAGGAGAAAAAGGAGTTCAAAACAATAGACAAAAAAAATTTTCTATTAAAGAATTAACTTAGGTTCTCTCAGAAGTGTAAAAGCATTTAAGTAAATGGAATGAATTTACAGCTGAAAAAATTTGGTAATAAGGTGGAAAGTAGAAAATAAACAGAAGATATTACTGGAAGAAATCCAATAAATAGAAGACCAGAGTGGCTTTTGAAGAGAATAAATAAGAATTAAAAAATATATATATAACCTTGTTTTAAATCTTGTCTGGCAGTTGGGCCTCAGTGTTTTTCAAGGTCAAATATTACTTCAGCAAGGAAAACTATTCGCCAAATATGTTTTAATTAACCAGTCAAACTAAAGTAGTCAACACTGAGTTTAAAAAGTCTGTTATTTTCTTCATTAGTGGAAAGCTGAAATAAGAAAATATTAGTGAAAAACAAGTATTTTCTTTCATACCAAAATAAGTTAAACTTCTTTGGGAAGAACAGGGAAATCTGAGAACTAATGGAGAGCACAGTTGTACCTATACCAAAAATATGAAATATTTTTGTAATAATTGGTTATAAATTTACTATCCTTAAGAATCACTAAAAAAAGCTTGTTATGAATTAGAACTTAATTGGACTAGAGAGAGAAAAGGAATATGTAGTTTCTATAGCAGCCAGGGACATAAATCTTCTCCACTTTTTGGAGAAATATGTTTTTGTTGTTTAAAAAAAAAAAGCAGTATTTTCATGTGCACTGTGGTAAAAAAAAATCTAAAATATTATCTTTGAAATGGTGAAAATGATATCTCTGAAGTAAACAGAGGAAAAATAAAGGGGGAATAAGAGAAGAAGGGAGATAAGGATTGAATGAAGGAGGAGAGAGAAGAGAGAAGGTGCCAGAGAAGTCAGCAAGGAAGAAAATTTTCCACAACAATATTTCCCTCTAATTCTTATTTTTTTTAGTGATATGAACAGTGAGGGATTATCACTGAATATAACAGTGTTTGACTGTGTATAGCTTGGATCAGATCAAACCGCCACCTTTTCTCCCAAAGTGGTCATATTTAGCAAATTTATAATTTGTATTCAAGTTAATATAATTTTTCCAGTAAATGTAAGCCACACAATTAAGTTATATATAAAAAATAAAAATTTGATTTCAGTTGCTATTCTTTTAGTATTAATAACTAGAAACATATCTAACTGTAAGTACTTCTCTTTATACCTTTTCATACAATTATAATGAATTACTGGCCTTTGAATTAGATATTTTAAAACAAGTAGAAGTTGTTATTTTTCTTCACATAAGTACTACAATATTTCTTACACTTGTCCTTTGGTTATACATTTTCTCCAATATCTCTAATAATTAAGTTCCACCAATCTATTATGCTACAAAAATAAAATGTGATGCCTTCTGAGAACTAAAAATGGTCATTATATTATTTTTCTTCAAAGTTAATATACATTGAAGCAAAACCAAACTATATTTGAAGCTAACTACTCAGAGCTCTTGAAAATCATATTTAATCTACATCAGCCTATATTTCCTCAATTACAAATAGAATTAAATTATATATCTTGCAGAGTTATCGGAATTAAATTGCTTTTATATACTGGCAAGAAGCTGTGTCTAATAAATTGTGAATACAAACTACTATTTTTCCTATAACCACTCTGTTTTACCCATTAGAATATAAGGACATTTACATTTATTATCAAGCTTATTGTTTAATTTACATCAGTCACCAGAAAAGTAACACTTTTGCTGTCTATTTGGTGAAATTTGTTCATTTATTTTTTATACTATTTTCATTTTGATTTACATTTTGTTTCTTCTGAACTCCAACAATCAAAAATTATTTGGGAATGCTACAAACTGGAAGTTTTTTCCAGTCAGAATCCTTATACCTTATACATTATACCTTATACACTGTATAAGTTTGGAATTTGTTGGGGGCGAGGGGTAGAGGGTAATGAGTCACCTAATTTTTTTATTTTTGCCTTTAGATTTTGGGTGAAAATGAAGATTCAACCATTTCCATAATGTGCAGAGGGTGCTCCCAACTTTGAATACTGACAAACTCTCCTTACTTTCAGTATTCAGTTCAGTTAGCTAATCCCCAGATGAAACAGCAACAAAACAAACCTGAATAAAATGACACATTAGTGCTCAGCTGACCAAATCACTCTTTAATTTTAAGGAAAAAAAAAGTTTCCTGAATTATTATAGGAATAGAAAACCAAGCAAAGTAATGTACGTGTACAAGAATACAAAAAAGTGAATACCTAAGAAATGCATTGAGATTTCTTGATATACTGACTCAAGCTCTTTCTCATTCACAATATGGATACTGGATTTATTCCAGATGTTTATGCCCCAGTTAAAAATCTTATCTTGGTTGCTGATTGTATCACCTGATTACAGGGCCTCTACTATCCAGGAAAATCACTTTATTGTCTTACATGTTCTTCTCCCTCATACTTTTGCTTTGTTTGATGTGCTTCATCCCACTGCACCTACATTATTCCTCCTTTCTAGCCCCCTTAAATTTCCTTTCCACTCCTCTGTGAGGTCTGAATATACAGAAAAAACTTCCCCTAGAAGATTGGTGACTCCCAGGTCTTTCGGGGTCCCTGTCTATAAGTGTAGTACATGTTACCTGCAGAGACAACAGAGTATGATTTAATTCAGGTGACAAAATTAAGTGACATTCAAAAAGTATTTTAATGGAAAATATATAATATAGTGGAAAGATAGACTGAACAAACATACCTGGGTTGATATGTTGATTTTCCACTTTTTAGTTTTAGTTTGACTGATCTTAATAAAATAAACCTCTCAGAGCTTTGGTTGCCCCAAAAACTACGGCTCACAAGGTACTGTCAGGATTAAAAAGAGAAAAAGTGAATAAAATATTTTAACAGTATGCAGAGATAGCGGGTCTTTGCCTAAATGTCAAATCTCATCTTCCTGCCTTACCATCCCATTAAAACTATCCTAAAAACTTTAGTGTCCAGAATCTGAGGGTTTATTTCTCGGGAACCTATTGTTTCTCGGATATTATTGCTCTGTGGACACAACTTGAAAGTTATAGAATTCCCTTTGGTCCATTACTGTATTTTATAGAAACAAGGTTCTTTTCTCCTCAGCTTTAATTCCATACCCTTATAAGTTTAGATGAAAATTACTTAAGCTCCCCTGAGACTGGATCATAAGAATGTTCTGGTCAGTATTTCCCCTGATAATACAAGGTGTTCTTGGTTAAGACTTTCACCTTCATCAGATTTTTCCAAAACTCAGTATGTTTGTCCCTCTATATTTTTCCTGAGTAATTAATTCCCTCTTTCTTTAGATCCTAATAAAAATGTATTGTTAATGAACTCTTCATTCCCGTAACAGACATTTAATTAATTGCAGCATGCCTTCTTGTGTTAGTTTACTTCTCTCTTAAATTGAGATACAAATTTTTACATTTACATTCACACAAACTTACACTCAGATCTCTAATTTTTAAAAGGTTTTGCCATGAGTAACTGATCTGATGAATATCAGATTGGATAGTAGTGTTCCCACAGCCCCACTGTGCTGGAAGCAAACTAACAAATGATAATACAAAAACACGGGGGGGAAAAAGCAACAATAAAATATACTCTAGTACTTTGTCTAAGGTTATCTTGTTGAAATTTGCTTTTAGCTTTTAAAGCTAACTAGCATGTACTCAGGATTTTCTTTGTGCCAGAAACTAAACTTCATGAGAATCCAATCTTTAAAATATAATCCAGGTTTTGAAATCATAAACAATACTTTTATTGTGGGAGACAGTGGGAAAAATTTTTGCTATGGATTAGTTTCTAACGTTATGTACTGAGAGCAATAACATCTCAGGGCCTGGCAATAAAGCATGGAAGAAATCAAACTATAAAAATAAAGTGCTCTCCTTGAGTATTATTTTGGGAAAAGTGCTAACAGATGTTTTCCTTGTGTCCAGAGTGGAAAAAATGTTCTTATTTTGGATTTAATTATTTCATTTTCACCTGAATGGTGAAGTCCCCCTAAGTTTAAGTGTGTATTGTGTTTAAGGTAGCATTGTGTCCTGCTGCCTGTCTGTGTGGGCCTGAATAGGACAGACCTAAGTCAATTCTATTATTACTGTTTAAAAACAACTCCCTCACTACCCCCTCTCTCCAACCACTGACTGTGTCAAGGAAAGCTACTGCTGTCACAAAACAAGGAGTCCTCACTGTTGTGATATTTCATTTAACTGCCCTCTAACATGCTTGGAAAGCAACTGCTCAGTTCTAAGTAAAGTATGGAAGACAATCAAACCCAGTTAAGCAAACCAGTGTTGACATATTAAATCATGCTTGAACCAAGAGAGCAAAAGCAGACGACACACAAAATCTTCTAAAAAGAATTTTAAGTAAATAAATAATGTGGGTCAGTCTGGTTCTAAAAAAATAAAAAGCAACAGCAGCTTTTAGCGTTGGAAAATGTTGGAACTAGGTGACTATTGGGAATCATTCACAGGAGCAAGCAATTATGTTGCTCTCTGAACAAGGGGTATAAATCTAGAGCTAGTGTGGGGCAGAGAAGCATGAGGGAAACACTAGGAAATTCTGGTGACATCATATCACATTACTTTCCAACCCATAAAATATAAAATAAAATTTTGTTAACCCCATCCTTAATTTAAGAAATGTCCTAATGGAAACCTTTCAAAGCACTTTGAATTCACCAAAGGAAATGTCCTTATGCATATGGAGTAGTAAATTATTATTCTCCTTCACAATCACACAGCAGGAATTTTGAAGTATTATTCTCTCAAGTCTGTTTCCTGCTAACAATTCCATCAAAGAAACGGAGTTATCCATCAGTCAAATTATCATTTACTCTAATTGTTACTTCCCTCAAACTGTGGCTTTTTCTTTCTTTTTCTCTTCTTTTTATAAACTATACCTTAACAGCACTCAAATGAGTGGGATCCCTTCAATCTCAGAAATATCAAGGAATATCAACAAATGACTACCATTCTTACAGATGAAACCCTCCTGGTTGGTCTTAAATGCAGACAAAGCATTCAAACACCAAAGAGAAATAAGTAGTAGAAGACATAATGTGACCCATATCTGTGAGTAAAAAACAGTAGGAGATACAAAAACATTTCCATACAATGAAAACCAGTTCTGAGAACATGGATAGCATAGAATTCATATTTTATTGTTATAACTAATGATATACTTTCTAGAAACAACTATGTCAGGGTTAGTGGCTCTATTCCTTCCTGTTTTATAATAATTGGCCAGTCATCTAGACTAACTTTTAATATAAAGTCAATAGATTGTCCAGTCTAGATAAAACAGAATACTTAACCGTTTTTCCCTGTGAGTAGCATATATATATAAGTAAATCATCTAGATTGATGCCTCCACATTAAGCTAAACTGCTTATATTATATAGTGTTCTATGAAAATCTCAAAAATGATTGTATATTTCAAGGCTAACCCATACAAGATGTGTACTAAACAAATCCATACAGAGAACACAAAACATTTGACATATTAATTATAACAGAAACATGGCCCTAAACAGAATCTGTTTTTATTCAGAATTATCATTGATGCTATATGTGATTACAAACCCAAAATGAATTACTCTGATTATGTTTATATACTGTATAAAGTACAACAGTAGCCTGAGGAATCTGAAGTTATATATACAATTCTAATTCAAGTCTAACCATCTAAAATGTCTAAGAAAATCTGAAAATATTTCAGTTACAAGTACCTAGAAGTGTTCAATTAAGTAGAAAAAAATGATTTAGGCTCATTTTGTTATATTTTGATTTAATGCAGGGAAATTATAAGAAATGTTACCTCTTTTTTTTTTTTTAATAATTCTGTAAAAGCAGTCTACAGGGAGAAGGAGCAGAGGGAGCTGACATTTGATGTGCTGTTAGTAGTTCCCACTGCTCTGCAAGTGGGCGAGGTATGATCTGGGAGCCTGGAGACTTAGATTTTAATGCCTTAGGATCTAGGAGAGAAGACAATAGTCTTGTGTGAAAGGGGGAACTCTCCAGAGATGCTGAAACCTTGGACTATTGCGCCCTCATAAAGACACCAGGTTGAATACTCTTATCTTCTACACAAAGAAAACCAAAGAGAATGTGGGTGCTTGACTTTTTGAAGGGGGAAAAAAAAATCAGTCTTCAAGAAGCAAAATATGTGCCCCTCCCTGAGTCAGATTTTGGGGTACAAATTAATAGTATCCGCAAAAAGCTGCCAAACATTAATCCTATTACAATACTTTTGAACCGTGGCTACACATCATGAGTAGGATATCTTCAAACTTCTGAATAAATATTGGGAAACTTCTGGGAAATACTGGGAAACTTCTAAATAAATATTGATGCCTCTGCTAGTGCCATACAACGGAGTCAGAATTTGTAATAAGTGGGTCCAGTGACAATATGGCTTAAATGATCACACTGCAAGGTAAATATCCAGAACAGCAGAATCAAATAGAAGTTGAACTCAATATTAAATCATTAGTAGGAGGAAATGTGAAATCATCTGAGGACCTCCTGTAAGTCAATATACAAAGACAAGCATCCCAAGAACCACAGATAATTTATATATTGGAGAGATTAGAAGATAAGTGATATTTGTACTTTTTTCTACTTTTCTGGTGCTTGATTTCTCTTATCTTGCAAACAATGTTAGTTTATGGTAACAGTAGAAAGAATTGATAGTAAATAGGTCATTCCTAAGATGCAATTAGCAGAAATAAAAAAAAATATTATTAGGTTTAATAGTTGTAAAGGTTATTTAATTTCAATCAATATCAAAACACTATGAGATAAATACATAATTAATGCACAACAGTTATGAAACAGAATAGTGTAATATTTCACATATATTCAGGGGGTTAGAATAATTAAATTTCTATTCTTGTCTTTATGTTGCTACATAATACTACATCACCTGTACCTCAGTTTCTTAAACTGTAGAGAAAGAACACTCACTTCTTGACTCTTCAATAACAGTACTTCTCAAACCTGAATAGATAGATGGATGGATAGATAGATAGATAGATAGATAGATAGATAGATATAGCATTAAGATTGTAGATTGCTAAAAGGTATATCCTGAGTCTGTTTTTAAGAGATAGCACTTTAGAAACTGTATTTCTAAAAAGTTCACAGTCCATACAGAATCTGCTAGTCCATATACCACTCTTGAAGTAAGAAGCCTTTATATGTATTTAATGGCAGACTTAGAAAAAACATACTGTAATAGTTACCATTCCATGTCTGAGGAAAGTTGGGTTCAATCTGATTTTGTATTTGGATACAGTCACGCACCTACCAAACGGAAAAGTGAATTTTGAACTAGAGACTGCATCATCTCAAAGCCTAGTATTCTGAATCCACTATATTCAAATCTCTTGGTGATTTCACAAATTAATTTTAAGGTATGAAGCTACTTCCTTCCCTTATATTTATACTCATTTCTCTTGCTGATCTTAAGAATATGAGAGCATAATTTAAAAAATTAAAATAAAAACTAAAGACAATGAAAAAAAAAGAGTATGAGAACAGAAACTGAGATGTCTGCTGAATCACTCAGTTTTTCAGCATCATTTCTTCTTACACACTTTTCCCATGAGAGCTATACTGATGTATATTATCAGATTTATGAAAGTCCTTTGTTGCTGTTTGAATAATAAGAAAGAAAAGATGCAAATAATGAAACAAAAGGACAATGTTTTGGTCCATAGCACATTTAAATGTAATGGATTTAAAATCAATTTTGAATATAACAATTAGAATATGGTCCTTATAAGATCTTTATCATTAATTTTTTAGACAATTGTCTTGTTAAAGTAATTTAATAAAAAGAGACTAACTAGTGTGTCTTATGTTAATAAATGTTTATTATCAAGAGGTGTTTTGCACAGTGTGAGCCACTTGAAAATAAATATAATCATTAATTGTCCATTCATATGATCATGTTGGAGTTAACATCAAAGCTCATTTGTACATTAAAATATGCAAAGTGTCATCAACAGAATAAAACATCCTAGAGAGCTACCCAAAAAAGAAATTACAGAGCAAGTATTATTGTTACTGTAAATATGTATATAACATTATCAGTTATTCTGAACTAATGTATTTAATATATATGAGAGAAAAAATGATTCAAGACTCACAAATATTTACTTTCTTTTATGAATGATAATTTAGAGTGCAAATCAAGATTGAAAGTTTGTCTAGGGGCTGCCTGATGATGCAAGTGGATAAGCTGCAGCACTATGAAGTTATTGACAGCCACTGCAGCACCAGTTCCATCCTCCGCAAGGGAGGGGACATACATGGTGTAGCAGACCTCTCTGGTCTTGCTTGCTGCTCCCCTCAGCAGCGTATTTCAGGCAGTCCACCTGTTCTGTTCCCCACTCTGTCACTTGTGAATCCTATCTCCCTTCCTCCCCAACCCCTAGCACCTCCACTCTTATATACACCTAGCTCTTGTATACATAAATCTTTTTTAAAAAAGAATTTTTTCTAAAAAAAATTTGCAGTGTATTTGATTCTTGTATTTCCTTTTTTGTATTGTCAAGTCTCCTTTACTACTCACTTGTAGGAAAAGATGCATAGTTCTAACTATTTCTGGGCTAATGACCATTTATATCTTCAAAAACTTGCATTATTTCAGTGGGTACAGTAACCACCCACCAATACCACTCATAAATTAACTGAAATGTTTCTTATTTGATAAATGAATTTGACCCTAGGAATTATCTATCCTTAAAATAGTAAGGTATACACATATGAGCAGTCTCTTTGGCAGGTAATTTCAGGAATTAGGAACTCTTTCATTACTCAGACTTATATATGCAAATACATTTTTATGATATAATTTTAGAAAGAAACATTTGTACAAATTGATTATATGATAAATCTCTGCACTGAAAACTCCTTTGCCTGTTTGGTTTTTCCCCATAACGCCTGCATGACTTTTTTAAATACACATCTATGTTAAACATCATCTTTTAAGGAAACATTTCCAGCTTTCCTATCTAAAATTGCACTTTCACACTGCCATTAACAACTTTCATCAACTATAATTGTATGTTTATATCCCTATGTGCCTACATTCTCAGGATACAGGAATTGTATAGACCGAATAGAGTCTAATACAATGATAACTAAAAGAATGAGTGGCAATATCTAACCAAAGAGAAAACCTTTATAAAATAGGTTCTACTATGTTTACACAGTTTTGATCACGCAATAAGTAAAATTGTAGGGTTCTCCTTTGATATACAATATTGTACTCAAAAATATGCAATCTAGTTTGGTATAACTAGAGAATTTTCAAACCTGAATTTACTTTGCATTTTTTGACAGGCAGACACATATTCCTGAAAATCTATTTTATTTTTAAAGAGAAGTGTATGAAATAGATAATCTTCATTAAGTACATTGTGCTAGACATTACTATAAATATTTTTATATAATGTCTCATAAGATTGCTATGACATAGAGATGAATAAAGCAAGGGATAAATTCAATTACTTGCACAGGTATAGAAAGCTGATAGCTGATAAATGGAAGAGGGAGGATTGAATCCAGGCATTTTGAGTTCAAATCTGTGTGTATAAACTACCAGACTGCACTGTTTCTCTTAAGCAGCATTATTTTCCATTATATTCAAGTTAAATTTGTCACATTTCAACATGTACAACTCCTTGTTCTTCATAATTTTAAGAAAATATTCACTTTTGCAAAAGTAGCCAGGTTACATAAATAGTCAGATTTAAAGCCTATCTGTTTATTTGGAGAAGTGATTTTTGCTTCAGGGTACACTTGGCAATATATGGAAACATTTTTAACTATCAAAATAGGGAGTGACGTTCTCTAATGCATCTTGTGTATTAGAGGCCAAAGATGATACTAAATACCCTGCAACAATTGGGACTACCTCTTCCCCCAACAAAAATATATCTGATCCAAAATATCAATATTGTTGATGTTGAGAAACCTGGATTTGGTGGTGGGGGAGGTTTCAGAGTAAACAAAACTAACTCAAAATATTCAAGGGAGGGACTTAAAGGAAAAAAATCTATTTTGTTTTTCTCATGGTTTATCTGCAAAAGGACAAAATGACTTAACTGTCCTAGTAGAGATTCTCAGCAGCAGGGCGGACACACACAAATACACTGATATGCTTTACTTCCATTATGACTACTCTCTAAAAATTGTAAAATTAAAATTAGTTTTCTTTTGTTGCTTTAAAGAGCATGACAAATAGAACCAAAAGTGCAAACCCTTTGATGTTTTTGGTAATATGCCTAATTAAAAATAACTAGGCTCTCCAATGCATAATTACATGAACACCTAATACATTGTATTTCCAGCCAATTTTGTTTCAAACATAAATATGCAACAGAACTATGAATGATCGACATACTACCCCTTGCAGTATCTATAACTGTTTCTGAATCAAGGCTCTTTCTTGAGCTTAGTATTTTCACTACATTTTCCTTGCTGTGCAATCATCTCCCAGTTGGACAATTAATAAGTGCTTTTTCTCCACAGCCCTTGGCGTGTGACCCCCTTACCCTGTATTTTAGCATGCACTATATACCTTCTTTGCTCTGACTGGTTTTGGCAGTGACCCACAATCTCAATCTCTTTCCTCCATTTGATATAAGTGAAACTATAATTATCTAGGGGTAATTTGAAATTACTACTTCATTCCACTAGCAACTGATGAAGATTAGTGGTCTTGCCTTGCATCTGAGTAAGTCAGCAATATAATCACAAGAGAACTCAGCAGGCAACATTTGATTCATGTGAACTCAATTACTTCTGTCAAACACATTCACTTCAATAGAAAACAGGAACGTCCAAAATGTATTTTTTCTAACAATTTTGCACTCAGAAAAGTTTTCATATGACTGTTAAGGGAGGAAAATAGCAAGAATTTCATCAGAAATAATAATAAATAACAAGTTGGGAAACATACTTGTATAAATGGATTTAATACATTATTAGTTTCTGAAAATAAAGAATATTTCAAGAAAATAAACTTCAGGTATATAAGTAAATGTTAGAAAAACAAATGTACTCTCTGCATAACCAGAGTTATGTTACCTAGTTAAAACCAAATTATTAGGATAAATGTAGACAGTTTTTCTTAAAGGATGTTAATGAAGAACATGAAGATGACAGATCACAGTTGCTAAACAGACAGGGATACCTGAATCACTTCCTGGTTGTCTTCTGGGCTGAAGCCATATGATAGGGAGCTGTCTAAAATCCTTAATCCTTAAGATGTAGTGTCCAAAGTTTTTGTGTCAACTCATCTTGCCCTTAACATATATCAGGTCACAAGAAAATCATCTGACAGCAACTACTAAGTGAACTTCTAACACAGATTCAGCAATTATTAATTGTTATATACTTAATTAAATCCTAACATATTTTGATTATCAAATAAACTGAAAAATTAAATATAAGTATCTAGTAGTATCCAATAAGGCGATATTGGGAATACATTTCAAATGTAATGTTTTGAAATCTACAAAAATCACGAAGATTAGCTCAATGGTAGTCAATAATACATCTAAACCAATCACATGTAATTTGATATCTGCAACTTTAAAATTTGGCTTATGAATATTAAGACATTTGTCAATTTTGTGACTTAGGAGACTTTATACTAATTCAAAGACATTATCATTTTATGCTTTTGTCCATCCTACTTCCTCTTGAATTTGTTTTCTCTACCTCTTGCTTTTTGACTTCTTTCTCATTTCCTAAGGTAACATATACCACTCCTGCCATCAAGGAGCATGTAGTCTAATGGGGGTAGGAAGAATCATCAATCAAATAATAAGTTAATAAATAGTTATAAAATCATAACACTAAATGGTTCTATGAAGGAATGACATGTAAATGATAGAGATTTCTAACCAAATCTTGAAGAGGTAAGACAGCTTCACTGAAAATGGGTTGTTGCAGCATAGAGTTGAAGGATTAATATAGGCTATTGAGCATAAAAGCAGTAGAAGAAGGTTGCAAGGGAAGAAATCCTACATAACAAGTGGTAAAATGAGCAAATTTCCTGTGAAACATGTAAATAAAGCCAATATGACTGGTAACTAGAGAAGGGAGGATGCACAGGTTAAGGTATGTCTGAAAAAATAATGGGGACAAAACCAGGGAGGATTTGGGGTTCTGTAGAAACCCTGTCTTAAAGGAAAACACTGAAGTGTTGAAAGTGTGTGTCAGTGGGAAAAAGAGGGAAAAGGAGGAGGATTGTTGTATAAAATAACCAGATCTGCTTTATTATAGAAGAGACACATTCCTGTGGTTCGAATCAAAACTACATATAAAGCTTACATTATATTTGGAAATAATGTTTCAATAAGATCTATTTGTAGATTGGAAGAGAAAAGAAAGGCAAAGAAGTAGATGATTTAAATTGGTAGTTGGGTGGTAAATTCTATGAATACTTCATAAAGGATTGGAACCAGAATGTGAGTAGGAGGGAGATGTCAAGCATGTTTCCTAAATTTCTGGTCTATCAAGGAAAATTCTAAAACATCAACTTTCACTTAAAAGTTTTGGAAAAAACCATATTAAGATCATAGAATGAATTTCAGTAGTGGTGGAAGTTTAAATGGGAAACCTATGTATATATATTGAATCCACAGAAGCATAGTAGAGATAAAAAAAATTTCTGAGGATTATCTATAAAGCTGTAATTCTCAAAACTAACCATATTTATTCTTTTATTCAATGACTTCATCATTAAGTGAGAAAATTTGTTTATAAGGTCACCTGGTGCTATTTAGTCCACAGCTTTTAAGAACCCACATTTGTTTCCCCTATCAGGATAGGAGTAATACTGCACTAATTAAAACAGAATGAAGTTTAGCGAAGTTTCTGAGCTGTTGACCCTCAAGATCATTTCACTGTCTCGCAGTTCTCTACTTTCCAGTTATAGAAAGGAGTGTGAGAAGAAAAAAAGAAGATAGTCATTAAAACACTCTACTAATAAGTGTTCAATATCTCCCCAAGATGTTTTCACGATAAACCCACAGAATGTTTTCATCTCAGCAACAACAACAAAAAATGTATCCTCTGTGAACCTAGATGAAAACAAAGCGTATGGTATCCTAAAGTGACCACGTATCATTTTCTTTATTAAATGATATAACCAAATTATTAAATGTTGTTTTATAACACAATAAATTCATGTTTAAAAATAATAAAATTTACACTGTAAATGCTTTAGGGGAAAAAAAACTGAAATGCATTCAAAAGGTTACATTAACTCCTGCTTCTGTTTTAAAAATTACATCTATTCTCACCTTACATCAAAAGACTGTTCAAAAACAAAAGCTAAATAATATTACAACTTTTCTTTAAATCCAATCGTTAATAAAATATAACTAATTTCCCTGACAAAACTAAAAGGAATCCCAAAATATACTTTGATTTAAGAGAGGTATAGAGTTAAAAGTTACATGGAAAAGTAATTATAGTCTTAATTGTAGACGGTATTATGGAGATCCAAAATATGAAGTGATATTAAAAAAAAAAAGAACATTTTAAAAGAGTGCAATATGTTTGAACCAAGAAAGAAATAGCAAAGTCATACCTATTTACAAGTATTTTCCTAGCTTTGTTTCTAATCTATAATAAATATATAGTCAAACCTGCACAAACCTGGATAAGTTTGATTCATATTATATAGTGGATTTGGGAAAAAAATAAAAATAAAAAGCACCTGTAGCTACCAGGTGAATTTAGGAGATTTTGTGCATTTGATTCTCTCCTCGGTTATACATTGTCTCTTATTACCTATTTAGCATGTGCATATCATGGTGAAAATAAGTTCAGGTTCACAGAGAATAATACATTTTTTTAAGAGAAAAATGTTTACATACAAACTGTTCTGTTTGCTAAGTAGATCCTGTTTAAAAATACCCATTGATAAATATCCAAGTTTAAAAGGGCAACTCACCACACTGTAGGCAAACTGAGGATATTTTCAAATGAGGAGGGAAGCATGCATGATCAAGTTTCAATTTAAAAGAAAAATTAAAACAGAAAAAAAATCTCCCAATGCAAATTGATTTGAAATGACCTTTTTGTATTAGCTTCATTTCCAAACAGTTATTTTCTTGGGCACTACTTACTATGCATTTAAAATTGACCTGTAAATTTTAAAAAGAAAGCATGTAATAGTAATTATATTTAAACAACATATTAAACTAAGTCCTTTCAGCTTACAAATATTTTCTTATAGAGTTCATATGGTTGAACTTATTTCTGAAGAATTTTTAAAAGGAAGTTAAAAGCATGCCAAAACAAATCTCATCTAAGATTTGCATTTGAATTTTATATAGCAAGTAAAGAGAAGAAAATAACTTTGTGGAGATAAAACAGCAGCAGTGAAGCAGACAATAAGCATGCAAGGTTACATACAAAGAAACTAATCCCTTGGTTTGGGTTGTTCAAATATAAAACTTCTTAAGCAAAATGAATATAAAATATTATACTGCAAGTAAGACACTCTCTGTGTATTAATTATGTATACGCAATAAAAATTACATTAAATCTTTCATCGTTGCCAGAAATTTTTAAATTCTGGGAAGAGAGAAATCAAACTTGAAGAGAAATAATCTCCATAAATTAGCAAACTAAAAGGTCATTTGCTCATAATCATTGGAGAAAATGCATATACATGATCTAACTGAAGCAGACAGCCCCTGCAGATCCAGAGGCAAACCCTTACCTTGACAGGTGCCATTTTTCTCTTCATATCCTGCCTTGCACATGCATTTCCCGATGGGCACCAGCCACTCCCCTTCAGCGCTGCAGTGCATTTTGGGTGGTTCATCTGTCACAGAATGGTTGACACAAGAGCCTGACACTTCAAGCAATTGTGAAGAATCAGCTCCAGTGATTGTGTCAGGAAAGACAGCCAAGTGTCGTACCACAGAAGGGCATTTTTTATAGTACACACGCACAGAAACCAAAGCAATGCAAGCACCCACATCTTGAAAAGCAAGATAAAATCCCTTTTTGCTGAGAGGTCCAACATCTCTGACCTCTGTATTCAGTTTCATGACACGGTCACCGAGATCAAGTTCTGTAAAGCTTTCATCAGCTGCAATGGTATCAATTTTGATGTACTGATTTTCCTTGATATTTCTCCCATTCTCATCATCTGACTCAAAATAATACATGTTAAAGGTTTCCTTACACGTCCCCAGTCCTCCAGGAAGGCTATTGCAATCCCGCAGCGTAAACTTGAGTTCTATGAAAATTCTGGAAGCACCTTCATTGGATATCCAACTGGTCAAAAGCCAGTTATTCTGATTCTGTTCCATAACTTTGCATACTTGGTATGTGTGGATAGGGGCATAATTTTCATCAACTTCGCCAATCTCTTCCCACTGTATAATATATAAAAAAAAGATAAAAAAATCAACAAAATAGAAAATAACCAGCAAAAATAGTCAAAGAAAATAAATTCAGATGTATAAAGTTCTGTATTTTTGCTATGTAGTTTTAGGAGAAGTTATATACCAAAAATTTAAAAATTGTATTTCTCTTTTCATTATGTTTTAAAGATTTATTTATCTATGTATACAAGAATGGGGGTACAGGCAGAGATGTCGGGGGTGAGAGAATTCATCAGAGACAGAGTAAGGAACAGAACAGGCAGATTGACTGAAATGCACTGCTGAGAGGAGCAGCGGGGAGACAGGAGAGGTCTACTACTACATGTGAGTCCCCTCCCTGGCCAGATCTGCAGTGGCTGCAGATGCTTCATAGTGCTGTGCTTAGCCCCTTGTGCCACCAGGGAGGCCTTTTTCTCTTTTTAAATTAAGCAAATTAATATTGTATTATTCATTGTCTCAAAATTATTCAAAGGTGAGCACATCTGAACAACATTATTCAGGAAAACTAAAACACATATTTCTGAGTGAAAATAAAACAATGCATATGCAGTTAAGATGAAACAGTGAAAGGAAAATGTGTATATTTGGAAGAAAGTTAAGTATATAAATTAACAGCGTAGATAATGTTTGAAAGAAAAATGAAACATTTTTTAAAAAGACAATAAGGAGAAAAGCAGTAAATATGGAAAAGAATGGAAGAAAATGTAACATGTTTAATCCATACATATTTAGCCTGGCATGTAATGAATCTTGAAAGAAATTCATTTTAGTTTATGAATAATAATAGATCTTTATTATTTGAACTAATCTTTCCAGCAGTCCTTTGCAAATAGGGAAGTAAATGCTTATGCACAGATGTATCCACACATATAATCCTAAAGATAGATATAAAATAGACACAAAAATTATTAATTAATAATATGGAGAATCTTATCATTTTGAATACCAACTTCTTAGATATCCTACAATGACTTATTTCTCATCAATATATTATTTTATACATAGTGATACCATTATCATTTTATGAACAGTTATAGAACTGACTTTTTATTCTTCAGAAAGATGTTAAGAAACTTAAGAAATTTCTTAAATCTGTGTGGAATTTGTGTATATAAAATTATATGCATTTTTGTCTGAAATCTTTTTAAATGGCTCTAAAAATTACAGCAATGAAACTATATGGACCTTCAATAAAACTAAAATATGACTTCAGACACTTAGTATTATAGATAATAAACTTAATAAGATCTCATTTCTTTATACATGATATTAAATAGAGCATTATTTCTTGATTCTATTCAGCAAAGATGTGAAAAATGTGGAGTCACAAGGGATGCACATAAATTAAATCATATGGGCTCTTTCACAATTCTAGCTTCTGTCAGACAAAGGTCAGTAAAAGGTGCTAATGAGGGGAAACTGCTGATTCTTTAAACTCACAAGAGAGAGACATCAAGATTTTATCTTGCCTGACAATTTTCACACAAAGTTTTATATAAGACTTAGTTCTTTCATTTAAGTCTCTTTTGTTCTCTCTCAAAATGTATATAATTTCTACTTCAAGTATGGTTTCTAAACCAGCTACTTGAAAATATCAGCTACTTACATTTTCTTCCTGAAGCAATCTGAATATCAGTTTCTTCATTATAAATGGTTCTGAATGTCATTACAAATATTTCATGCAGAGGAGAACCTCAACTAGCCAAGTAAAAACAATAAACAATGGTCACCTTACTGTAGAACTATTAATTAAATATATATTATTTGAATTGGTAAAGTGGAAAATAGCATCGAACAAGCTCTTTAAAAACTAAAATCAAAATGCTGCATTATCTCTGTTTTCAATTTCTTTTATAAGTCTTCTAAGAAAAAAAAAAACAAACATTTCAAATCCCTGGTCTTACATCATTTATCGAAGACCCATTTCTGCAACATTTATTCCAAAGACCACAGTAGCAAGTAAAAGGAAATTGAATAGCAGTCTCTTCCAAGATTATAAGGCAGTAATTCACAGTCTTTGTACATAGTCCACGGTACCACAAATATTATTAAAACTGCAAGCCAAGAAGCACTTGACAAGACAGCTTAATAGTTAGTTACTGCTTCAGGTGATAATTTCAAAGTATGTGCATAAGCATCTTGCTTCTCTGAATATTCTCAATTAAGAAGCAAAAAACTGTAATTTTCTTTGATGCTAGAATCTACCATGGTGGGGTTTATTTATTTTTCATTTCAAGTGTCCATAATATAAATGAATGCTCACAATTTTTACTAATGAATGGATAGATTTTAATTTAAATAATTATGGCCATAAGCCATTGAGAAAATCTAAGAAGTAATACACACAAATTTCCCAGAAACAGCTACTCTTATTTAGACAAAAACACTAACAGACAAAAATATTCCATTTATTTTTAAATTGACTAGCTGAAATAAAACCATCAATTATTCCAAGTTTTCTTTCCTTTTAATACCGAGAAGACATCTTGTTAGTCTCAAGAAAAGTTATACATGAAAAAGAAACAAGGACTAAGAGACAATAACTTTCAACCTCGACAGAGTTGAACTTCCCCTTATATTACATTCCTAAATAAACTCAGGAATCAAGTGAACAGTTTATAGTGACCTTTCAAGTTATCAGGGAGTACCTACTGTTTAGTCCATTTTTGTTATTTTCTTTCTATTTTCCTTGTTTCTACATGGAAATTAATCTATTGAGGTTAAAATACAGTGATTAAAAAATGTTATAGAAGAGGCCTGAATAGAAATATTTGACTCATTTTGAACAGAGAAAAGACCACCAATCAGAAGTCCAGTTTTCATCCTGGCTTTTATAATATGGAGGTGTATAAACAGAGACCCAACTACTGGCATACTGGAGAGAACAGAAACTCTATCCCAGTCATCTAATACCCAATATAGGACAGAAGAGACCCAAACAGATTTGACCGTACTCTTCATTTTAGAAATAAAGAAACTGAAAACCAGACAAAAGAGGAATTTCCCAAGCTCACACAGAACCTCTCTTCCATAGGGCAAGTTCTCTGCCTGTAGCTACCTCTGTCTTCCTGTCACCTTATCTGTGTCAGTTCCCATTGTGTGAATTTGCATGTGAAATTCCTAAATTCACTGTATTGTTACCTCACTCTCTTGAAACTAAAGTCACAGGATGTAACCATAAAAGATTCTTCTTTCATTGTCTATGTATCTTAACACATTGAGACACAGATATGAGGGTAGAGACATGATTGTCTTATTCTCTACTGTATCTGAATCTAACCATATATAATACAGAGAGCACTTAGTATTTTAACAATGAATGAAATGATATGAAAAAGAATAATACATCTCTCTTTAGTCTAAAGTCTCACTAATTTGAAATAATCCAAACCTGGTAAATGATTATATCATTTATTTTTCATTAATTATAATAATAAATTTATTAAGCATTTATTTGATACATTTTTATAGTCTAATAATCTATGCAATTATTATGAGTTAGTTTTACAAGTGGAACTATTTTTATTAGCTCTGTATTTTTCCAATTAAAAATTACAGCTTCTTTTATATTTTTTGAGCATGATATGTATTAAAATATTAATTTATTTTTCACTTACTAGCCTTTTATACTATTCTATACAGATGAAGATCTAAGATGTAGTATATCAATTAGCAGCATTATACCTTAATTTATATTTCAGGGAAATAATATTAGGAAGATCTTTGTGATTTCCTTAGTACAGTGTTATAAAAATATATATATATAAAATATGGCTAGAAATCAATTGCCTGAAGTTTTACTCTGAAGGGATCAAAGCAAACCTTTTTTAGCATATGTTTCTTTGAATGCTTCTCTGAATCAATCATTATCTTTTAATATCACATATTTTATCTAATGCTTTTGAGATGTTCCAAAAAGAAATCCTATTCTCCTCATTTTATTCAAAATATCTTGGATGTCACTGATGATTTTCTCTGTGTGTGAGTATGCTTTCTAAACTTCACTGAAGATATACTAGTCCCAAGTTATTGGTGTTTTAAAAGAGTACTGCACCATGATCTGCAAAAATGTCTGGGGAATAATTTATATGTTCAAATTTGGAAATAAGACTCTTTAATCATTTCAAACAGTGACCAACATATTCCAATAGCTATCTCATAAAACGTTTGTTCTAAAGTCTAGAATTTCTGGAAGTTTCCTGCTACTGCAAAATTCAGATGAAATACAATATTAAAAAAAAAATACCTGAACTATCAAAACATACCAAAGTTCTTTTGCTTTTCTTTTAACTAGTGTTGGTTCTAATTTAAATTTTAATATCATATTTTAGTTTCATTATTTCATGAATTTCTTACAATGGTTATATTTAGGTAAAATATACTCAAAAAGAGAACAAAAGTCTCTATTTCTTATTTTCCTATATACATTTTATATGATTACTAAAATTCTTCCATCATTTTATAAGATTCATTATGTTTATATAAAATCATTATGTATTTCCATTATGTACATTGTTAGATGTACCATTTATCTCTGTTTCTCTGATGCCTGCTGTTACTTAGTACATTTAATATGGAAAGAACTGGTCTGGAACATCCTCAAGAGTCCATGATTATGGCAGAGAGGTGAGGAATCCATCTACTGTTGAGCCAGACTTTAATATCTGTCATTACTCCCTTTGATATGTTATTGTCAGGTAGAATATTTTCCTCATTAGGAAGAAATACCATATTTTTAAGATCAGTGCATATTGGGTACAGATAAGAGTCCTTAGTACACCTGCCTGTATAGTGACTGATGAAATACTTAAACAAAAATTGATGGGGAGAGCAAATTTTACCTTGGGTTATACAGCTTTGCAATACATTGTTGTAACTCAAAGGAGATTCCAGAATCTGTGAAGCCTCAAAACTAGTAAGTACAGTTCAGTAAGAATAGCTCAGAGGGGACTCCCAGGTGGCACAAGGGGTTAACGTATAGCACTCTGCAGCTGTCTGCAGTCACTGCAACATGAGTTCCAACCTGGCCAGCGAGGTGACACACATGGTGTGGCAGACCTCTCCTGTCTCATTCACTGTTCCTCTTAGCAGTATATTTCAGTCAATCTTCCTGTTCTGCTCCCCACTCTATCTCTGGTGAATCCTTTCACCACCAGTGACACTGGCCTGTACCCCAGCTTTTGTATGCATACATAAATCTTAAACAAAAAGAATAGCTTAGAGTTACAGTAAATTAAAACACATTTCAGAACGTTAAATTTCTAATTATATACCAGTGCAAAACATAATCATATACATCACAACCACATTATTTTGCAAATGAGTAAAGTGAGGCACAGAGTGACTAGCACATGAGTACCAAATTAATATCTAAGATTAGAAATATAAATTCATGCTTTCTTCTTCTGAAGGATTAAAATTATAATACATAAAATATGGTGGAACATAATGTGATGTCATTTCAACCGACAAAAGAGAATATTTGTATTACATATTAAGCTAGATGTTTGTTTTTAAAAGATGAAACACAGTCCTTTTTGGTGTATTGTAACAGCCAGCAGCTTTCCTTGATCAACTCACTGACTTTTCTATCATGACCATACACAACACACTGAAAAACAGAATCTTGATTTTATCCATAATCACAAGCACAAAATAGTTTTAAAAGAAAAAAAAATATGCAATACAGTTTGTTTCAAAAATTCAATCTCTCTAATAACAACTCTGGTTCTATAGCAAAATAAATATATGTGACAAAGTGTATCAACTTTCAGCAAAAAATCACTTAAGTCAACAATCATGTTACATTTTCTTAATAATGTATTAGTGGGAAAAAAGATTGCTACAAATAGGAGTTTGAGTTGTTTAAAATATCTTTAAAATTCATGAGTATGATGCAGCAGTATTCCTAAAAATGACTCAATTTGTTTTCTGTGTATGAAACAAAGATGAACTTGATTATTTTATTGCCCAGAGAACAGTACAAATATTTACAGGTTCAAGTACAATTCATAATACACATAAAATTACTTAAGAGAAGCATAATTTAAAACTTTTAAGTTTATATTCATGTATTGACTGCAAAAATCATAAAAAATTGAGCTTATATCTATAATACTAATAATGAATTTCATAGATGAAAATATTTCCCCTGGAAAACAATTCCCAGTTTTCTTCTCTCTAAAACTACTGTCAGTAGTTATATAAAAGGGGGAGAAATGTATTTTTACTTTATTCTTTGAAAAAAATTATTGAAGTACAGAGAAATGAATTGGAGATAAGAAAATCCAGAGTATCATATCAGAGAAAATATGCACAATTAACGATTATGATCTTAAGCAAGAAAATATGACAAATATAAACTAAAAATTAAAAATATATACATATTTCATGAATGCTTATATATTTGTTGTCATTCCACTTTTAAAAAGATATATATGAAATAGTTTCACATTGTATGCAATGTTAAAAATGATTTCAAATTTTTCAAATGATCTGAAATCTGACTTTTATCCCTAAAAGGGTACTTAGGAAAATAAATTAAAACTTATCTACTGGTAAAAAATAACTTTAAAGGTTAGAATACGGTAAGTGATCTGGTATGTGTAAATAAGCAAATTATTACACTAACCTAAACTCTCAAAATATCTCATTAATGCTTTATCAAAAAGCAGTCCCATTAAATACACATTATTTATTCTATTGATGATTTCTTGCAATGAGTCATAATTTTAAAAGAAGCAACTAAAAATAAACAGAAGTATAACTTCAGTTTATTTCCATTAGTCTAGTTTAGTTATATTGTATACTAAAACATCGCTGTGCTTAAGCTATAGTAGCCTACTAATATATATTTTCTATCACATTATACAATATCAAGTCTAGCATTTGATTACCACATAATATAAAGAATCTTTTCTGTACTATTACAAAAGTTTACATAGTCTGTTTATATGTCTAAAGAGATGATTATGATTTCAATTGTATACTTACTTTTTGCAAGAGTAAACAATTATTATAGAGATTTTTAAGAACTATGACAGTATATCCTTTTGCTATGCTTTTGGGATTTCATACAGACAGTATGAAACACAGATGCAAACACACACACACAATGAAAATTCCTTCAAGAAAGTCATTGACAGAAATTAGAGCTGGTCTTCCAGTGTTATTTAAATATTTATGCTCTCAGTAACACTTAAAATTTTAAAATGGCATTACTACTCTCTTTAATATAAATTCTATCCTATTATAGAAAGCTACAAATTCTGTGGGGAAGTTTTCTTTCAAAGCAATATGACAGTTTTAGTAAATGAGGGGGAAAAACTATCTCATTTGGGATTCAATTTTATGACAATGAAGTAAATTAATACCCTTGCTATTCTGGCAAAATAAAAGGGGGGAGTCAGTAAACCATTTTATACCCTGAATTATTTATATAACTTATGAAATATATTACAAAATATAATTTTGTCTGTGATTTTTCACCTTTATTTGGCCTTTACATTTCAATAGATAATATTACAATGTGGTATAAGCCTTGACAACAGTACTCATAAAATCAATAATCAATTCCACATCTCACATTAATCATACCCTTATACTCAGTGGCTGTTCAACATGAATTCCCATTTAACATAAAGGCTTTGAGATTATTCAATTTTAAGCAATTATATTGACAAGCTATAAATACTAAAGTCAACTTCACTTGCACACCACCATCATGTTAATGAAATTTTGTGGAAATGGAGACCATCTTCAGCAAGCAGTTAGGGTGTTGTCCAGGCAGGAGATGGACCATCTATGGGAAACAGCTTTATTTTTCATGATCTAGGTGCCTCTCTTTGAATGGAAGTAAAGGATGTATGTAAAGGAAGTAAACAAAGTAAAGGAAGTCATGGAACCATTGTTAATTTCTCATGGTAGTTTGATAGTTTGATGCAAATTCGATTTTGACTAGAAAATTGTATAACAAAGCATGGTATCTGAAATCAGGGGTTGACTAATATTTATATTTTTGATCATCAATTCAATTGAAGTATATTATTATTCTTTATTAACTTTTTTTGAGAATTATTATGAAGTGAATTTTTCTGAGAATTCTAGGCAAATATAAAATCTTTACATCAGCAATAGAATTGCAACAGTAGGGTAGAGAAAATATCTGTTTATGCTTCATGAGTCCGTGTCTATATTTTTTCCTTCATTGTTTATATTGTTCCTTAATAATTCTGAGACCCTGTATTTAGGTCAGTAGTCATAATTTGAAATAATTAAATTAATTTTGATGTATGATTTTCATAATAAAATCAAAACAAATTATTAATGCCTTCTTTTCTGGTTACCAACATAATATCTTTTGTCTATATACAATAACAGGGAACATTAATAGAGAAAATGCAAATAATTAAGTTAGTTATGGAACAAAAACAGAATATTTTTACCTAATGAACATTAAATATTGTTAACTCAAATGTACTTATAGATAAATGCAGTCACAATGACTGCTATGATAAAGTATATATACATAATTATAGGAGAAAATTGTCCCTGACTTCCATTCATTTTGTTCATTAAATCAATCTCAAAATGTTAAATTCCATATAAGTTCATTTTTTCAATATTCTTGAAGTATCAGAATTTTAGGATTAAAGAAGAGCTTGTTGGTTTTCATAGGAGGGGGCAGAAGAGATTTGAATAGAATCATAAAAGGCCAAAAAAATGTTTTATGGTGCTGGTGCCTCTATTTAGCATCACAGAGGTAGTCAACACCCAAACCCCAGGTGTTGAATCTGTACAGATTTTTAAAATGCAAGCATGCGCACACACATAGAGAAGAGAGAAAAGGAGAAAACCAAAAGATACAATGAGGAAAGACAAGAGAAATAATTACATATTAATGAACATGATCAACAAAGCTGGAACTGTGATTTATCTGCCTTCAAAGTTTGTGTATGAACTCAGTACAGAATGATGCCTCCCAAAGAGGAGGAAAAGACAGTCATTCCTAGGCAAACTAATGAATGGAGTAAATTGCTACTCTCTTGTAGATTGCACAGTCATATTTCTGATTCCTAAATTCTACTGCATGCATACTTTTGTGTCTCTTTTTGAGTGTCTTTAACTTTAAATTAAAAACTAAGTGTTTATTATAGTAATGCTACTAAAAGTATTTCAGTGCAACTAGAAAGCCATTGACTATTTCATGAAAAACAAGTGTTTTTTTAGTGAGATAACTATGAAACTGCTATTGGTTTGTCTGCCTTTACATCATTAAAAGTAAAAACTTTGAGAATTCTGTGCACATATATAAAGAAAATATGTATAACATACACATCTGTATTAAAAACTTATGCAATAAATTATCCTGTTTAATTTTATAGATTATTTTCTGTTTCATATTCCCAGAAAACTCTTACCCATAATACAAATGAGCAGCCTATTGAACATTCTACAGAAAATATTTTGGAAAATTCTAAGTTATAGAGTAGACTGACATTGCTCATGTGTAACTACATGTCATAATGAATGACTAAATCCTGACTACACCCCTGTGACAACTTTTTCATTTTTAATTTGTATCCCATCATCCGAATTACTTATCTATCCTCCCTAGTGTATCTGTGTATCCATTCCATTTGCATCAACAGGAAGAAAACTGTTGCTATTTGTGACAACAGTGTTTAGGATTATATCTACAGAACTATATACATTCAATATATATTGACTGAATGTATGCACACAGTTATGAAAAAAAGAATAAATGAATGAAGTAATGAATGAATGAAAATGCCAACAACAGTCATTTGATTTACTCATCCTCCTTTTCTCAGTGGTGTGCTGGGATCTACAGCAAGAAACAGAAAGAACTTGTGAGTGAATTATTTCTCCTTCCTTTTTCCAGAAGCAATTTAGTCAAAGAACACTTGGCATGTCAGCCCTGAAATGTTGCCAGCCTTTTGCTCTAGCCACTACTTTTTTCTCTCAATAATAACTCCCACCAGAAGAATGGCAAGGAAAGAAAGAGAAGGTTAAACTCAATTCTGTCAAATGTTGTTAAGAGTTGGCAGGTCCAGGAAAGGTTTTATAGTCGAGAATTGAATGTGGTAGAAAAGGGGCTACCTGCATCACTGTGAATTTCTTTTGTCTGTGTATCTCCTTTCCTAGTTATCACTGGTTGGCAAATCCATGAAGATTTTAAGACTGCAAATTTTATTAAATGGTTAAACCATGGCATTTATAAATTTCATTAATCTTATAAATAAAGGCACAATTTGTTGCACCTGGTATAAAATCTTGTTTCAATCAGTTTCTTTTTAATTTCATATGAAATAGGATGTTAAAGTTGCACAGCGGTATTGGAAATTTGTATCTTGACAAGACCTAATTAATGCAGAGTTCAAACACTGGAACCCAGATTCTCTTTCACTTACACTTCCCAAAAAAGAATATAAGCCCAAGTGACTCCAGTTCATATATTCCAGTTCATTTGTTCCAAATGAAGAAGGTAATTTACAAGACTAAACGGAAACATTTCTTTGATGTATATCAGATAAGCAGTAGAGTCTCAATAATTCTTTCATCATAATGAATTAGAACCCTTTTAAAAAGTACATTATACCCAAACACAGAAATTGAATTATTCCAAAGTGTAAAACAGTATTATTCAGTTTTAAAAAAAAAAAACACAAACATGTTTTATACATAGATCTCAACCTTTGTAATTAATTTTCTTGTATTTATCAAGGACCTCAGTGTATTTAAAATTAATTTTCTTAAGGATTTAGAGCTATATTTTAATACTGACCACTTTATAGCATCATTAAGGCATACCCACTTGCTTGCCAGTCTATGTTGTAACTTCATGCCTTCATACAACCTTACTGCTCACACAGTTCATTTCTGCAACAAATTTTATAGAATCACTAACATGTACCAATGTACCATATATATATATATATATATATATATATATATATATATATATATATTTGGTGTCTAANAACAAATTTTATAGAATCACTAACATGTACCAATGTACCATATATATATATATATATATATATATATATATATATATATATATATTTGGTGACTAAGTATGCCCTTTTATTCATGAAAAGATTGCATTTATAATTCTAAATTCCTATATTGAGATATTCCATTCGTTACAAATAGAGCAAATAAATAAGTAACAGAGCTACTTGTTCTAGTTATATAACCTCACTACTATGGGTCCATGAGAAAACTAACTGATTACATTGACAGCCAGAGTATTGTTTGCATATGTACAATCACTGGCAATACCATTCTACAGAAGCATTTATAGTAATCTATTATAAACTGTTAATATTTTCCACATAATTAAGAAATGATTTTTCTATGGTGACTATAAGCTAAACTTGAGAACTTAAGATTCTTTATACTTTCATAAATCAATATGAGGTAAACATAAATAAGTATATATGTTTAGCATTGTTTAAAAATCTGGTATCTCTTTGTTAGAAAAAAAAGATATTAAAAGAGAAGCCTTAGTGTTTAAAACATCTTAAAATTTTATTCAATTTAGAATCAGTATCCAGAAAGAATATATAACTATAAAAACTGTATATTGCTATTAAATAATTGAATTTGATTTATGCAGCCTAGTTTTGAAAATGTACCTCTAAATGAAAAATGAATAATGACTGAGGTAATTTTTTTTTCTATTTAAATCACCTAACTCATTTTCCACAGCTAAAATGCCTTGAAGCTGACAAAATTAAACATTCAGTTGGAGATGTACTGTCTTATCTATATGTGTGTGTATGTGTATGTACAAGCTAGATTTTCCTAGATAAGTATCTATACGCACAGATTTTCTACTCAATTTAATGGGGACATGCTTACATGATTGATAGATAGATAGATGATACATTAATAACTATTATGGGTATATTATATCCAGAAAACATTACTACACTATTTCCATATGTAAAACCTACTTAATCTTTCTTTTTAAGTTGTTTGCTTTCAAAACTTATTCATATTAGTACCTCTTGATTATTCCTGTTTTTATTGACACTATTATAAGTTCCTACTTTCTTTTATTACTCTGTTCAATTTGAATTACCCACAACAGAGGTTTCCAAGCACTAGTTCCACCATCAGTTGAATCATAACCACCTCTACTAATCATTAAAAATTTTGTGTATTGTAAGTGATCTCCAAAATCTTCAGACTTTCTAATATATATTATAATGATATATGCTAAAATCAATTGATTAAATGTATTGAGAACTTAAAATATTCTTAGAACTTTTCTAAATATTTTACCTATTTTAACATAGCAATACAGTACAATGGGAAAGATTTTATTATTTAGATGAGAAAACTAGTAAATCAAAGTGTTATGATTCTATACATATCATTCAGAGTCCAGTCTCTTGACCACTGATCACACACTCTCTTTTGTGAGATTAGCATCTGGTCAGATTTGTATAAAAATTTCCAGCAAAAATGGATGAATACAATATACTGAATCACAAATATTTATAGTATGCTTGTTTCTCAAACTAAACAAAAAGTTTCTTGAAAGAAGGAATACTATAGATTCATATTTTAGATCCTTCAGAAAATACTTGAGTTTTCAGTATGTTTGTTGAATTTAGTCTCTGTTTCATCAAAATCATCTACATGAAAGTAATATTATATAACAATCTTTCCTTTATAATTTAGGATATTTGCTTATCATCTGACCTAAATGCAATTTCCTACATCCTAAGGACATATTTTAACTCTGTTTTTATACGGAACACTTCATAAGCAATAGATATACTTGTTTGTTTGCTTGTGTGTGTGTGTGTGTGTGTATTTTACTTCAGGATTTTGCACTTTCATAAATTCCTAAATTTACTATTTGATATTGGCTCTGGCCTACGTTTTAGAAAGCAAACTGCAATGAACTAAACTATATCTTTTAGTATGACGACTAAATGAATACAAGTTCCTTCATGAATCTTGAACCCTTTCAGTTATTTTGCTGAAGTGAGCTAATCAAATGACTGTAATTCTTTAATTTGCTTACAGTTATAGGTTATATTTTAATTTAATTTTTTAGTTTTTATATCTACCTTCTCTTTGGTCTTTATATTTGTTTATGATAGTTACATAGAATTAACAATCATTCAAAATCTTCTATCTACGCATCATCATAATCCTCTGCTTTTATAAGAATCAAAATCAAAATAATGTTTCAGTTCCTGAAAGTGTTTACATATATTAATCTGAAATAAAAGTACACAGTGGTATTGAATGATTATTGCTGTTGTCGGGTAATTGTATGCTCCAAAGAATAAAACTAAGATTTTTTGCAGTGGGGCCTCCATGGTGGTGCAAAGGGTTAAGTTGCAGCACTATAAAGCTATCAACAACCACTGTAGCACCAGTTCGATCCACAGCCAAAGAGGTGACCAACATGGCATAACAGCCTCTCCTATCTTGCTCTCTGTTCCCCTCAGCAGTGTATTTCAGTCAATCTGCCTGTTCTGCTCCCAACTCTGACTCTGGTAAATCATTTCACCTCCTTTTTTTCGCTTCCCCACCCCAACTCTGGCCTGCACTCCAGTTTTCTATGCATAAACAAATAAATCTTAAAAAAAAAAGATATTTTGCAACAATGAAAACTTAAATATATTCAGGGAAAAAATATCCAGATAACTTGAGGAATCAGATAATGGAATTACATGCATTTAAAATAGTTCAATGTTTTCCCTATACATAGGAGCAAAATAGAAAAGCATAAGGTACAAGGTGGTAACTTTTTAAACATAGGCAGGAGTAGTAGCAGGAAGCGAAAAATGAATTTCAGAGCATGTTTCAGTACTTTTAGACACTAATAGGTAAACCTATGAACCAAGTCATTATTTTTTATGATTTATTGAAATTCTTATGGAAAAGGAATGGGATAATTGCTAACCTTAGACACAGTCTTAGAAAACTTATTCTCTCCTTAACCAGAATATAGCCCAGTTTGAATAATAAAATAGAATAAGATGAAATAACAAAACTGGAGAAAGTCATTGGTTTATACAAATCATTTGCTTGTGAACTATGATAATGCGTACCAACCTGAAAGACACCGTAGGTCCAGAAATGGCGAATGTTACTGTGATGAAGCCAACATATGTGCTGACACAGTTACTTTAAATTTGAACTCTTAAAAATAGAAACAAGATAGCTATGTTTTATTCTGCAATGTCAAATACTGGTATATTGTAAGTTGGTATATAGTCTGTTTCTCCATTAGACTGTAACTAGCATGCAGTTTGTCTTTCATTTCTTAGTACTTAGTTAAAAGCAGTTTTTTTTAAGTATTTCTTTAAATAAGTGTGAAAAGGAATTAAATGTTAATCAAAAAGGATTTTGAAATCATAATTAAGAAAAAAAATATAAGATTCAGAATGAAAACTATAATTAGATGCCCATGGATGAAAACAAGAGTTCAAATATTGGGTTATTCAGAAAAAAACTTTTCCACAGTGTACTAATGTGAGTTTTTTTATAAGGATTTCTAGTATATTGACATATTTAACTCCTGGTACTTTTAATAGTGTTGTGTGTGAGAGAGTGTGTGTGTGAGTTGGTGGGTACATGTCTATATGTGGATATGTTTGTGAGTGTGATTGAGATTTGGGAGGGGAAGGGATAGGTACATTGACAAGAAAAGTACAATCAGTATTCTAAGTTTAAAGGAGAGTCTCAGTTCACTAACTTCTCAAATTAAAGTTTCCCTTAGATTCTATTTTGCTGAAGCTTAAGAAGTATGATTAAACTTTAAATGAGAGTCTTAAAGATATTATTCTTTGAGGCACAACTTGCTTTAGGCATCTTTGCTTTTTTGTTTTCATTTTTTTGGTAATCTTATATAATTGTATTCTGTTCAGCTTGCATTATCCTACTAATAAGTAACTTTTTTGATTAAAAGCAACTCTAAATTGTATGTTTGTTGGCAAACTCTTCTAAGATGAAATGTAAACCAGTGTTAGATTCAATCAACAACATAGGTGAGTTGGAAATAAAAACACTATAGCAGTATTAAGATTTTCTAGAAAAACACACGTTAGCTTATTTGTTCACATCTGGATCTGAATGAATTCCTATAAGTATTCAAAGTGGAAGAAATATGGCATATACATTTTTTTTAAATGTTGACTAGGAAGTCAAGAGTTATAATCTGTAAATGAAAATATAGTTTCACATCATTCTTAAATGTTAATGAACATTTAATAACAGAATTTTCACTAATTTTAAAGGAAATGAGAAAACTGGAGTAGGTATTTCATGAGACCAAATTTATTCAACTTAAATGATTATTCTTTATTTGAGATTATATGCTTATTAATTTTTGGTACGATAATTCTCTTTTTTGATGAAACGGTACTGAAAATAGACTGTAGCTTTGACTTACAGAGTAACTTGAGCCTAGGAGTTAAGTCTCAGCACTATTAACACCATGGCCTGGGTTCAATCCCCAGACAGGGAGTTAACTCACGGCACAGCAGACCTTTCCTGTCTAACCGGCTGCTCCCTTCAGCAGCGTATTTCAGCAGATCAGCCTGTTCTGCTCTCCACTCTGTCTCTGTGAATCCTCTCACCCCATGAATCTCTGGCCTACACCTCAGTTCTTAGTCACAAAAATTAATAAATAAAATCTCAAATGAATCACTGGTTGATAAACAGCATAACTATTCTATAATTCTAAGATGCTTGTGGGTTGTTGGGGTATGTCTATGAGAAAGGAGAAATGAATGAATGATACCTCCCAGAAAAGACCTTGGCTCCTGAGATAAATTGTGCACAATATTTGAACTTCAAGTTCTTGTAGCTTCAATTATTAATAATAGATTGGCCAGTATGTCAAAGAACTGTCACAGTGTAATAATATTTTATTTAAGGATATGCATTATAATACTCATCATTAAACAGTTTTAATCAATGATGTAAGCATGGGTTTAGGCAGTTTAACTTATGAAAAGATAGCATCACCAAACCACTTGTATTTGAAATTTGAAAATTATAACCACATTGCTCAGTATTTTTTCAAAGATGTTGTGTTCCTAGGCCATAAGTCTCATAAAAGGCTATTTAACATGTAATATGAAATGTAATTAATTTATATGATGTTAATTGGCATCTATGACAATTACATTTAAAGTTATAATTGAAAATATCTGAAGCTCATATTTCTTTTACAACAACCCCAGAGATATGAATCCATGTTTCTATAAATTATGAAAAAATTTCCCATTCAACCATACATTTATTTACTTATTCTTTCACTCAACAACTATATTGATCACCTATTATATCTGGAGAAACATCAATGAAAAACAAGTTGTTTTCTTGTGCTATACTTAAATATTATGAAAGGCATACAATAATGATTGATATAATATATAATATGTTATATAAATATAAAATAATATATAGAATAGAATAGAATAGAATAATAATGGCGGGTTTATCTCTCTTCTAGTTCTTGAGGTAGCTATATGAGGCAGGAATTTTAGGCATATTCAGAATAGCCAGTTCATAGCGAATTGGAATCAGATACCTGAGTATGAATATTTCTGGCTGATCAAATAATGCTAATTAATAGTTTCTATCTATTATGAGTGTCATGGATTATAACAAAATTTTTTCATGAGATTACATTAAAGATTGTGGTATAGAATGGTACTCATTTTTAGAAATAAAAATGCCTTAATAACAATGTTTTAATAGCATCATGGAAACTATTAAAATTAGCAATGAATGTTTGTGGTTTTATTTGATAAAGATTCTAAATTCCTAGTAACATTGTAAAAACTACTAAAAATGCATATATTTGTACCTTTGGAAACTAATGAATAACAGACAAAAAAGTAAAACCAAGTCCATGATCTAACAACTAATCTCATATTACAATTATAATATGGATCCAAAATTTGACAGATACAGTTGATAACCAGCAAGAGCATATAATAATAGATGTAAGTGGCAAGAATTGTTATGCTTCAGGAAAAGTTACTCAGGAAAAGATAAAATAATTTTGATACAATTAAAATCTTATTAAGTTATTTCAAAGACAAAAACAATTTTGATGACATTTTAAAACCAGCAATTAAATGACTTTGAGTTTGTCATTATTCAATGCCTTTATGAACACTATGTTTTCATAAATTGAATGTGGTATGTGGTTGACACACAATGATGCTGTGTGACTCATTAACTATAAGTAGGAGCAATAACTTTAATTTATTGCTATTAAATATTACATTTTTAATCGTAACAGAATAAACTCCACTGTTATTTCTCATAATATTTCAATAAAATTAGAGGTAGATTCTTTAAAGGCACACACATTTGAAAATGACTTTACCAGTGAAGGCAGTGAATAAAATCAACAGACATCATGGGTATTCACAAAGAACATGGATGGACCTAAAAGGGCTGATACTTAGTGCAATAAGTCAAATGAAGAAAGACAAACATCATGTGATTCAATTCATATGTGGTACATAAGGAATCAAACAAACAATGGAAATAAAGCAAAATGAACTTTATCCTATTAAAAAAAAACACAACCATTATAGAAAAAATAATCCTCAGCATAATGAAATAACCACCTTAGATTTCAGGGCTTATTGAACATTGATTGTTCATATTAACTTTATATAACTAAGAAAATGATGTTTATTTGCTTAAGAAAGGATATTGTAAAGTCTGCAGTATGTATTCTCATGCATAAATTATTGACTGTAAATGTTGCTATGCTGTAAGGGAAACTCCACTAAAGGTAATAATTAACGAAGTTAATAGAAGAGAAAATCGTGTAAAGAGAATTATTGTTATCTTAAATATTTTGTCAACTAATAATATAATATATACATACATATAAAATGACTGTTTTATTTTTTAACATAGTATACAGAGAACGCATCTCTGAGGGATTTTTGTCTGTTTCACGTACACAGTCACAGACTATGTAATATTGAGGGGTAAAGCATTTTCTTTCCCAGTCATCAAATGATGCCAGTTATGACATTCAACTATATTAAGACATCAAGCATTTAAATAGTACTTAATATTTCTTTCACAGTTCTCCCATGAGGTAAGTCAATATCTTCTACTCTTGAAAGATTTAGCAATTGATCTACTTATTCTAATTCACAGAAGGAAGTCATTGCAAAAATGAGTTAAATTTAAAAATCCCCTTGTCACTGAGTTTGTATCTACATAAGACATTTTTCACAATAGAGTAAATAATAACTGAATCAATTTAGCAGTTATTTTAATATTTATTTAAAGAATTCAAAAAATGTTAACTGAATAGCACATATAGCTCAGTCACAATTTTCATAACAATTTTACAGTTTGAATGGAGGCATTATGTAAAACATGACATGATATTGAAATTTGTCACTGACAATGAATAAATAACCATTAATTTAATGCACAAATGAAAACTAATTTTGAACTTCTGAGATTTGATACATATTGCAATAGATGTCTAACACATCACTGAATACAACCCCTACCTCTTCTATTTCCCAAAGTCAATAGAAAATATTACTATTACCTATTGCATTATTTTGATAAAATATTTGTTATGCATGTGGATTTGGAGTTAAAATTTCTTTGTTAAAAAATCCCTGTAAAAGATTGAATTGTTTTATATAGTTATTGTATAATTTTATGATCTCCAGTTCTAGAATTTTTTTTAATCATTGAATGTCTATTAAATTTTTATATCCTGAGTGCCTAGCATAATTCTAGCACATAGGTTTGTTGAAAAAATATTTGTCAGACACAGTAATGAGATTATATATAATATATATTTGAATTATATATGAATTAATGTTAAAGATATGATTTCAAGGTTATATGAAAAATCGTAATTTCAATTCAATGTAATATTTCAAAAATTCACTTGTGCAAGTGTTATACAAGAGATTTAAGTAAAGGTACACCCATTTTTTGTGAGAAGACATTAGTTCAATAAAAGTTTCTGAGGTATTTTTCCATAGCTTCTTTCTCTGCCTACCAAATCACAATAGAAATATGATACAGATATCTAATTAGAGCATGTGTTTAATAAATTACTCACTTTCTCACTTATAGATGAAAAGAGGTTTCCTTTCATTTACCTTGGAAAAAGTAGAACTGAAATCTTCACATCCATAGCTAGCATGTCTAGGTCACCACATAGCTGTAACAGCAATGTAAGTTTGATAAAGCACATGCAACGTAATAGAAACAATGAGCAAGGTAAATCCCAAAGGCAGAAATAGTTGTTTTTTCATGGTGGCTGAGATAAAATTTCAGGAATGTGTGGGAAAGTAATTCTTAGGCACTGTTTCTTATGCCATTAAAATTAAGAATGGGAAAATTTCCTTTACTTCTATTTCTTTATATAACTATATTCAGTTCATTTTTAAAAGAACAAGTTTTTTGCTTGAATAGAATGTCTCCTATACTGTTTTCTCCTGAACATTTTTTTGTTGTTGCTTTTGAATACTTATTTATTTAATATATATTTTACATTTTTTTCAGTTTTGTACAGTGTATATTTCTTATCTCTATGAAATACCCATCACCAATTCATCATGTCCCATGACCATAGTCCCTTGTGCTCTTCCCATCCATTTTGCTTTTTTGCTCTCCTCCTCCCCTGGGGGTTGTCTCAGATTTATACTTGTCTGTTGATTTTGATTTTTAATTTATTATAATTAATTTGTTTTGTTTAGTCCCTTATTTGTTTCTTTTTTAAAAAAATTATGCATATAAGTACTGGGATGCATGTTAGAGGTGTGCGCGGTGAGAGGATCTACTAGAGACAGAGTGGGGAGCAGAATAGGCAGACTGACTGAAATACACTGCTAAGGGGTGCAGCAGGCAAGACAGAAAAGGTCTGCCTGCGCCATGTGGGTCACCTTCCTGGCGGGTGGCAGGGATTGAACTCATGATGAAGTGGCTGCGGTTTGCTTCATAATGCGTTGCTTAACCCACTTCACCACCGAGGAGGACCCCCCCCTCTTATTTGTTTTGTCCACATTCCTCCTATGAGTGAAAAAGATAAGAGGAAAAATGTTTCCTGATGAAATAATTTGGGAAACATGCATACTTAATAATATATTTTTTAAAAATAGTATAAAATGACAAATAGAAAAATCTATTTCATTCCATTTAATTTAGTATTTTCAAACTTATTTGAATATAGAATCCCTTGGATTTGACACAATTATTTCCCAATTCTAATATTTTTAGTCAGCCATCACTCTGGAAATGCTTAACATCATTTCAGGAGGTTTATCCCTCCTTATTTATATCCTGAAAACCTGTTTTGGTTAGTAAATTCACATTTATGGAATGTGTAGCTGAAGCAAGAGAGAAATATCTCTCATGGTCTCCTTAATGAAGAATGTTTTATGGATTTGACCACTTTATATCTTATTACACCTCTTAAAAATAGAAATCAGCCCCTATTTTGTTCAGGCTGCTATAACAAATACCATAAACTAGGTGACTTAAACAACAAATACTTGTTTCTCACAGTTTTAGAGGCTTATGCCCCAAATCAGGAATCAGCAGATGAGGTGTTTATTGAGAACCTGCTTCCTGATTTGTAGAAGGACACATATCCTCATGTGAGAGAAACAGCCACATAAGGACATATCTGGCTCCTGCCTCTTTCTATAAGAAACTTACCCCATTACCAAAGTTCTTTTCTCTTAACATAATCAGTTCCCAAAGATCCATTTCCTAGTCTTAGCACATTGAGTGTTAGGATCCCAACATATGAATTTGTGAGTACACAGAATTCAGTCCATAGCAGTATTAAATTCTCCAACTTCTTCAAATTCACATCTCCATTCTCACACTTGACTATCTCAGCTAGAATCCTAGAGGTGATTTCTTCATTAGACTTACACAATTTCAGCTATGAACTAGTTCTACCTTATTATCTTTTTACATGTTATAACCACTAATTCTTTCGCATTCAACTCAAAGAGCCAGAAAAGCATAAAAGGTGGGTATTAAAAAACTTAATTATCAAATCTTTTTGAATAGATTAATAAACTGGTCATTAAAATTGGAGTAACTCAAATTTAATTCCTTATCGACACGTATTGTTGTTATTTTTGTTGTTATTTGTACTGCTGTCATCTTTGTCATGGCCATTTTCACAATTTTATACTAACTGTATTTATTTAAAAATACCTCCATTACAGTATATTGGAAAATGTTCACATGCTTATTTATTACTATGAAGAATCCCAACTATAAAATCCCTGGTACATTCATTATCTTCACCATTATATCCTAAATTTTCTATAAAGATAAGAAAATCTTCATTTCATCATTTTAGTAATTACATATATGGTAGTTAATTCTAATTTTTCCTCTCAAAAGACAGATTTTACATGTGTGTGTGTTTCTGCGCTTGTGTGTGTGAATATATTGCTATATATATATCTAGATACGTATATATATGTGTGTGTATATATATATATATAGAGAGAGATTTATGTACGTATGCATGTGTGCACAGACAGGATGAACTTCAATGCACTATTTATTAATGCTACCATGCAAACCACTGATGATTGGCTAGCAAAAAAAAGACACTATCAAGTCTTATGATATGTTAGTTGCCTTTTACCTTAGATGTTGACATTCTAATCCAACTTTTGGAACCATGTTAATTTGCCTAAATTAAAATTATTTGTTATTTTGAATAGCTTTAATTAGTATATTCTAAGAATTTAAAATTCAAGGTGATAAAAATGCAGTATAATATCACTACCATTAATTACAGTTAAAAGTCCCATTATTAACACTGGCATCAAAATGAAGCAAACAGTAAACCAGAGAAGCTTGTTTAGTGAAATGACTTTATCTCTCAGAATTATACTCGCTGAAAGGATTTGTGACACAAAGTTTAAAATCTTACATTACTTGAATAATTTGTAGCCACAGCAGAGCTTATGATTTACTGTTTTTTACATTTTTAAGTATAATGAACTAAAATTCTATGCTTGTTGCAAATAATCAAAATTCTTTTAAAATGAAAATTCTCCAGCATTTCGGGCAACTGTGCTGTTCTGATGTACAGAACATAGAATAGGTTGCATTTTTGGAAGCATATGCATGACATTTCCATTAGATATAGTGTTCTGCATCAAATATTAAGATATAAAACTGAATTGTAATATAAATATTGAATTCATATTCATAACTTATTGTATTCAGTATTCATAACATTTTAGAAGGAAATGATTCAAAATCATGTAAGGAAATTCCATATAAAATCAACATTAATTGATATTAAAGTTACCGTCCTCTTTTGTTTATTTTTGTGTCTGTAACTTGCTTCTAAGTAAGAGGCTTCACTTCAGAGGTAGCATAGGGACTTTCAGAACGAGGTCAGCAATCACAAGGGTGCTCTTTTCCTGGGCTCTAAGGAAACAATGAGCTAATAGGATGCTATTAGCACTATGCCTACTCATAACTAGATGTAGACAGGAATAGGGCAGTCAAAATAACAAGAAGACACAGAGATATTTATGTTACAGGAAAGAATGATAATAGCTAAAAGATGTAGAATCAGTGACCACAATATTAAAAATAAGTGTGGGAAAAGTAGTACTAACATTTTTATATAAAGCAAATAGATCAATTAAATATGGTTATAAAATATAACTTAAATCAAATAGACCAATCAAATGCAATTATTGAACGCTGGGTGAAATTCATGTGCATTGTAGAAATCAGCCTTTATAGACATTATTGAAATTATATACTAAAACAACTCATTTTCCTGAAAATTTCCACACTAGAATTTTTTTTTTTAACAACAAAACAATTTTATACTCAGGGAAATGCTTTCTCATCAGAATTCCTCAAAGACATCCATTAGGAAGAAATTCTTTTTTTTTTTTTTAGCATCAATAACCGTGATGGCCAACAACAGCTACACTGTACAACTGCATATCCTCCTTTAATCATTAATGGGAACTACACCAAGGAGAACCCAAGAAAATCATCAGAATCTATAACATTCAAACTCTGACTTTTTTTTTTTAAATAGAGGTAATCAAATTTGGAATTTGGGGAAAATCATGTGCAAAGTGAAACAAAGAAATGTTTTGCTTTGTTTTGTTTTGTTTTCTTTAGTCTCATTTCTCTTATGGTTTAATCTTATTCTCCTGTATCAAGTACCTACACTGACACTCCTACAAACACTCCAAATTTTCCAGCATCTGAAAGACATCTGGTTCATAGAGAAAAGAATAATGAAATGTCTGGTCAGAAGCAGGAACTAGAGAGAAGAAGCAATCAACGCCTAGTTCATAGACATTTGACCAATGCTTGGTTTCATTATTTCAAGAATTCAATTGACCTTGGGTTCTCTGAATTAATCATAAGTTCCTCTGTTTTCTCTTAAACTAGCTAAAGTCAATTTATGTTCTTGAAGCCACTTGAAACTTTTAAAAGATTTTTACTGGAATATTACTAGCACATGGAATTAAATTATACATAGCATTACTGCCAGGTGAAAACATAATGATTCAATATATGTGTATAGTGTGAAATAATCACCATAATAAGTTTAATTAGCATCTATCACCACAGAAACTGAACTTGATCAGCAAAATAATAAATAACTAAATCAACTTCTCTTATCCAACAAATTACAAATTTAGGATACTTCTAGGAAACTTTTCTTGCAAGTCTAATATTTTATTTTAATTATTGAATGAAATATTTCGCCCATACCCCAACCAACAAAGGAAAAAGAGAAAAGCAGCACTTAAGTCATTTTGAAGATAGCAATTATCAATTTTGTATACAGCCATCATTGTATTTCTGCTCTAAGTCAGAGTAAAGTGCTGCTGGTAAAAAAAAAAAAAAATAGTGTCAAGCTTTCAAAGATTTGTATAAACTCATTCTTAGTCCACTCAGACTGCTCTAATAAAATACCTAGACTGGGTAGCTTATAAAGAACAGGAGTGTATTTCTCATAGTTCTGAGGCTGAAAGTCTGGGATAAGGATGCCACAACAGTCATATGAGGGTCCTCTCCCAGGTCTCAGACTTATCATTCTTATTGATATAAAGAAAAGTGGTTAGCTGTCTCTCTGGGATCTTTCTTTATAAAAGAGTAATTTCAACCAGGAGGAATTTACCTTCAAGTCCTAAGCACTTTGTAAAGGCTATTCCCTCCTAATACTACTGCATGGGACATTAAAATTTCAGCATATGAATGTTGGTGGGAATACAAACATTCAAATCATAGCACCTATGGAGCTACAAAATTATATTTCATTTTGCTTTTGACATTAATTTTCTTTTTTTACTGTGAATTTTTCCCTGTTGTTAGAATTAGCAGGTATTACTATTTTAATGTGTGAAACTGAGTTGTCCTTCATTGAAAAATAATGTATTGTTTTAGGAACGTTTATATATGTACTAACAAGTCATGTGACTTTGGTAAAATCTTTCAAGTTTTTAATATATTTAGATATTTTATTTAAAAGTGACTATATTTTCCATTTCTAGATTTAACTAAAATTTAGTTTAAAAATACTAAAGAGAATAAGATAATTGTCAAAAAAAAAAAGTCCCTATAAGCTTATCACAGCCTAACTACATACCTCTTGGTTGAAATAAAAACAAGAAAAGAAACCAAGATTATGAATAATTGCTGTACCACATGCTGTTTAATATAGACCAGGCATTGTGCTAAACACTGCATCATTATCTTATTCTAATCCATATAAGAACCTTTTGCAACAGAAAATACTATACATAATTTGTAGGCTAAGAAATAGAGACATAGAGAAATTAACTAGTTGGCTACACTTTAAATAGTAAGGAATAGAGCCAAACTTTGAACTGGATTAGCAGATTTTAAAGTCTCCACATTAAATATACTGCCTCTAATTAGATAAATATTTACAATTTATAATAACTTAGTTATTAGGATTCAGTTCAATAAAAAGGTGACCCAGATTTATATATATGTTGACACATTTTATAGATTTCATAACTCTAGGTGACATCATTCAAAAAGTATCTAAATAATTGAGAGGAACAGAGTCCTGTTTGTACATTATAGCATTTTTTTTAAGATTTATTTATTTATGCATACTAGCACTGGGGTACAGGCCAGAGGTGTGGGGGGGTGAGAGGATTCACCACAGAGAGTGGGGAGCAGAACAGGCAGATCAACGGATGTACACTGCTGAGGCGAGCAGCGGGCACAGGTGGAAAGGTCTGCCACACCATGTGGGTCCCCTGCCTGGCTGGCAGCAGGGATCAAACTCGTGCTGCAGTGGCTGCGGTTTGCTTCATATTCATAGTGCGTGGCTTAAACAACTGTGCCACCAGGGAGGCCCACATTATCGTCTTTTTGTAAAATAAATTGTACAATTAAATAATGCATTCTTGGCTAAGTCTTCTTGACAACAATAAAACAAAAACTCCTAAATTCAAACTTTGATGTCTCTTTTAAGTCTTCTAATTTAGCTAAAAATGTATAACTTTTTGGATCCAAAGAAACACCAATTCCTAAAGCTTTAAATATCTGGTAAACATATCAGTAACAGAGCTACTAATGTAAATTTATATTTCAGGCATAGGGTGACATGCTAGAAGTAAATCCCAAAAGGTCATTACCCTAGAGGAACTTACAGTATTCACACCAGCGAGATGGTAACAATATAAATATCTAATTTTCAATGCAGTCACATAGTGACTCTGGGTGCTAATGAAAGGTTTCATATTATACAAATTAAGCTGGACCTTAAAAACTAGAATTAAGAAAGGCTATATGGAAGGTAGAAGGTTGAGGATTTTAAATAATTTGTAAAAAAAAAAAAACACTATAGGTTAAAAAAAATACATGAAGTCTTTGGGAAGTGAAGACAAGAGAAATCAACTTTTTGTCAGTAAGTATGGAGGGAAATAATATCACAAGAATAACAATAACCAAGTTTCAAACAACGAATATTCCAGCCTGAGCAGTTTGAACCATCATTTTCTACATTAGCACAAGCACTGAACAGCATAAAAGAAGAGTGGGTGGGGTTAACAATGAATAGCAAAAGCCTCACAAAACTTCAAAAGCAAGAGGAGTTTTGAGCATTCTCTCTTCCCCTGCTGCCTTTAATGGAAATAATCAACAGGAATGCTCAATGATTACAGTATATTTTTTCTCTGTGGGAGAGGGAGATTATGTACTCAGAACCATAAAGCATTTTGGTTGGAAAATTAATTCAAATTGACTTGCATGGGAGCACTGTCACATGAATTGAAAACAGCTGAAGAATGGTTAGGGCAAAAAAAAGATCATGATAAACAGCAATCAAACCATTGGGAAAAATACCTTGTGCTTGGGCCCTGGGGACCTTTTCAAGGCCCAGTTTTATTTAACATCTTCATTAATGAATAGGAAGATGGGAGTTGTTGTTTTTTTTTTTTAATCATTACATTCACACATGGAAACTGGTACAAATATGAATGAAAGCAGAGATTTTTTTTTTTTTTGTCTTTCAGAAAGTACAAGGATTTTAGTCCCAGGTATTACATGAACAATACCATTTGGCAAAGAAAGGTCTCAACAGATACCAGAAATCACTACAGACATAATGAGGGAAAGGAAAATATGAAAGAGGCAGGAATTATATTGAGAAATTGTTGTTCAATACAAGTTTGTACACAGATGTCCCACATCACAGGAGAGGTGACAGTAACCTACACAGGACTCTAGAAATGACCTAAATTTTTGTTCATATTCATCTTCTCTGCTTGTTAAATATGTCAGTGGAAAAAGTCATGAAACAAAGATCAGATCAGAATAATTAAGGGCGTGGGTACAAAACTAAACAAGGGGATGCATATCGATAATGCATGTCCACATATACATGTCACAGTCTGAGGGGAAAAAATAAATAGGGGTGGGAAGATGGAAGAGGAGGATTTGACAGAATGCTGTGCTAACAGGGAAAAGCAGTTTTTGGAGTCATACTTTTCTGAGGAAGTAGTATTTAAACAGCAATCTGAAAGATGAAACGTTCAGCAAGGCTAAGGAGAAATAATTAATAAGAGGATATGCTGGATAAAGATGATTTTCTGGTTTATATTTATGACATGGAAAAAGTAATCTTAAAATCTCTAAGAAACAAAATATTTGTATAATTTTGTAGCTATTTTAAATACATAAACAGAATAAAACTTAATAAGCTATGAATGTGTGTATATATGTATGTATATGCACATATGTGTATTGTACCTATATGCATATATACATATGCACATATGTACATATATATGTCTCAATCCTACTGTGAAGGAATGCACTGTGACTACTTTATTTCATTCACTGTAGTGTGGTATGTAAAAGAATTAATATAGTATTTGTCTAATGCAGAAGCAAAGCTGGACATTTTAAAGAACTTTTTTCATAATTGCTAGGTTTCCATATGGGAAATCTAAATGCAAAATTGTTCTTCTAAACTTCTGTGTATGCTTAATGACTATCTTGAATTCCTTAAATTATTCATCTTAATTACCTTACGGGTAGGCTATACTTTTTGTTTTTCTAAAAAATAATGAATACAAAGCTACTTTGGAACAGGATTGTTCTTCATTATAACTGGCATTTGCATTATATAGTATAATATCCATTCCCTTTAGAATTATTTTCTATCACTGTCCAAATAAAGAGCTTTTCTTTATCCATTAATGTGTTCTTTTTTATCCACTTCAGCATTACTTTAATCTTTATTAGCCTCTCCTTGCTCAGTGTGTGCCTCAATGCTTGTCATTATCTTTTTTCTCTTTAGTAGAAAGGAAAGCCAAAATAAGGTTCTGGCAAAATTAACCCTGATTACTAGTAAAACATAAGAGCTAAGCAGCATTCAAACATTTCTTCTCATCTTTGTCTTTAATACTGGGGAAAGGAAATCACACACACATACACTTTTCCCAAAATCTGAGTATCAGAATAGAAAAATCCACTTTAAGATTGTCTTGACTCAAGAGAACCAATATTAAACACTAACAATGTATTCAAAGTCATTCTAAGTACTCTAAACCTAAGGTATTTTCAACTTCAAAAGGAAATATATAATTTCTCTATCTTGAAGAAATCATAAAATAGAACAGTGACAATAAAACAGGAAAAGCTATAAACTCTTTTTAAGTGTTTTCTATGTAGGACCATTGCTTTTTTTTTCTCCCCCAGGCAGAGAGAAAATTACTCTCTCTCTCTTCATTTTAGTACAAATGATTTAATTCAATATTGTAAAATCTCCCCCCAAATGAATTAATTGTTAAGAATAACCCTAATAACCCCTAAAATCAGCATGCAAAAGATCTCAAAATAATGTTCATCCACTTTGACTGAAAGGAAAAACTACATACAGCAAAAATAAAAGCAAAACTATCAATATAACCTCAGAGGTGATGCCTAGGGGAATGGAAAGATTTGTCTATTGTGTGCTATAGGAAGTGTGGAGAACTCAGTGGGGAAAAGACATGTTCCATCAAAGCAAAGGAGGCAGGTGTATCTTGTGATCATTTGTAACAAAACATATGGGGAAAAAAAAGAGCAAGAGTGGAATTTCTAAGACATAACAGCATAATCTGTTTTAAACAAACACCATAGCTATTAATTTTATTCTCATAAGCATACCCTGAAAACAATAGCTAGAAATTTCCAGGAAACAATGCCCAAAATAAGTACATGTATCCATGCTTAGACTATTATATATTAATCAATACAAGATGTTCCAGAATGCAACTGAAATAACTAGTATAATTAGAGGGAAGCAAAATACAGCTTATGAGTACACAGATAAGCTGGTAAAGCTACAGACATAAGATTGACAATTTAAGGGAAGAAAAATAAAGAGAGAAGAAAGCCTAATATGAAAAATAAATAAATAAATAAGTAAATAAATAAGTTTCTAATAGTTTCTAAAGTATTCCTGAGAAAAAAAGGAGAGAAATGGACACATCATGTAACCTAACTTTACACTGCAAAGAGCATTAATTAAAACAATATGGTATAAAATACAAACAAACACATGGATCAATGAAACAAAATTAAATGCCCAAAATAAGTACATGTATCTATTAATGTTCAGTTCATAATAAACATACCACAAATATCTAATGAAGAAAGGAGAGTCTCTGTAGCAAAGGGTATTAGGAAAACTGAACAGAACTTGTAAAAGAATTTAGTTGGATTACTCTCTAATTTCATCCACAAAGTTGATTCAAAATGAATTAAAACTTAAATATAGTACTTGTAACAACAAAATATATGGGAGAAAGCATTAGAATATGTTTAATGACATCAATCATCAATGATTTTGGAGATTTGACTACAATAGCAGGGGGAGTAAAAGCAAAATAAATAATTGGGATTAAATCAAATTAAAAGTATTTATACAACAAAAATATATACATTAAAAAGACACCCTACAGAATGGAAAGACTATTACACATATATGCTATAATTGAAAAATATTCATCAGTAAGGATGTAGGGAAAAAGAGGAACCTTATGCTGTAAGTGGGAATAAAAACTGGGACAGCCATTTTGGAAAGTGATCTGAATTTACCTTAAAAAAAAAAAAATGGAAATACCATATGACTCAATAATCACACTCTTGAGTACCTTTTGGAAGAACATAAAACCATCAAAAAATGTTCATGTCCTAGCATTACCTGCAAAGGCTATAATATTGAAACAATCTAAATGCCAACTGATAGATTATTGCATTAAGAAGATGTGGTATAGGGCCTCCCTGGTGGCTCAGTGGGTTGAGTGCCACACTATAAAGCATTCACAGCACAGCAGAGGGTGTTTGATCCCAGGTCAGGGAGGGAACCCGCATGGGCAGGAGGGAACTCTCCTGTCTCGCCCTCTGCTACCCTCAGCAGTGTATTTCGGTCAATCTTCCTGTTCTTTTCTCCACACTGTCTCTGGTGAATCCTCGCCTCCCGCTACTCTGGCCTGTACCCTTGCTTTTGTATGGATACATTTTAAAAATGTTAAAAAAAAAGAAGATGTGGTATATCTTCACAATGAAATACTATTCAGTCATAAGGAAAGAAACAAAAAAAAACAAAAATTACAATTTAAAGCAAAATCAAAGTTCAAGGGAAATACACATACAAAACCAAAAATAAAAAATGATAAAGACCTATATTAGAGTTTAGATAGTGGATGATTAGATAAAACAAAATACTTATAAAAACCAGCAGACTCTTAATAGAGAAAGTGAGACACCTATGGTTAAGAAGCCAGGGCCAGGGGAAGGGAAGCAAAATAAAATGTCAAAAGTGTTTAAGGGGTGGTGAGAAAATAAGCTTTAGAACATTAAAAACAAAGAAAGAGAAATAGAAACAAAAACAAGTGTAAGTGATCTAAGCAATTAGATAAAATGCTGACAGAAGATACTCTTCAGAATAAAAGATATATTTACTCAAATAAGCAGTGGAAAAGGGAATGGAGAGTAACTATGCATATTTTACATCAATTATAAAAGATACAAATCCGATTTTCATTGGGTTGGGGATTTGATTTTGTTTGCAATTCAAGATCAATTCTAGAAAGAAAAAAAGATAATTTTACAACTTCCTCTTTAATGAATGAAAGTGAATTTAAGAGTTGAATTCCATGTCTGGGTGGCAATCCATTTACTTCATTGAGTAGTCATAAGAAAAGGTAGCTAGATGATTATTGCTTCTACTTTTAGAATACTGCTTTCTGGCTATATTTGAAAACTGATATTAAAGCCACTTTTTAATCAACCACCAACTTTTCTATTTCTTTACTTGTGAAGGTCATATAGTGCTCTAAAATATATTTTCTTATATTATCCTGAAACAACACTGCTAGATAGATGATATAATACCCACCTATCCTCACTTAACAGATAGTAAAGATCCATCGACATCCCAAAAATAACGTGTGAATTATAAACAGAACTGGGAGTCAAGTTAATTCACCCTCTTAATTATTTATCATATCTATCTCTACCTAAATTATCATATGTATTATGTAACACACATAAAAATACAATTTATATATTTGAGCACCTATGTGCTATACATTTATTTGAATACTTATAATCTAGCAATGAATAGAACAACCCACTTTGGCCCATTTAAAACTTTCTCTGAGGTATATTCCTTTCCATAATCAATTTCTCTTTTGTTTAGAATCAACATACATCTCTGGAGATCTAGCAGATTGAATCAAATAATCAGATTCTGGACCTGGATTTGATATGGACTCAGTCTCTTCCCAGCTGTCTAATCTTGGGATAGTCACTTACAATATCCCATTTTTGTTACTTACAGAAATATATATTACCCTCTTTTAGATTGCTGTTGTTAGTACTAAATAAATGTATGTACATAAAAGTGTATATCTTTCATGGCCAGACAATTATAAACAGTGACATGACACATGTGTATGCAATACAGGTGCTCTTCCCAGCCTATCACAAACTGCATCAGTGACTGTAAACAAATGTTGTCACTTTTCTGCCTCACTTGTTTATAGAAACAAAAGACAAGAATAGATGTTTCATAGGCAATGTTCCAACACTCTGATCACTCATTTTAAGAACAATAATGCTTCATTAAGCTTCAGGATATCAGGGATATTTATTTTTTCACTACTTATAAACTGGGTGCCTAGAAGAGTGTCTGGCACATTCTAAGTGCCCAATACATATTTGTTCAAACAGGAGAATTTTCTTAGTCTGTTAAAACAGTAGCCTTATTCAACTTTGGAAGTTGAATCATGAATGGTTGCTAGTTCCAGTTATCTGAAACTTTCCATTAAAGAGAGAAGACAGAAATATAGATTTTAAATGAAATCTTCCAATCTTCAAGTGCTGGAAATTAATTAATATAGATATATGCAAACACAAACACAAAACAATTGAGGGAATGATGGATCTCTTACCATGAAGAGAACAGCTATGTGAAATAAGGTCAAAGAAAGATGTTTACAAAGTGACAACACTGCAACAAGCTCTACTCTCAGTCCCACTAATGTCATCTTAATGCAAAACAATATCTAATTAAGTCATACTATTTTATAAATTGAAAAGAATCAATAAATATTTTTTGAAGTTCTATTATATACCAGGACCGAGCCAAGTGTTAGAATTGTATAATGTAATACCGTGTATAATGGTAAATATTAAATAGCCATAAAAATTCTAGGAGCTTTCAAACATACAAAAAATGTTACAGGTACCTGATTGTTTCTAAGAAATGTATGAAAAAAGTGCATGACTCCCAGGAGTGAAATAGCAGTGTATCTCTTAAATACATGCCCAATTCCTAGGCACAGAATTGGAGTAATGTTTTGGTTTTTTTAATTGGTCTAAAAAGTCAAAAAAACAAATGCTCATTCCTAAGGTCTGAAGGACAGAAAAATGTTCTTAAAAAGAATCTTCTTTACCTAGTATAATAAAAATGTCTGGACTAGGAGAGCTCTGCATTGGATTAAATCACGATGACCTTACAAAGAACAGGCTTTTAGAGAGCTATCAGGTCAGATAATGACAATTCACTAGGATCAAGTCTTTGTAGCATATACTTCCCCATTTTGTCCCTTCTAGTGCTTACCAGTCAGCTGTTTTTTACCATGATGGCAGATTTGGGGTTTTTCAAGGCTAACTCAGAGCTGGAAAGGTAGGAAAGGACATAAGCAACCTGAAATACTACATAGCTTCCTGCTCTAACACGATTCATTCACTTTTCCTGAAAGTGTTCTCTGGATTGCTCTAAGATGTTTGTTAACTTTCAGCATTCTAAAAAGTGGAATCTGAGGTTTGCCAGTTTTTCCATGACATTTATGAAAAGGAGAAGTTACAGAGGCATTTATTCCAGAATTTTTGTTTTGATGAAATTTTATCTAGAAATAGATTGCTTATTTAATCATAAATAGCATAGCTTACTAGTAGCACATTAAAGATATAGGTACAACTTATTAGAATTACTTATACTTAAACACTTTCTTTAAAATGTAATTTTAAAGTTTGCTTCATTGAATTAAGTTGTTAATTTTAACTGGGGTAACACTGGTGTATCTCCATCAGACACTATGGTCATAATAAATCCACCAACAACTCACCCACACTCAACACCAAAGACCATTATGCTTCCCTCCCTGTTTTTTTCCCCCTCACCTCCCCCCCCACCCCCATTTTGTACTTTAGTTCTGTAATTAGCTATTAAGGGTTAGTTTTTCAGCTTGTCTTTATCTGACTATTAATTTAGTTACTTTATATTCCACATATTAGTGACACAGTCCAATATTGATCTTTCTCCTTCTGACTGATTTCACTTAACATTAGCATTTCAAACACTTTCTATAATGGTGTGAGTTTAAATTCTGATTGATGAGTAGTATTCCTTTGTATTGTCTATGTCTTATAAAACCTTAACTAACTAATGTTACTTTTGAATATCATATCTCAAAATAAAACCATAATTTTTAATAACCAAACAGTAACATCATCTTAATGGAGAAAGTACATTGAGATGATGATGTTAACAAATGAAATTGTATGAGTTAGAACAATTAATACAATTTGTTTTACTTCCATAACAGCTTTATTAGTAAAGGACTAATTACACCTGGTTTTTATACCCACTAAAAATTTTTTTTCAATATTTGAATTTTTTTCAATATTTCAAAATTTTTCAATAAAAATATTTTTCAATATTTAATTTCAATATTTCAAAATATTTCAATATTTTTTTCAATATTAAATTTTTTTTCAATATTTGGGTTGTGACCAAATTTTTCTATAAAATTCAATTATTTAATTAAACTGAAATAAACCTTTAAGTTACATAAAATATTTCAATGTGCATACCTTTTAAATTATTTGCATATATATACTATAAAGTTTTATGCTTTCAAATTATTTTTTCTTAAGCTATATTACTATATTTTAAGATTATTTCTATTATAAATACCTTAATATGTGCATTTTAAAAAATTACCTAATTTTTACCCAAAATATTTTAGTAATAAAAATAATTACTGATAATAAAAATCTCTCAATGGAGCATTTTCTCTTAAAACTTTTCAGTAAAGAAAAATTAAAGAATTGAAAGAAAACCTTTGAACAATTACTGACATGATAAACTTCTAATATTAACAGAATGTAAAGAATCCCTTACAATATTTTCATTGCATTATATAGTAAATTAAATGCAAAATATATTCCTACTCAATATAACCAGGACAAGGGCAAACCTGTAACAAATACTCCTTTTTTACATATATTAACCAATTCTGCATGTTTGTTGATTGTTTTAATGTGAAACTCTCCTGAATGTGCTGCAGGAAACTTCATACTTTCTTATGGAAAATTATTCAAAAAAGAAAATAACATATTTTGAGTCATTGAAATCCCTCCTTATTTGTCTCTTTTCCCAGTTAGCGTTAATTCAAGATCTCCCTTTTCTGCCCAAAAACCCCACTTCACTGAGCCAAAAATATGTCCAATAAATTTGCAGTCATGTGTGACATTTAACATGATGTGTACTCAAGTAGTTTAAGTTGTGGGGAAAATTCAGAAAATCTTACCCCATTTTTTGGGAAAGCAATCCATCCCAGGTCCCCCATAACAGTACGTGAATCCAGTAAATTCACTGAAAGAAAAAAGAGAAAATTTAATTAAATATTTTTAAATGTGTTATTAAAAGCATACATTCATTACTTATGTAATTGAAATGAGAATCGTCATTCATTATGATGAATAAAGAGTTGTAATTAAAAAGAAAAGCACTTGGATGCAAGAGAACAAGTGGTTTTGAATAAATATTTGAAAACAATTACAGTAAAAATATACAAATAATCCATTATTCTGTGGTTTTTACTTTTAGTCAAACAAAAACAAATGAAAAGAATATTTAAAAAAAAAGAAAATAATGAAAGAAAAGTTCACAAAAGCCATAAGGACAATGCCACTTTTTAAAAGGCTCTAGGTTTAAGGATTAAGTTGGTGCTATAAAATTGAGGTTAAATATATTGTTTTCTTCTGAAAAGCTGTTATAATGCAATTAGAAATAATTTACATTACATAGCAATAAACTACTCCCAGGCTTGTAATATTTTTTCCTGATATTAACCAAAATTGTAATCCAAATTGCAAATTTAATTAAGAAATAAGTACACACACATTTAACCAAGCTAAGGAAACTAGCAACTCTTAGAGTTGTTGCTATAGTTAAGAATAAATGGTATTCCCAATTATATCTTCTATTTATGGTCAAAATGTGCTTCTTATAAGACTATCAGCCAAATTTTTGAAAGGCAGAACTCAATTATAACTGGATATCTTAAAATATTTGGAAATCCCCAAAATGGAAGTCTGAATATTGTCATTGCAAAAAGAAGGCATGGATAAATACATATGTGTGTGAAACACACATATACACACATGATATTTATATTTCTAAAGGTTTACCCACTGTTTCCTGGAACTCAAGCCAGCTTATAGGGTGTGCTTAATCAAAATGCTTTAGAGCTGGATCATAGCTCATCTTTTCAACCTATTATCAGTAACCCAAACTGATTTACCATTGCACAAGTCAACCACTTTGAAAGAGCACAGCTTATTGATCCAAAAGTACATAACTTGATTAAGCCAAGTCAGTGGTACTGACTATAAGCTTTCTTAAAAACACAATCAAGAGCCAGTATCTTAAAATCCCAATAATTCCAAAAGACTGGTTCTACCTGAAAACCTAAACATAATGAATAACAAACAGCTTATAATAATAATAATATTAAAACAACTTAAATTTTTTAGGAAAGATGGAAACATCTTCACAGGTCCACATCTCTTTGTGTGTTACAAAACCATGTTCACCACCAAAAACGCCCATGTTTTTCCACTATAGTCTCTGGACTCCATCTTCTCATGGCTCCCCTTCCAACACTTCCCACCTGCTCTGGTAATTTCAATTCTACAGTCAGATTTCTAAGATGTATTCTGGTTTCGTTTTTCTGTTTCTTTGTTTCTCTATACGCCACATGAGTGAAAACATCTGACATTTGTGTTTCTACTTCTGACTTATTTTGCTTAGAATAAATTTCTCCAGCTACATCCATGTTGTCACAAGTGGCAAGATTTCAACTTTTTTCTATAGTTGACTAGTATTCCATTGTGTATATCTCTCTTAGCTGTCAAAGGAGCATTGTTTCTATAGCTTCACTACTGTAACAGTGTTGTAATGAAAAGTGCATATATCCTTTTAAATTTGTGTTTTGCATCTTTCAAGTGATACCTTGTAGTCAAAATGCTAGATCATACAGTGAATTTATTTTAAAATGTTTGAGAAATCACCAAACTCATTTCCATAGGAACTGGACCAATCTACATTCCCACCAAAAGTGTACAAGGATTCCTTTCTCTCCACACCCTTATCAACACTTGTTTTTGGTCTTTTTGATACGGTCCTTTTTCATAGGAGTGAGGTGGTGTTTCATTTGTGGTTTTGTTTTTCAGTTCCCTGATGACAAGTAATGATGACCACTTTTTCATGGGTCCTTTGGTGACCTGTATGACTTCTTTGGAAAAATGTGTTTTAGCTCTTCAGTACATTTCTGAAAAATTATTATTTAAAATAACAAAAACAAACAAACAAAAGCCACAAACCTACCCCCACCTTTTCTACTACCCACTGATCCTCCAAATCTACCAGCACTCCACTACATCCAATTTTTTAGTTAGATACGTACTTTTCTCTTTTTCTCTGTTGCTGACTTTTCTGGTTTCCATGGGAATAAATCTATAATAAACTTAAATGTCCTTGTCCTCATTTCAGTTTTTCTGGGACACAAGGGCTGTGTCTAGACATGACTAAATACCAGGGGAGTGCAAAGCCTAAATTGTTATGTTTATTCATCTTAATGGTTCATTTGATTTACCTTTGATATTGAGCAACAGTATATCTGTGTAGACTAGATAAAGTAGAATAAATCTTCAAGCTAAAGGTCTTCTACTATGAAGACATACAAACTGAACTTAATCCTCAGTGGCAAACTGCTATTCATAGGAATTCTAGGAATTCATAACAAGCCTTCATGATAAATACAACACTCTTAATAGATTTTTTAATAAGTAGATTTTAAAATATCCATTATTACCAACAGAATTTCAGCTATGTCTAAATGTTCTTACTGCACTTGAATTAACTTTAAATTACCACCTTCATCATCTATTTTGGCATCTATAATGGTATTTATATGCACATACTATCTATCTATCTATCTGAAAGCAAATGAATAAACTCTAAACATTAGAATGGCTATGAATATAACTTATTAAGATTTTTTAATATTAGAATACATTACTACCATAGGAATGTATAGGATCTTGTCAAAAGATTTCCTTTAAATGATTAAGAGATTTATAGGAAATACATGCATGACACCTCCCAGTACTGTCCTCCTGAAAATGGATAATTTCATGAAATTCACACTACCCCATTACTTAAGCTAGTTACAAAACAATCAGAATTGTAGACACAGAGTATGTATAAATATGATTTTTCAGTAATTCACTACCAAATGTAAAAGGGGGGATTGTCAGTAATAGAACACAGTCACTAAGTATCTCCTGTGTTACAATTACAGTAATTAAATTGTTCTGAACAGTATATATGCTTGTTGTGAACTGCAATGAATACATAATGAGTATTGATCTTCATTGTACAACTTAATTAAAACTTGTCCTGGAGAAGCCACTAATAAATATAATTAGAGGAAATGTTTGATACCAGAGTTTGTCTGGAAGACATTAGATATCAAATATCTTATGGAAAATGTTTTCATTCCATTATTTATATTTAAAATAAAACCACACCATTAAACTGAGAGACAGCCTTCAAGGTCATTTTCCCTCAGCTATTGTATAATTAGAATGAAGATGGGCATATTGGTTGCTATTCTAATCAGTAATTAAGAAGATTGATTCACAGGAGAAATAGCTCTAAAGGGGTCATTGAATATGTAGTCTATGCAAATTCCTGAAGTTAATATAGGGGGAAACTCTCCAACACACAGATTTTTTAATATGTAAAAGTCAGTTAACTGCCCAACCAAATAACAGATCATAATAGAAACTATGCAAACTAATTTGAAGTATGCTTTAATTTTATTTTACATGCTAATAATTTTAATGCTTTCTTGAACAAACAGAAAAGCTTTTAAAGAAAATTTGCTTTCAAAAAAGTCAGAGGTTGCTAACTGATTCTTTTTGTTGGAATTCTAGGGGTTGAAGTAGACGACAGAATGAATAAAATGGAATATTCATAAGAATATTTCTAAGTTCAATGTCACATATTTTAACAATTAAAGATTAATTTGAGTCAGTAACTCAAATATGCTTTATAATTATTATAACTTTCAAATATTCATAACTCGTTGTGTATCTCTTTGACTCCATTGTTTCCTCCTTAACTACAATAGCCACAAAGAAAAAAAAAACAGAAAAATCTTGCATTTATAGTTTACAAGAAAGATTTAGTGGAATTAATATATTCTGTGACTGTGAAAAGTCTAAAGACAGCTCAAAGACTCTCAAAGTTACCACCATCTATGAGCAAAACCTTGAGAGAATATGTAATCTTTGTGTCATAAAGGTAAAATAGAGAGCCAAAGGTATACTCTTATCATTATCTTTTTTCTTTCTTTTCCATGATTTTCACTTTAACAAAAATATTGGTAGCTGGACCTCCACCACAGTATGAAGAGAGAATAATTTGGATTTGAGGCCAATAATGTGGCATTCTCTCTCGCTAAAGTCATGGAATCAAAGTCCCATTACATACAGGAGAATTTTGATGGCTCTTGCCTATTGATTTTCATTTAACAGTACCAGAAAAATTACTGGATTCAATTACAGTAGACATTTAACTAATCTGTGGGAATAAATGCCAGACAGCCTCTCTCGATGGTCCTATTCAGCAAAGATGTGGCTTCTTGCTTCTGGGCTAAACTTCATAATTTGACAACTACTGCAGGGAACAAAGAACACTTGATAAAATGAGTTTAGAGAAAGAGGACTTGTGTTAGAAAACTAAATTTGTAAATTTGGTAAAATTGTTATGGGTTTAAAGGTATTGTATAGATTTCTAACATTACTTAATGGTAAAAACCATTGCCATTACTCACAACCAAATGTATTACCAAAGTAAATGAGTGGACAAGCATAATTTATTTCATGATATTGAGCATCCTTAGTACACCAACTTTTCTAGAAAAAAAAAAAAAGAAACAGGAAATTGCTCAGTGCTTACTATATGTCTGATGTTCTGCTGGGTAATTTATTTGTTCTTTCATTTAATCATCTCAAGAAACCTAGAGACCCAACAGGAACAATGAAATTTTTCAGTGCAGTATGTCCTACTGAACCACAACAAGGAAATTTAGGAAGGTTGAAAACATGAGGCTTTCCTGAAAAACCATTAAGTCATGCCTATGACTTCCTGAACCAAGTGGCTCCAACAGCCAGCACTGAAGCTACCTTGATTATATATGCCTATCTTCCTGGCCATCCAAAGGTCATGAACTAAACCCTTCTCTTAAAGGAATCTACTTTACTGCATATGAAACAGTGCCTTTAAATACTGCTGAAGAAAAATCCCACAACCTATGAAATTGATTTATTTTAAATTAGTAGTAGCCTCAAATGGACTATCAACATTATCTGACAAATCTACTATCCTAAGGAAATTAATTCCTTCACATATTAAACAACAAGGTATTTTGTAAAGATTTAGTTAAAATATATAAAAAATAAACACCACATTCTCTTCTAGTTAATGCCCTCTTTCTGTTTCTTCTAAGCTCAAGTTTTTAAATGCAATGTCAATATACCTATATATCTCTGCACATCATCCACATTTCTTTTCTAACTAATTACAATCTTATTCAAATATACCCCTCCACCAAAATTTCTGTTACCAAACTCAATAGTAATAATCTTAGATTGTAGTTCTCATTTACTAATTTGCATTCTCTTTTGGAAACATTTGTTTATGCTCTCCATGAACAAACGCTCAACATTTTTCTTAATGACTACATATTTCTGTGACTTTCTTCTATATATCTGGCTACTTGTTTACATTTTAAGTTATTCTTCCTGTGCTAATCGTTCAAACATTAGCTTTGATCAATATTCTATTTTTGTAGACTCTCTTCACATCTCATTCTACATCGATAGGTCTTGAGTAGTACTTAACCTAATAATAAAAGATTAAGTTTCTTGAAAAAGTAAATGCCTTGGCACCAGTTCATATGTATTTGGCACTACTTTAGACTGTTTAGGATAGAGAATGAATTTAAGTATGTTTATTTTTTTTCAGTTGGTTGGTTTTTACAGGCAATATTTGCATATGTATTTGAGAAAAGACCAAGGGAAACTGATGAATTTCAGTCTTTCAGGTATAATTTCAATGTTAATCACCCTCCACATTCATGTATCAGGTCCATTTCTCCTCAAATTTCTATCAATTCATTAAACAACCTTCTGGTTATTAATGTATTCATGATGCATAGTCACATGAAATTCTGTCTGCCCCTAAATAATCAATGCATCCTCCCTGTCCAAGAAAAAAAAAAAAATCTGCCGGTGCTCCATACTTGCGTGCATGTAATAGAATAGAATAAGGTGCTGCTTCCAGAAATCAATGAGTCACTTCCATCTTCCATCATATTTACCCCCACATTGAATCAGAGACCAAAGGCAACCAATTCTAACTATATGGCACACATAACTCTCTAAATTGTTGCCGTTTTCATTCTACATAAAAAACAATTTCAGCAAAATCCTTGTTGTAGCTTTAAACTTGAAAATTTCCCTAATTTCTCAGTACAAAGAACTGATGTCTGAAAATTTCTTCAAAATACTTTATCCAGAAAGATCTTCTAAACTGAAGATATCATTATGTCATTCACTCACTTTAGCCTTACGGTTGTGTCATAATGTTTTTAATGTGAGTCTTCCCAGATTTGTCTTTATTTTCCTCTCCATTATTATTCAGGATTTTCTCTTTCTATATTTTAGCAACTACACTTACTTCAGTTCCAATTATGTGGTCTCACTATTGATTCTGTTTTGTCCAATGAACTGTGAAGGTGATCTCCAAGGGAAGAGAGTTTTGAGAGGAAAACATTTGGGGAAAAAAAACCAAAAAACTCCTTGCTGTCTTGGCAGTTGCTGGGTATGGGTGTATTTCCTGGAACTGATGCAGCCATCTAGAGAAAATAAGGAGAATCAGCAGGAAAGCAAAGCCTACAGATTAAGGTTGGCAGAGTGAAAGGGTGGAAGTATCTGGTTCCAAATTGTATCATAGAGTTGCTAATCCATCTAAATTTGAAACTTGCTCTCTTAGGACTTTCTGTTATGTGGGGGAAATCAATTTTGTTGTTTAATCCAATGGGAAAGTGATTTGCTGTTATTTGCTGAGGAAGACATCCTAAATGGAACAACTGCAAAATGGCAGAATTTGCAGGCAAACTCCAGTCTCTTTTTCTGGTCTCATCATGTCTTGATACTTACAATAGTCTACTTACAGATTTCCAATGACATTTTCAAAGGAATCATTTAAATTCCCAGATTATTCATCTTTGAAGTGATATCAAAGATAGATTTTTGGTGTCCTTTTCAATTATAATATACTGGGTTGTTGGAAAATTATGATGCATGTTTGCATAGAATACATCATGACTTTTTCAGGAACCCAACATTATATTTAGTTATTGTCTACAAACTACATTGTCCTTATTCTTTTAAAATACTTTCATCTCTGCTGATTTTATTGTTTTTGCTCCCTTTTGTTTCAAAACATTCTTTATCATTATAAACAAAGTTTTAGACATCGCTCTTCAAAAATTAAGTAGTAGAATATTCATACAATAAAGGAAGCAAAAATCAATCAGAAATCTACACTAAACATTTTAAATTGTTACATAATTTAAAAATGTAAATTCATGGAAATGGCAAAAAGTACTACTGTATATGTGGTATCCATACAAGATTTTTAGGTAAAAGTTATAATGAAGTCCAGTGGCAGTTAAATTAGGATTACATTCACAGGACACAGGACATACAAAAGAAAAATAAATTATGATTTTCAATAACTACTTTGTCAGAGGTGGCAACCAAATTTGTCACATTTTATATATTGATTTTATTCTAAAGAGAAATTTCAAAATTATATAACAAGCTTGAAAATAATCATACTACCAAACATACTCATTCAATACTTAGTTCCATACCACTATATGAAAATGCCCTTTACAAAATGGTGTGAATCTTCAATACTTAAATATTCAAAAAATAAATGTTATTCACAACTTACCCTGAGAATGATACATTGTATAGAGTTTACTCATTAGTCCTATAGCTCTGGTTTCCTACCATACAAACGTAATTAAAGTTACTTTGAGGACTTCAATCTCATAATCGTAATATCATTTATTGAAATAATACAATTATATGTGTCTAACACACATTGTATTGTTTAATCTAATTAAACAATGTTATTTTCATTATTTTACATGTATGAAAATTGAAATTCAGAGTAGTTAAATAGGCAAATGTTCCAAGGTCCTGGAGCTAATAAGTTCATGGCTGAAATCTAAATCAAAGTCCATCTAACTACAAAGTTCTTTCTTTTGCTTCCTTGAAATTATAAATCATATATACATAATTTAAATATACTCATATATACAGCAATGAGTTTTATTAAATAAATGAATTGTAAACAGTATGTCTACCATAATGCACAAAATAGTACTGTAAATAAGAGAGTAGATTTTTTTTATTAATAAAAAGGTAGCGTTTATATTTTTCCTGGAGAAATAGTAGTTTATTATCAAAATCCCAACAATAAATTACAAGATTTCAAAAATCAAAAGGGTAAGAAACAATGTAATGAAAAAGTCTTTTAATTTGTTCTTTGTTATTCATGATGGTTTAAGTATGTTAATTGGTTCGAAACAAGGCATCTATTAGTCCAAATATACTTTCCTTTTTAGATATCAAAAAGTACACAATGTCAAAAGTAGAAAAAGTAGAATGGGAAATATATACAACACTGATTCTTTGTTTTGAATGAATCCTTAGCCCCATTCCCTAATTATTCCTAATGCTTGATTGAAATATACCAAATTGCAAAACAATCTATATAATCATTAGCTTTCCAGCCTTCAGGGTAGGGTAAATGATGATTAGATCTGAACATGCACTAAACCAGGCAGAAACTTGCATTAACTTACTGTCTATTTTAAGGTGATGGCACATTCAAAATTGAGCAGACAATTGGATTTCCCAGTAGTTAGCACTGTAAAATAAGAAGTGACCCATATTTTGGTATGCTGATGTAAACTGTACTGATTTTTTATTATCCAAAATAGAAAAAAAAAAAAAAAAAGCATGTCACAAGAAAATTTTTGGAGATGGTTTTTTATCATCAAAAATTATTCAAAATAAGTTCTGTGTTCAATAATTGTAGGTGGTGGAAAATAAACATTTGGCACTCAGTTCTAATTATGCACCTCAAAATAGCCAGTAGCATTAAAGCTGAACTATCTTTAAGTCAGTATATTAAAACACAAGGAATTGTATGACTTTAACAGGACATGATTGAGGATACAGAAACAGTAATTTTTTGACTAATAAACTTGGTACCTAATATCTATATTTCAGTCAAAATATAAAGTAGTTGACTAATTTTTATTTTCCACGGAAAAAGAAATAAATTACTTTCATTTTGCTGTTGTATTATGGCAGACACTTTTATGCTTATTAATTATTCACACCCATTCTCTTCCCTTGGTATCAGAATCTCACTCGTGTTTGGAGTGGCAGTATGCCCAGCACCAAACAATGGGTCATGACTGGTTTAGCAAATAATGATAATCATGTTTCTATTATCCTAGTCTCCATTGAATCTGGTGGCCTTGTTACATAGGTCTGGCCAATGAGATATAAACAGAAATCTGCCTGCCATTTTTGGGTAAATTTTGTTGTCCTAACTGAAAGAATTCCTCTTCCCTTCTTGTTCTGAACTGGATGTGATTTTGGAGATGCAGCTAACTGTCTTTTTGTAACCAGGAAGCAATAATCTTGATAGACAAAACAAAATAAAACAAACAAAAAAAAACATAGTGTGTTCCATCCTGACATTAGACTATTGAAATTAAACTACCAGGTGTCTATCCTGAAAAATTTTCTCAAATATTAAAAGAATCCTCTACATTTTTAGTCACCAATGGATAGTTGTTTTATTATTATTATTATTATTATTATTATTTGTAACATAATACAGATAGTATATAAACACCTAGGAAAAAGTTCTACTCACTTGCTTATCTTCTGTTCAAGTTCTATGGAAAATGACACTTGCAAAACATGGACTCTCTCCTTTACAGATATTTATTAAGCATCTTCTTAAGTAACAAAAACTCACCTAGGTCTGGGGATACATCAGTAAATAAAATAGGAAGCATTTTGTTTATTCAAACTTCCTATTGCTTGATTCTGAGAGAAGTTATTTGCTTGAATTTATATTAACTGTGAAATAATCATTCTATATCCCTGGAGTCAGACTCTCTTAGGGTATAATTATCTAAATTAACTTTTGGCACTTAGGAATAGATATGAACACATTCAAAAGTAGTATAATATTATCTAGGAATCTAAAGGGGAAATATTAATACATATATCTTGATCAGTTTTGATAGCAAATGGCACAATCATTGATTACATATCAAACCATGCTTAGTTTTTTTCTTTTGCATTTTCACATTACCTTTAACAATTCACTAACGTATTGTAGGTTTTAATGTGCATTGTGTTACATGATTCCAATAAACATCACCTTTAGCTTTAGCATATTTTCATTTAGGAGATTACTATTAGAACATATTTATATAACATTTCCTGTGTGTTAATAATCATAAATATGTTCTATCTACCCATTTATCTATCTATCTACATACCTACCTACAACCTATATAATCTACCTACCTACCTATCTAAATTTTTGAAGTATTTTCAGTGTGTTGTTTCTGAAATTGCCTGCATTAAAGTCACTCACACAGTGTTTTTAATAAATGCAAATACATTGAAATATTTGAAAACCTACCAAATTAGGATGTAGTAAATGGAGCCCAGGAGACTGCATTTAGAATGTCCCCACCACCCATGTGATTCTTACACACTTGTTTAATTAATTAGGCAACATTAGAATTAGGCTATGCTCTGCTCAGTGAGATAAGTCTACCTACTGCACAGTAGAAATGTTGTGGCAATGTCAAACTGAGTCTAAAAAAGCTGTGGAACTGTACTGATCCCAGAACATAGATAGCACTCTAAGTATCTATTCTAAGAACAGGTTCTTTAGCAGGACAAAAGTCACAATTATTTATAGGTGTTCTAAACTACAGATTACCAGAAATTAAATTCATGGACTATAAGAACTTGTTTTAATAATTTTAAATCAGTGAGTCCAGTTGGATCTAGATGTGATATATTTTTGTTATTGTTAGATATTATTATTTTTATGTCAGACTCAACATATTTAACAATGTTCTGAAGTTGACTCTGATAAGCACATATAGGCTAGGAAATACTGACTCAAAGTAAACTTTGCCACATATTTTAAATTTTTTTTAAGCTAGATTTCTAGAAAGCTACAGGTGAGGTCATTACACATTGATCTACTACACAAAATCCCTTTTATATTTAACATGTGTTTTTCACACTTAGCTCACAATGGCCCCTGTGGTTTTAAAGAACTGTCCCAAAGGCACAGATGAAGGGAGGGAGGAGGTAGAAATGCAGCCAAGAAGCTCAATAACTCTTTTGTTATCTGCTATATGCATTGGATTTTTTAAAATTTGTTTTGAATGAGAATTTACTGCTTAAACAAATTGAAATCCACTTCTAACAATGATGGAAATAAGAATTTATTAGTATGAAATCAGTTCTGCATATATTGAAAAATGTTAAGTATATTCTTAATCATATTATTTAATACCCCAAACACAAATATAAGTGTTTAGTCCCCAAATAAAGGAGAGGTTTCAGGTTCCCTGCCCCACCTAAGGAAGGGTGGAGCTGAGCAGCTAGTAGTAAAAAGAAGACCTGGAAGTGGCAAGTGGAGCAGAGAGACAGGTGAAGAAGAATCCAAATTTGTTTCTTGACCTTGGCTTGTTCCAGAAACTTGGGGAACATGGAAGGAGACACTAGAAAGAGACTTGGGTAAGAAACAAGAAGGGAGGTTGACAATGGCAGCTTTGATCTTGATTTATATTTTCATTTTGCTCTTTTCCTTCCAGACTTGCTGGCCTCTTCTGTCTCTTTCCTTTGATTCCCCACCAAAAGGTGCCTTAGACTTGTGGTCAAGCTTTTCAGCCAAACCTGATTGGCTGAGGAATTATCTACAAGGGGTGGGTAGATTTGGGTGCTTCATTTGGAAACTATATTCTTTCTTTTTTCTTCTTTCTATTGCACACTAGTTCTATTAAATCACTTTTCTATTGAATATATTATATATGTTTATGCATTCTTATGAATTTAGAGCATACAGGTTGGGAGGTCTTGGGATGCCCCTCAGTTTGCCCAATAACACAAACATCACAGAGTCAAGATAAAATTGTGTTCTTGAGAACTGTTTAACTAAATACTTGTACTTAAGTTTTCTGTCCAACCTCATTATCATTAATGATAGTGAGGCATTCTTGACAAAGGTTTTCCATGTGTTCATATATTTTACTTACATTTTATTATTCTTGTATAAATTGTTTTTCTATAAAACATGTAATTTTAGTAATAAAGTACGATTCTTTCTTTGAAAGATGGCATGCACAAATAAAGCACAAATCATAATGCATATACATTTAGGTAAATTAATCTCTTCCATGTGGATGCAATCAAGAGCTTATGCATCAAGCATGCGTGGCTCCTATCCTGATTATTTGTTGTGTGACATATGAAAGTTACTTAGTTTATTCCAAACCTAATCTCCTACCAGTGAACAGTAGTCACAGTATCCATCTCACATTCACATTTCTTGTGAAAATTAAAAGAGGTTATATGGTGATAGTCTTCTTAACGATAATCATCATTATCTTTCTCATCTAGAGACAGATTCAGGTCAAAGAATTTTTTAGCTCAGTAGAATATTCTGATATTTCTGCTGTATTTGTTATTATGTTTAGAGTAAACAAAGAGTTAATCAGATATGCTAATCAGATACTGATTAGAACTAAATACACTGGCCAAACTACTTAGTCATTTATCACTACATTTTAAATGCTCCACATTATAAATCTACTTATAAATGTGAATCCTATTCACATGGTGAGTGGTATCCACTTCCCTACTACTTTCCCTGCAATATTAAGAATTCCTTTCAAGTTATAAATCAAAAGTGCTTCATAAAGTAAGTGACAGTCAAAATAATACAGGAAATCCAGAACAAATGAGAGTAAATCCATCTCTTCCCAAGAAATGTGGACTATTAAGAAACATATGTTTTACATTAATTGTTTTTCTAGAGGTAAAATTAAGTCATGCTTAAAGCAGAAGAATTTATTTTGTGTTGAATGATAGTGACTCAAGTCATGAATTGTTAGCATTTATTATAAAAAAGGGAATGGGAAAGCAGTAGTTGATGAAGTTATAATGAAATAGTGACCAAAAAATATCTACTGATCCTTTTCTAGTCATTTACCAATCTCAATAGAACTTTTTTCTAGAATCTAAAATATTCTACTGGTAAATTTTTCACTAATAACTTGTTTGGGCTGGCAAATTACACATTTTTTTCCTTTGGAAGTTTAAAAGAGAGTATAATACCAGAGACTCTAAAGTTCTTAGTTATAAATTTAAGAGAAGGGCTATATTGGCTCCACCAGCAAGAGACGTATGTGGTAAGACTGTTTTTTTTTTTTTTTAAGGCTCCATCTTCAAAGAAATGAAGACATAACTTAGTAACATTGATTGATTAAACATAAATTATGAAGTCCAACATACTTCACTGAGAAGATATCAAGCACTGTTGCTGGCTTTCAATGAGTTTACAGACAGGCAAAGCTTTCTTTATATTGATGCACGTGATAAATGGAAAAAAAAAAAAAACTTTGTCAGTTTTTGTTTTCTTGTAATCAACTTGCTTTAGTTTCTGTTACTGGGAAATTAGCCCGTCAGAAGAGAACTTTCTCTGGTTAACCTTTATTTTTATATAGTGATATCAATTCTGTTCAAATACCCCAATTCTTAAAAAAAAAGAAAGAGAGAGAGAGAGAGAGAAACCCACTTCCAATTCAATGTGCTAAACAGTGCATGGAATTAACACACAATCTTGGAGTCTTACTGTATTGATCTAAGTAGAAAGATCAAGTTAGTCAAAGGAAAGAAGGAACTGTTTTCCCGTTGAGCACCCAGAACCCTAATGCAATGAAAGCAGGCATCCCCTACAGAAATCTGAAGTGCAAGGACAGAAGACTGAGTCAGGAAGGGCCAGAAACAAACCTTGAGACCTTTGTATGTAGCTCAGGGAGTTAAGATTTTATCTTGAGGGTATTGGAAAGTCATTAAAGAGCTTACTAGGTAGTAAAGAAGGGCTACTAGAGCAATTGGACTGAAGTCAAATACTTTTCTCCCAATACTTCCATTTACATTAAAAATTAAACTATACTCACTAATACAGAAAATTATATGTTGTGGAGATTCCACCCACATTATTTTTTAGAACATATAATACTTGACATTTTTCTAATTCTTACTATGTACCAGAATTTTTCAATGTATTTCATTATGTAAATTCACTCAATTGTTACAAGTCTAAGTCATTATAAAATTCCCATTTTATAGAAAAGAAAGCCTAGACTCTGAGGTATTCTAGGTTGCCCAAGGTTACATAGCTGTAAGTGGTTCAGCAAAGCTCTAGGCCAGCCATATACTGCCCCAAAGAGGAACACAGATTGTATACTTCTAAGACTGTGATTTTGAAACTAATTCTGATGTTCAACAGATAAACCTTTCTTTATGTGATTCTGTTTACAACTGTGATTTATCTAATCTGCCCTACAGTCTTTTTGATGAGAGTCTCATGAAATAATGTAGGGTAATACATCGTGTAAGCTACAAAACTCTTTGCATTGTAAGTTACATAAACGTTATTATAAAATATTTAATATAATCCCCTATATAAAGAAAATAAAAAGCACTAAAGGGTTGGCTTGGATAGGTGATGAAAGGTTAATATATTTTCTACTGAACATTCCAGCCCCCTCATTTGTTATCAGAACTTTTGCCAAAAATATATGTCACAAATTAAGTCCAAACTGTATTTTCAAAACAGCTCTCTATTCCCAACAAAACAAGGGTGCTAACAATAGCGCTTTTGGGGAGAGTTTCATAGTAGAATTTTTGTATACAAAGGAAGATCTAGAGTATAGAAGAGGTAGAGATTGAGAACTGGGTAACTTACATACAAAAGCCTTCAACTGGGCATGTGGAAGATTTTGAGCAAAAATGAGGGAAGATACCAAAATGGAGTAAATCAGCTTGGAAGAATTTGATGATAAGCAGTTGACCAATTAGTTAGTAAGAAGGAAAAAGTTGGAGTTATACAAGTGACCAAGAAAACAGTTATACCCAATACCACACATGATTTTTTTGTATGCACATTTACTATACTTTCTACTCACTATAAGATGATTCATTCTTTGGTTGATAAGGGCAAGACTGTTGACAAATTGAGGTGCGAAGTAGGCTAGTGCTTCAAAGACCACCATCCTTTTTGTCAGAGAGAATGGATATTATCCAGCCTTATGAGAGTATAGTAATAGCAAGGGTCAGCATGTTTATCCTCACAACCAGTTGATACCAGCTTACTTTGCCATCACCTAGTGTTCAGCAGTTCAGAAGGTTATGTTTCTAAAGATGCTCTTTTCTGGGAATGTACGAAAACAAAGTTGTTAAACCTAGAGGGTATATGAGAAAATGGGAGGTCTTTTCTGGTGGGAAAGAGAGACAAGTCCTTCATTCCTGTTTCAGTATAGTCCTAGTACAGAAGTGATAAGAGCAATGCTGTAAGGCCTTGAAAGCAGATTTCTACCACTTTTAGATATGTAACCATAGACAAGCTATTTAACTATTTCCTACCTTAAGTCCCTCATGTGTAAAATAGGAAAAATAATAATGGTAACAGTAGTAGTAGAAATACTTACTAGATATGCAAATTCATATGTGCATTTCACAAGTGGATCTATAAACTTCTTAAAACCTGCTTATTTTCACTTATATAAACCAGATAAATCCCCAGAGAATTATATTAAAACTTTTCAGGAAATATAAAAGCCCAAATACGTTTTTAATTATTTCAAATTCTTCATATAATTAAACAGATCAGAAAATTGTACATTTCAGATTAAAAAAGAGGTATTAAATTATGGCATTAGACTTCTGTTTCAGGAAATGACTGAGGTTTAATTCTCCCAACTATGCCCTTTCAGCAGCATTTTTGTGATCAAAATATATTTATTAAAAAATAAAAAAATTCACATTGTGTTTATTGAGGTAAAATAGGTTTATATCATTGTTTTTGCTTTAGGGGAACTATATATATGTATTGTATATAATATATATGTATTATATATTACATGTATATGTGCATTACATATATCTCATGTGTGTTTGTATTTTTTATGTGTGTGTATAGGATTCTATAGAAAATGTAAAAACAAAAATATACTATTCTAGGACTAAATATACAAAATATCTAAAGGTATTTTTTATTTGTTTTGTGACTAATGATAAACATCTAACCCTCACCAAAGGAATAATAAGGTGAAATGTTGCACTGATAGTCCAGGATCCTTGTAACTGATGGTTTTCCTTTCTTTTCTAATCAAAGTTTATTGTTCTATATTAAATAATTAAGAAACCTAAAGAAAATCAGGACATAATGTGGTGGATTTTTCTCTTAGCTAGCTCTATGAAAAATTTGCATTTTCAAAATTTTTTAATTGTTTTCCTGTCTAGATTCTCTTTAATCATCCAATACAAAAAAAATGATACCTGTGATTATGAAATCTTATTTCAGATACCCCTTAATTACTAGGAGGGGAAATCACAGAGATTTACATTTGTTTTGTACCTGGTTTGCTCTATGAATTTTACAAGACAACAAACATACAGTACTTTTATTTACACAACTTTTTGAGTGTCTATTAATAATTCACTATAATTATATAGAAGTTGAGACTGATGGTTTAAGACTATAATAGAGCTCACACCACTATCTTAACATCTCCCATTTTTCATTCCCAGTAAGAGCCATAGTGATTGCATATTCAATTAAACTTAAGCTAATGACCCTCAATGACAAGGGTCACTTCCATGTCACTGAGGCATTGGCAATATGGTCACTATGTCCATGTTTCTCTTATACTTGCAAAAGTAATATATTTTTGTATTCTTTGTCTTAAGGAATTTTCTTTACATAAGTTTAAATCCACAAAACCTCTGCAGCAGTGTTTTCTTATATGCTAGTCCTTACCCAACAAAGTGTTGACATTCATGTGATATGCAGAGGTTTTAGTCAGGTACACTCCCACAACTAACATTAGTACAGTCTCTGCCAATTAGAAAATGGTTTCACTTTATTTGCTCTCTATATTATGTGAAGTAGATAGTACCATACTACAGATAAATGAACTGCAGTAAAAATGAATAACTAAGTAAGTGTTCACAGAGCTCAAGGTTAGTAAGTGTTGGAGATTAACCGAATGCAAAACCTAAAAGAAAATAAAAACTTTTTTTTAACTCCAACTTGTTTCTCTTTAGTTTTGTTTAATTCCATAGCATTTAATCCTATCCCTGCTTTGTTTCACAGGATTAAATAGAGACAACAAACCTGCAAGATTAAATGGTTTTGTTGTTCTTGCCCACTTCCTTACCAGAGAATTAAAGTATGATAGTTTGAAACTCAAGTGGTTAAAATTTCAGGCATTTCAGTCTCCATATATGTCCTACTTGTCTCAGAAGGCGTTCTTTACTCCCTTTTAGGAGACTCTTTACACAATGCCTTGAAAGTAAATCCTGAGGGGAAAGGGAGTCCATTGTCTTCACCCATGGCATCAGCCTCACCTGCTCAGCCAGAACATGAGTGGAGGCTTCACACAACTAGCAACTTGGCTCAAAGACAAAGCTCCTGCTGCTGACTGCTGGGCTGAGCTGCTGCCAGCCGGATATACCTGCTGAGTTTGTCTTTCCACAGAAAAGACATTAACAAGCATCCTGGAACAGGAATGGAGAGCAGAGCAATGCAAATAAGTGAGCTATCTTATAGGAAATGCAAAACTGACAGAGAAGCTTTAAACTTTTTACTTCTGATTTATGAACTAAGTTTAAAAAAAAAAATCACTTTACTTGTCAAAAATCTACTCTTTTTTTTTTCTTTAGGGAATGGTTTCCAAGATTTATTTAACAGAGGACTATATTGTCTTTATCACCCTACTGAGGAATCATTATATCCTGAGAATGTTGGAAACTAGCAGGCAAGGGTTCTTACCTTCTACCTTGCCCTTCTACCTTGTTTGGACTAGGTATAGTCTCTGACAGGTAAGGGGGAAGGAAGGAGAAAGAAAGAGAAGAAGAACCAGTAGGAGGGAGGAGGAACAGGAAGGAGAGGCAGAGGGGAAAGGAAGATGTGACAGATGAAAATGAGAGTGTGAAATTATTGTAAGAGACAAAAGACACTACCCATCTCTGAGTAAAAGAACAGACTGTATTTTCTCTTAGTCTTCCAATACTTAGACTGTAACATGTTTCCAAACAGGAACATTTTCTCACAAAGCATATGCAAAATATTTCAACTCTCAGGTTTTGGCACCCCCCCCCACACACTCTCTTCCACACCCCCAAATCACTTACTTAACAGAGTTATGGACCCAGTTCAGTTAAAAACTGAAGCCATATGTGATGGACTGAGAAGATGGCCTGGGCAACAGTCCAGCAACTAAAATAGAATTAGAATCATCACAGACTCTTTAATCCCAATTATTTAATCTGCAGGGTGTCTAATGACACAAGTATTTGGCACGACTAGTTAAAACAGTAGATCTTAGAGAAATCAAAAGAAGAAAAACTAAATGAATGAAATAAAATGAACTCAAGAGGTGTTTGTGTTTTTTTTTTTTTTTTTCAATTTGGCTAGAATTTATATCTTCAACAAATATAAAACCTGAATGTGTGTATGTGATGCGTGATATTTTTAAACGACAGATAAGAAATAAAGTCCAAGTACTTTCATTAAGATCAAGTTCATGCTGATACCACTTTCACATCCTTTCCCACTCTTTCTTTCAGTCTTACCACCACTCTGCCACAGGACATCTGGTCAAATTACTGCACTCTTCTTAATAAATTTACAACAATTAAAGCCATGAACACTGAGTACCTGGGAGACACAGAGCATGCATATTCTTAGAATCAACTTTTGATCAAGAAAATTTTATATCTTCTCTAAAATAACATAAAATCTGATATCAGACTAAAACCATAGAACTTATAAGAGTTAAAGTTTAATAATGACAGAATTTACCAGGTTTTCTTTACTGGAATTCAATGTATATGGTACTCTAAAGATTAAATTCACTCATATATTGTTAAGATGATGTTTGGTAATATTAAATACTATAAATAGTATAGTATAGTTTCTTTAAATCACTAAAGATAAAAATACATTTAAAAATCTACTAACATTAAATGACAATTAATAAGTATCATCATACTAAACAACAGGGTTTTTAAACACACCAAGTGGTGGACCTCCTAAAGTAAAAGTTTCTTTAATGACTTTAACACTTAAGACTCTCATTAGGAATACAAGATGAAAATTTTAAGCTAAACTTTCTTTAAAAGCGGAAAAATGAGCAAAACATAAATTACCACACTTTTCAATGCATAATTCAAATTTGTAGGCACTTTCCAGCATTTTTTGTTTTAGTTTATTTTTTTTATACTAACAGATTATAGCAGGTAAGTTGGTAACATTAACAAAAAATTTAAAAAATATTCTCATGAAATTTATTGACCTAAATCATGCCTCAATAGTACTTTCTATTGTTATTATAATGAAAATTTTAACTCAGAGTTAATGCTGAATTTATGTAATCAGAATAAATGGAAGAATAAATTCTAAGTATGAACAATTTCTTGTGTTAGAAGAAAAATGTAAATTCTGACAAGTTTTTAATATTTCATAATATCTATATTACTATCTATTTGAACTTGATTTATAAATAGCTACTTCATGATATTCATGAATAGTTATTTCAATAGTGAGTCCCCTATTTTTGTACAAAGTTTCTTATTGTGGCATGTTGTATTTGTTAATAAAGGTATTATCAAAAATGATTTGCTGTTCCAAATCTGAATTTGAAATTCTTAAACTTATTTTTTTATTCAAAACAAAAAATTCTCTTGTTCAAATACTTTAAAATTTATTTTATTAACTTTGGATAAATGTTTATGGATCAGAAAGTTTTAAAAAGAGAAAAGGAAATATAAAAGAAAGGGAAACTCACCTAAGTACTTACACAACTTGTTTTTAAAGTTTAAAAATATAAAAAATGGATCATTTACTTTTTAAATAAACATTTGCTATGAAGTAAATGGTTCAGAGAAGATTTTCACAGTAACTATCAAGTCTTCCAGTTTTCTAATTCATCTGGAGTGCTTTTAAAAGCACTGTGAATAGAGAAGACAGTCTCTTACTTAACTAATTCTCTATCAAATGCAGTCTCACCAAATAAGCTCACTGTTTACTATTTTAATAATATATAAACATTTTGTAAGAATTATAAAATATTTCAATCTGTGTTTGCAAAGACTTTAGTATTCATTTTATGGTATATCCACCTTTATATACACACCTATAAAAATGTATGTGTACAACCTTGTCTGAGATAGAGCATATGATAAAGTTTCTAATGTCAATTAAAATTATTATCCTATGTGTTTACATACATAATTGATTATGATAATGGCTTTGAAGAAATCTCTAACTGACTGATTATATAAATTTTGATCAAACTAAATATGTATTTACCCAGTAGAGCATACTAGAAGGAGCTATTCTGCTCTGTAGATAAATACATACTCACCAGAAATATTAGAACAACAAGAGTCATTCTGAGTCTCTAAGGTAGCAGTTTACATGTTTAACTCTCATATTGCCTTTATAGTTAAAACTCACTCTTGAAAATAAATAAAAATGGCAAATACTATAATGGTTAATGAGCAAGTTTGGATATTCAAACTTTAGTTAAATTTCATGCTCTATGAAAATAATTGGAAAACTATTTTAATATCTCTAAAAATCATAATCATCTTTGAATAATTTATCCTGCTAAATTCAAACTACTTATTAGTAAAACAGAATATATCTATCTGTTAATTTAAATTTTAAAAACAACATATAAGGAGTCATCGCTATTTTTTACATTAGTAATTTCTTCAGATATTAATAGCACATTGATTCTTAAGAGGAAAAGTAGCTAGTTAGTTAATATAATCATACACATTATAATCTATTTTATAGTCAAATGTAGCAAGCTTTCTTTAAAATGAAAGAAAAATATTTAAAGAAAATAATTAGCTTCAAGCAAATATATATATATACATATATACATATATATATATATACAAAAAAAACTGAGCACTCCCAAAAAACTCAAGTGGCCAAATCAACCAGCAAAAAATATAGTGAAAATTACTAATGTATAATCCTTTTCTCAGCAGCAGTGAAAATGAATAATTTCTAATATTCCATTAAACAGTTAGGAAAATTTATAAATAGTTACATCTCATTTTGTATTTTATACAGAAATTTCTAAGTGACCACATTTTGTACAGCAGAATATTAATAATTTAAGTAATAGTAATACATTTCTAAGAATAGAGAATGAGCCCTTTCCCATAACAACTATGTCCCATACAAACTGAAATACAGAATTAATAGTATTTACAAGTGATGGTATTACGAGAACATTTTCAATCAAAGGAAAATTTCTCATAGCAAATACTTTCCATCTTCTCTATCCTAGATGAGGAAATAAAATCCTCTTACCTGTCTTCAAGACACTAGATAACCAAGATCTTTGTGTACCTCAAGATAAAACATAAAATGTCAAGACCCAACCTTCAGTTCCCCTTTCACTTTCAAAGCAAAAACCTAACTATGACCCCTTCTAGTTTCAACAATCTATGATTCAAATGGAAGTAATGGCTCTCTTTTTGTGTTCAGTAGTATCCTGGTGAGGGAATGATTTTACTGTCCTTTTCTGTGGGTTCCTGCTGCTTCCTCTAAAAGAAATGAATTACTACAGGATGACAAGTTCACAAAACAAAGTCATTTAGTTTTACAAATCTATTATGTCTTCCAATCTGTTTTATGGGCCTGGTCCTATTATACACCAAGAAAAACCCTAAAACAAACTTTGTTCCTTTTCTTTCTGCTGAAAACAATTACAATCTTATGATTGTTTTTCAAACAGTTTAGTCCATAACTTTTTCCTTTACATGTTTCTCTTTTGGGGATTTTTCCCCCCTAGAACCAATCCATTCCATTTTCTCAAACATACAAAACATTTGGGGACAAGAAACTGGACTGCCAAAACACAAACTGCTGACAATGGTCAGAAGCACTTTACTGGGACATTACTGGCTGTACCTTCAATGAATTAAGCTTGATTCACTGCGGGTGAATCATTTTCAATGCAGAGCTGTTCAGCAGTAATTGGCCAAGAATCCCTGCTGTGAAAAGCACTTGTCAAATAATGCTTGTTTACAAATATATCTCCAGACAGCAAAAAGTGGCAGTTACTGAATAAGTTCAGGGCCACCTCCAATATTCATAACAGTGGACATGTTCCTTTTACATATTAAATCTATTAAAATTTTCACTTGTTGATACACTTACCTATATTTGTCCTATCTGATCATCTTAGATAAGTTTCTTGCTAAATATGCCTCTAAATTATTTTATAATGTTGTGTATTTAGATATAGTTCAAAGGTTCCTTCCACATGTTATTTTTGCATAATGCATGTAATAAGTAACTTAATTGCTTTAATCTTAGATTCAAGCTAAAAAGTAAGTTTTCTTCATATTGTCCATTATCCAACATATGCCAATTTTAATTTTATATCAGTTCAAGTTTCTAGATATATGTTTGACTTTTCCTGATTGTTTATTTCTGTATACCTAAATTAAATTTTTAAGTGAGTACAATAACCCTTATTAATATACACTCACATTTTTTCTGCCTTATATTTCGTCTCTTTTATAATGAGAATATTCATATTATACACATATGTAAGACACTTATATACTGTAAGACACACATAGACTATAGTCTGAGAAATGGCTAAACATTTTAAAGTTACAGAAAGAAAAGCATGAGAGCAAGTTATTAACAGAGTGCATGCACTGAATCTTTCAGTTCCTTATCTTCCTAAGTCCCTCAAAAACAATCAAAAGCAAACTAAAAAAGTCTAATTTGAGTTTTAAATAGACTGATTGCTGTTCTTAATATCTTAATACAGTCTCTCTGATCAGTTTTATGATAACACTATCACAGAAAAACAAAATGAAATTAAGGGCATGAATTTTACAAAACAAAATTAAGGCTCTGGAATGATATTAATGAAAAGAGCAAAAGGGACAGAGATGGGATGAATGTGATAAAGTAATAGATATTAATAGTTTTTTTTCTATTTATGTAAAATAGTAATACATTCCAAAATGTGTCTCAGACAAAAAATAAGCTTTTATGTTTAGTCTTCAGAGCACTGGGGAATAAAATGCCCCTAATTTTTGGTTCAATCGTTGCAACCCCTTCTCACTCTAACCCAAGTTCTGATGTGTTCCCCTAACTGAGGTCAGGACAATACAACCTGTGAGCATCAAGTATGTAAAATCCAGGCTACCTTCTACAAGATAGAGAGGCTCTGCTTACATTTTCCAGGATCAGACTGGTATTATTTCCTTGCTTCCCTGTTCCTTTTGCCTCTTAGTCCTTCCTGAACAGTCTTGGTTTCAGGTCTCATTCAGTATCACCCTTCCAGACACTTCATCTCTTTCCATTCTCTAACCAAGTGCTACTACTCTTTTTCACTTCTACATTAGCTTCCTTTACACAACATACCTTGGGGGAGAAATGAAATCACAAGAACATGAAATGATAAATATATGCTACTATTACACTTTAATATCAAAACAAGATTCACTTTCCGTGGAAAAAGATAGTTAATAAAAGGACTCCCAAGTCTGTCATAATACTCCAACTTCTACCACAAGAAATTTAACAAGAGATGTTAAAGGACTATGACTTCAGAAAACACTTTCAACTCATTGAATTTATGCATGAAAGATTTTATCTACGTGTGTGTAGGGAGGAAGGGATGGGTGGGTGTATGGAACTATATATAATCCTTAAATTAGATTAAAAAACAAATTTAGGGTTTAAAGAAAGAGGTTCATGGCGTGGGGTGGGGAGTCTGGAAATGTCCTCCTTTCACAAGGTTCACAGCGAGCTGACAGAGCTCTGAACCAGCTCACTGCCTTCTCCCATGGCCAAGACACTACCCGTGCAAGTCACGAGAACACACACGACTCTGCCGCCGCTGCTTCATCTTTCTGGTCTAGCTGCCCCAGGAGTGGAAGGAATTTTTTTTCTTTTTTAGGTTCTGTGCCTCATTTAAAGACACCCGGAGTCCCAAAGCGGCCCCAGCCTTCCAGCCGAGGGGTAGGGCTTTTGAGGTTTATGTAGTGGAGCTGATTGCCTCTCTCAGCCCAGATTCGGATCTAAGATGCTGCCCCCCCGTAAGGAATGCGCCCTTGAGATGGGACCCCAGAGCTGTCCGGGTGTGAGAGGAGGGACCCCGCGGGAGTGTACCCGGAGGCCGACCGCTGCGGGTAGAGCGCAGGCGGGAGGAGGGATTAAGCTCAGCTCCTGGAGCTCCCGGAGCCTCACAGGTGCTGCTCAAGAGCGCGGCCCTACTCTCCCAGTGCCAGCCGAGACTGTGGTCTGGGTTCCGAGCGCAGGATTGGGGGTGGGGAAGAGGGTTGGGGACTCCAGGATCTGTGATGGCTGGAGGGCTTTTTCTCTCTTGGAACCGGGGATATACCCAAATGGGTTCCAGCAGCAACTTCCAGGTGGTGACACTCCCCCCTCCACCTGCCTCGGTATCCCACCTTCCCGCCTTCTTCTACTTTCGCCCAGTGTGATTCCGGGCCCCACAAAGTGAAGGGCACCCCACCGTGTGGGGCGCTTTCTCTCCTTCGCCAGCCTCCTCCCTCGAGAAATAATGGCTCTCGTCACCCACCCCAGAATAGCATCTGGTGATGCCCTAAATAACAACTCCCAGAAGGCACTTTCCCCCAAAATAAAAGCATCCTGCCACCCCCACATTGTTTCCCATCACCAGCCTCAAATAACGGTTTCTGAAAGCCCTACCGCTCCCGAGATCCTGATCCCTACGCTTCCGGCAGTTCCTACTTCTTCCAGACCGAAATATCACTTTCCCACACGCTTCCAGTGAGATCCAGCCGCACCCAACCTCCCGGAGCAGGTCGCAGACCCCTCTTACCCCCTAGATTCTAACTTCCCAGCCCCCCAGCCAGCCTCTGTCCACATGGAGGTTGCTCGCCCAGCCCTCCGCTGCTAGTGTCAAACAATGCAACCAGAGAGCAAGAGAGAGCGCGAAAAGGCTAGAAAATGTGGGGGACAGATAGTAATTCCGGACGAGGCGTGAGATTTAGTCCGCGGCAGCAGCATCCAGCGCTCCCGGACCTGCACTCCCAGGCCCCGCCTCGCCCATCAGCCCAGGTCGCCGCGGTCCCCACCCCCACAGAGCTACCTTCATTGCTGGGGCTGGCCAAGAGGGTCCGGAGAGCTGCGCACAGAAGAAGGCACGTCCAGAGAGGGGCCCTGCGGGGTGCGGAGTAGCAACCAGCCAGAGACACAGAAGTACTGGGGGGGTCGCCGCCGCTGCCGCCGCTCGAGGGCCTCCGGCGTCCCGCACCCCGGGGCCCTGAGCCCCGCATCTTCCCCAGGCGCCTCCGGTGCTGCTGTCCCGCGCCGCTCAGTCCACGGTTCAGATCTCGTGGAGGGGGCGAGGGAGGCGCACGTCTCCTCCTCGTTCCCGGTGGGGTCCTTCGCCTTCTGGCACGCGGTTCCTACGGATGCGGGAACCACAGATCCTTTGGAACCGCAGAAGTTTGCTCTGGCGCCTCTCGCCCTCCTTTCCAGTGGGGCTGAAGGAAATATTAGTTATGGTTGCTGGTGCAGCTCTGTTCTGGGCTCGAGGGTGTCTGGCGAGAAGGTCCCGCGTCCTGTTTCTTTGCCTCTTAAGACTTTTTAAGGATTGCAGTCTTTGAAATGCCACGAGGGGGAAAGATAAAGGTTCCTTTTCGGTTTTCAGGGTTGACATGGACGAGGGTAAGGAAGACAAATCATCTTAAGTCAAGAAGGAATCGTCGGTAAAAAGAAGAGGGGAAAGCCGGGTCGCTGAGGATAAAGGACGAGGAATTGAGAGAATACAGGGCAAGGGAAATGGGAGCGAGGCGAGCAATGAAAAGATCCTGAGTTCAAAGAGCCTGGCAGAAGGAAACAGCTGCGGGCTGGGGACTGACAAGGGGAGAGACTGACCGAGGCCAGCGGGAAGAAGCGCGGAGCGCGGTGGAGACGGCGGCGGCCGGTTGCTGCCTGCGGTTCCCGCTGGTCGCGGAGGAGGCGGTGTGTGCGCGGCTGGGAAGGCGAGGTTGAAACTGCACCGCCACGGCGCGCTCCTGCTGTGTCTGGAGCTCCGCGGTCTCCTCTCCCTCCCAGCTCAGCGCCTCCCACCCTCCTCCCTCCTACTCTTCGCAGCTCCCCCGCCCTCTGCTGCTCGCAGTCTCGCCAGTGAGAATCTACTGTAAGTGTGAGTTGCTTAGACGAAGTAACACACCCACAGAGGGAAGTAATCTGGAGGCTGCCGTGGTGAATGTTGCCTAGCGGTCTCCCGGAAAAGCGCGTCCTCCCCCCCCCCCCGATAATTAGGGCGAAGAATACTCCTGACGACGCTTGGTGGACTGGGGCTCCGGGGAGGTAGTAGGGAAATCTACCCTAGCTCAACCCGCAGTCTTTAGAGAAGCAGGTCCCTCGGTTTGGCATATCGCCTGCTGCCCATCACAGGCTTGTGGCATCAACAACCTCGTCGTCACATACACTCGCCTACGCAAGCTGTGCTGTTTCGTGGCTAGTTTGTTAAACATCCATATCTCTCACCGCTGCTGACCCTTTCCATTACTCTAGCAGCTGGAATGGAACAATTAGTCAATATTTTCTTTAGGAGTAAATTGTAAAATTTCTAAATATGGATAGGGTAGCTCTGATTGTGGATTCAGAAAGTCAAAGAATTTGACTGTTGATTTTTTGATATTTGCAGGGCGCTAGATGCTTTAATGTGATGGTTTAATTTATTAATTTCATTGAGGAACGTTTAGTATTTTAGCAGTTATATAATATGTAGATACATGCAGTTAATTCCAGCAAAATTAGCACCGGTCACATAATTTCAGCATTTAAAAAACTTAACTTCTTGTGTTCTGCTATATTGCGAGATTTGCAGGTAATTAAGAAAAAAAAACAGTTTAAGGCAATTCACTGTATGCTTCACCTCTATTATATCTTTTCTTGTTTTCATATTTTTCTTCAGTTTTCTCATTCAGTCTTTCAAAGAGACATCTGAAGGGCAATTTTAATATACTGGCATTAAAGAAGGCTGACAAGAAACCATCCATAAAAAAAGTGTTGATTTTAAAAGAAATGTGTCTTGTTTAATTTGGTATATAGTAACCATATAAAGATTGGGCTAGCATTCACACCTAATAAAAGCAAGTCAGCTTTTCGAATTTGACATCTATAGCCCTGTTTGTCTTCACAACAAATTTCTCATAATCTTCAACTGATGACATTTGGTTTTCGTTCAAATATTTGCAAAAAAGATGAAAGAATAAATCAGCAGTGATGCAATTTTGTAGAGGTAGAAGCTCATCTTTGATTTTTTTTCCCCTGAAATGTTTGGCACCAGAAATCTAAAAGCAGCTTCTTTCTATTATAATGTGCTCCAAATGCATGAAGCAAATTTAGAGGAATGGCAGTGAATCAGTTTTTCAGTTTGGCAAAAAGCCTCACGATGAAAGGCAAAGTTAAAATTTATGTTTCCATTTGAAAACCTTTCAAAATGTAAGCTCCTCCCCCACAATTTATAGTTGAGTTACTTAAAAATATCTAAACAGAATATCAACTAAGTTATCTACAATCTAGGAATAAATAATAATGCTAATAGGAGAAACCGGCAGTTTAATGGGCCTTTAAGCTAGTTGTTTTATTTCTATAGGTCTTCATATCCTCCCCAGTAAACTGAGGAATTTGGAAATAGTTTCAAACTCCTTTCTCTTCTATATTTCTTGCAATCCTATGTTACTATTTCTGTTCATCTGTCCCTCATGTGTTTACTATATACTCCAAAACTACTAAATTTCTTCACACTCACACTTAAGTCCTTCTACTGTAAAGGACTTAAACAAGTTTCTTATTTTATTATACAGCAGCACTCTAAATTCAGTGTTCCTAAAAATTGTCTCATATCAATCTGGTTTTATGTCTGTCATTCCATTCTATACAAGTTTCAACCCCCCAAAATTATTACATTCACACACACACACACACACACACACACATCTCCTTTAAATTCTGCCTAAAGTCCTAAGAGAATCATATATTCAATACTGTTCTCCCAAAAGTAATTTGGTTCTTCTGAAGTGTCCATAGTTTATAGTTAATATTAATCAAAATAATAGCAATATTTTCTGAATGAAAATTGGAACAAATTAACAATTATATTTATACACACATGTGTTTATCAAAGAAAACCCGAGATATGGTCACTACGGTGAGTAATCATATTATCTCTTACTCAAGATAGCTAAGTGAAAACACAAAAAACAATCATCTTTGTCACGTTAGATAATAATACTACATAGCATTGAAGTATGAACAAATGCCAAATGAAACTCCAAGGACAGTATGAAAAGTAATTTTTGGTCTAATAGGAATTAATCAGCAATGGCAATGAGGATAGTTTGACTTGAGTTTCAGTCTCAAAAGACAGCTATTTGATTTCATGGCATATAAATACGCTTAGAATATTTACATTAGACAATGGTATTGCACAGAAGCTAGATAGATTTGCCTTTTTCATTCATGCATCGTGTTTTGCTACATTGAGTGAGCATCAAGAGAAACAATCACAAAAAACAGACTTTCTAGTATTTCCTGAAGGTTTGTATGTGTGAAGTTTTATGTGATGGTTAATATTAATTATTTTAGTCAATGATGATATTTCATCTATGATGTTGATGTAATTATTAGCCTCAAGTTAATGATGAGAAGACTGAGGAAATCAAGTTAAGTGACAGAGTCATCTCACATCTTGGTGAGGCATGGGGATTTTAACATGTGGTACTGACTTTTGAGAAAAATATAGCAGGAGCAACAAAAACACTTTGATAAACAATTGCTCAAAATAAGAAAAAATGAGGACTACTCAAAATTTTTACACTAATGGGAGCAATTAACAGATGAAAATATTCCAAATTTCAGGTTTTTTTTAAATCAAATGCAATTAACCAAATCATATAATATATGTTGGATAAATGAGTAGGATAAAATAAGAAGCAAAAATGTCTAAATATACATTTTCTTGGAGGAAAAAAACTGCCTCAAGAACACGAAAACATATAATTTTTTGTATAATAGAGAAAATGATACAAATCAAGAAAATAACAAGATTGAAGTCTGTGATTAGATAATATGAGCAAAAACAAATGGCAGAAAGCCCATGTAAACTATGGTAGAAAGATAAATAAGTCTTTACATAACAAGTGTAAATAAAAACTCCATAAGTGAAAGATCATTTTTTCCTAACAGACTATACATACTTAGCAATTTATTTATGTAATTCTTTTAGCTATTTTGCCACTGAGTCACTTCTTCTTTTGGAAAAATTTGGGAGAAAAAATCAAAAGCAAAGGAAGGATGTTCTTTCATAGTAGATTTTAAATATGAAATTATAAGATAACCCATTAAAATTATAAACTACTCAAAGGAAGTTCACTTTTCAGGCCCATAATTTACCAAAGAGGATAGATATTATGTTAATTATTTTGATCTCAAAGGTAAAAAAATATATACTTATGCAGTCAATAGCTCTAGAATTTCACAGCCCAGATAATGTTAATAGATTAATTAATTTATGATACATTTTAATGTATTAACAGAAAGCATAAATATTTTAAAATTTGGTGATATTTAGGTTTTAAAAATTTTTCTAAGGTCTTACACTTATTATAAATACTTTTAGTTTGAATTTTATTTAAAGTTAAGTATTAAGTATTTAACTTAAATATATTCAATTTTATAAATTAATAAGAGTTTAAGTATATGTGTTATTTCATGAATTAATAAAAATATTACTTACCAGGAACTTCACTTATTAAACATGGTTATATCATAATCATCAGTTATGTTTTATCTCTTTTCTAATATTATTGAAAACAGAATAAAATTCTCTACTTTCCTATTAATACCAAGATTTTAACACAGAATGAGGAACAAGATAGTTAAATTAGAGTGAACAAAGAATTACAAGTTTCTATTGTGGGTAGTGGTTGGGTTATTGTTTAATCATTCTTTTAAAAAAAATATTTTTACTTATTTATGCACACAATAACTGGGGTATAGACCAGAGTCACAGTGGGGTAAGAGGATTCACCAGAGACTGAGTGGAGGGCAGAACAGGCAGACTGACGGAAATACACTGCTGAAGGGAACAGCCCTCCATGCAGGAGAGGTCTGCTGTGAAGTTAGCAGATGTCAAAAATCACTTTTCTTTAGTAAATCTTATGTCTAGGGATCCTCATAATCATAACTCAAAATCCCATAAAGAGCTTTCCCTATTTCTACTGACACAAAATGGAGTCAAGTTCTAAAAAATTAACCTTATTACATTGTTGGTAGGAATATGAATTGATGAAACCAATTTTACACAAGAAAGCAATTTGGACTTATCTTTAAAAACTTAAATCCTATATGTGTAGGGCATATATAGATCACTAAATATCTTATAGTGATTAAAGGACATGAATTAAATGTGAACATGTTAGTGATGATTTTATTAAAATTACTATCTGTCCTTTTTGCCCAATAATTGAAAATGGATTTAACTATCATTAATGATGGCCTGTGAGGAAGCACATAACTTTTACAAAGGATGTAAATATGAAGTATAAATCACAAATTGAAACGATGGTTTGGAATCTATCGATAGTTTTTTATTATTAAACACAAATTTATTAAATATAAATATGAAAAGAAGTGTATATTTTGTAAATCTATTTCAACTATTACATATATTTTAATTAATTGACATGTTTCTTTTTACTTATGCGAATTATATTCCCAGTATTATTGTATCATAGAAGGAGATTCCATTCCATGATTACTACGAATAAGCTTTATGAATTGGGCCCAAAAAAGCAGAATGTTATTGTTCCCTTTAGCATTTTTTTAAGTCACTTCCAAGCTCCTGTTCATGTGAAACCTTCCTTGTTCTTCAGACTTACACAGTGAACTAGTCTGATTTTGCAGGCTTCCCGGTAGAAGGTGAAGAGAAGTAAATATTAGTACCTTCAAATAAATACAAACATAGAAATTGCATTTTCTCTTAAGGTTTTGCCTATCAATTTTCTTTTACTTCAAATGAATTTTTATAGCCATTTTGTTTTGAAATAATAATAGTTTCACATGTGATTCCAAAGAATTGTACAAAGAAGTATTATTGTATCCTTCCCTAGATTTCTCCCCCTGTTAATAACATTTATTTATAAAACAAAATCAAACTGAGTACATTTATATTGGCAGAGTTTATAAAGCTTATTCATATTTCAACTCTTATACATGCATGCATGTATGTTGTTGTGTGCATGTGTGTCTACTTAAATTTACTGTATGTGAATATAGCCTCTAAAGCCCCCAAGAAAATCAAGACAATCCTACCATCACTATGTTGTTCCCTCATGTTCCCTTTATAACTACACATATGTCTCTAGTTCCTGGAAACCACTATGTTGTTCTGCTATTTTACAATATGGCACACATGGAATAATACAGTACAACAGGCCCTCAAATACCATCATTTGGTTTAACATCTTTTCTTTCAAACATTGATTAAAAAAAATAATAATCCCCAGCCAGAACCACTCCCTATGTGGAGGTTGCATGTTCTGCCCTCATCTACATGGGTTTGTTTTAGGCAGTCTGTTTTCCTCCCATATGCCAAATAAAAAAGGAGAGTTTCATCGGTGTGATACCAAAATTGTCTCAGTCTGGGTTATTGTGTATATGTGTGTGTGCTTACAATGGGAAAGTGGGTGAGATCCTCTCTTATGCCTGAGCTATTAGGATAGACTCCAGTCACCTATGACCTTCAACTAGAACAAGTGGGTTGGAAAATGAACTAATGAATTCAAGTATTTTTTTTAATCTTAGTAATGTTTGGGATTTTTTACTTAGACATTAAGTGATGTTTTTATGACCAGAGATATGCCTTAGGAAATTAACTCATTTGCCACAATTATCTTGTGGTAAATTAGTTTCCTTATATATTATTTCACCTAAAGTCACAGTTTCCAAAAATATACCAGATTATAATACTTACTCTATGTATGTGTGTATACATTATATATAGATGTTATATATAACATATATGTATGGAGAGAGAGATACATTTGAGATTTTCTTTTTTTTTAAGCATAATTTCCTTGTGGTTCATCCAAATTGTTGGTATAGTAATAGCTCATTCCTTTTTTGTTTCTGAGAAGTACTTTATAATATGGATATACCATAGGTTTTTTTTTTTTAAACATTTAGTCACTGAAGGACATTTGGATAGTTTCTAAATTTGGACTGTTACCCATAAAGATTCGATTCGGTTAACATTCATGTACAAGTTCCTGTGTGAAACTAAGTTTAATAACTTTCTTATCTTTGGAGTATATGCCCAAATACATGATTTATGGTCATTTTCATTATAACTCTGACTTATTCATTAAAAATAAAATCTGATTCAATTGTATAGTAAATCTCTTTAAAAAGAAAATACTGCGAGACACAAAAATATTCAACATGTACAAAAAGCAACAAATAGATAATCCAATGTAATAGTGAATAAAAATAGATATTTGAAAGGGAAAATTCAGGAATGCAAATGAGTATTTTTGACCACTAACTCTGAAATGACATATTTCCTTATCAGAACTTTAATTTTTAGTAGTAGAAAACTATGTTAGTGAAATAATAGCACACAAATATTTATCTCCTTGATTTACTCCAAATATGTTTTTCAACCTCATTCTCTCTCTTTAAAAAACTGGTTTAGTCTCTTAACACATATATTCTGATGCCCAAATAAGTAACTCATATCACTTCATCCCAAACTGACATTTCAAAAGAGGAGTTCAAATACATTTGCAGAGATATTTTTGAGTTCATTCAAGCTGAGCAGTACTTCTTATCTTTTGAAATGTCAGGCGGCTAGTCTGAGGAAAATGGAAACAGATCTCTTTTAAACATCATCACATATGTGGGCATTGGATTTTGACTTGATTTCTCCAAGCACACTTTGGGAAATATATTATGTGTAAAGGTCTTCCTTTTCTGAAAAAAGAAAAACCTCAAAAAAGCAAAAATAAGCCATATTAATATTAATTATTCTATACTGGGAGTTTTACTTGAAGATCCTTTTATCTACTTTCTCATTTTTTATTTTCTAATCACTGTAAATATTTTAAGAATTTTATCATGTAGGAATGTAGTACTATGAAAATCCTAGAACTCTATGATGAATCTCAAACTTTTTAAAAGGATATTTGAACCCTAAAATTGACTTTGAAATATTAAAACCAAAACATTTCAAGGAGCCAATTTAAAAGATTCTTGGGACCTTATGGGGCCTCACTGGTGTTGCAAGGTGTTAAGCATCACACTATGAAGCATCCACAGCCACTGCAGCATGAGTTCAATGCCCGGCCAGGGAGGTGACCCACATGGTGCAGCACACCTCTCCTGCTTCACACACTGCTCCCCTCAGCAGTGTATTTCAGTCGATCTGCTTGTTCTGTTCCACACTCTGTCTCTGGTGAATCCTCACTCCCCCTCACCCTAGCACCTCTGGCCTGTATCCCAGTTCTTGTATGCATAATAAATAAAATATTTTTAAAAAATCCTCATGACCTTAATCCCACATGAATATGTTTGCACTTCCATATTTGCTTAAAATAATTAAAAAATGTTGATGAATATGTGCATTATATAAAGATAGAATCAACACTTGCAACTATTTTATGTTGCCTCTGAACTCTACAATATGAGTAATGAAGAGATTAAAAAAATATGAAATCTTCAGAGTTAAGAGAACAGGGAAGGAGACAAAAGAAAAATATGTTGGAGGCTGAACAGCAAACAGATGATGATACATAATCTAAGACTCCCAAGAAAGTTGACTCCCAAATCAATATGTAAAAGAACTAATTAAGGACATTTTTTAGTTTTGTTTTTAACCAGGTATACATAAAAGGCTCTGAAATGTGGAACATTAGGCAATTCTAATAGTGAAATGATGGAATAAAAACACGAGTTGATAAAAAGTGTGTTTTAAAAAATATTCGGAGATCCTGTTCTCCAACCTATGCAGTTAAGTAGATTATCTTCTTATTTACCTGACTCAAATGTGGAATTTATTCTCTGAAAGTTAAAAATAAGGTTTCTGTTATAGTTTGTGTATGACAGAATAAAGAAAAGAATAACATCCTGAATGTTATATGTTTTAGTAGTTTTCTATTGCTATGAGACATATCACCTGAGCACTAATTTGACTGAAACTATATGGATCACCTAATAGTTTCTGTATATCTGAAAAGTAGAAATGTTTAAATGGATTCTGTGGTTCTTCATGGGCTGAAAATCAAGGTAAGGATGGAATTAAAGCCATCTCAATGTTCAGCTGATCAAAGATTTACTTAATTGTATTGTGGGCAATCAGATCAATATATGTTTCTAGTTAAAGGCTATACTCAAATTCTTGCCATGTGATCTTCTAAACATTACACCTGCTTCTCAAAGTAAGGAAGTCAAGAAAGTGAATGTGGATGTAAGCAAGACAACAGATAAAATCTTTTACAACCTAATTTCCCAAATTATGTTCTATCACCTTTGTTGATTCAATTCATTAGCAGTAATTGAAGGTTTGTAAATGAAAGATGAATATTTTAATCTTAACTTGATATCCCAATTTATTCTCTATAAGGTCTGTAAAGTTTTTCAACAGCAATATTCAAAATTTGTTAAATGATGGAATATTGCTCTCTCCCCTCAAAGAAAGTAGTTCTCTTTGACAACAGCTTTCTCAGTAGGCTATTCATTTACTTATTGTTAAACTTCTATAGTGCTTTTCCTCTAAGGAGTTCATGGGGTTTCTTTTTTTTTTTTAGTTTCTTTTCTATGCAACAATCAATGCAGGAGGACAGTGAAGCAAAGTCAATAGAGATTTAATAGAAAAATGATTGCAATTCTAAACGGTTATGCCCAGAAAGATTTTGTTCATGTGTGAAGGAAACATTCAAAATCCCGCATAACTTCAAAAGAATAACACCCAAATACATTTTCTCAAAAAATTTCCATAAGAATTTTTCCATATCACCAGGAGATAAATGCAATATGAGCTATGTAATCATTATGAACATACAACATTTAAAAACAAAAAATAATTGTATGAAACCACTGAAGTCTATGAGAAAGTGTAGGGTGTTAGTGCATATAAATAAGTACTATTATAATTCTTTTTTAAAAAACATTTATTTATTTATGTGTACAAGAGCTGGGATACAGGCCAGAGGCAGAGGGTGAGAGGGGAGCAGAGGCCAGAGAAAGAGTGGGGAGCAGAACAGGCAGATCAACTGAAATACACTGCTGAGGCGAGCAGCTGGTGAGGCAGGAGAGGTCTGCTGTGCCATGTGGGTCACCTCCCTGGCCAGGGATCAAACTCGCACTGCTGTGTCATGGATGCTTCACAGTGTGGCACTCAACCCGCTGTGCCACCAGGGAGGTCTTCTATTATAATTCTTATGTAGAACTGTCTAAAAAATTCTTGAAAAATAAATTCATTCATTAAAATATGGTGATCGTGACTTTCAGATGAATGAAATAAAAAGTACTTAGGCTGTAAGGAAAATGAGTAAGAGACTATAAAAATGTTTAACTTATTTTTTTTAATTGAGATAACACTACTTATAGTATTGTCTATGATTTAGAAGTATAGGTTCACCTCCTTCAGATGTTTTTACCACATGACACACACCATCAAAACACCCATACTCCTCCACCATGGTCCATTGGTGAGTCGGCCACGCACCCCTGCCCCTAGTTAGGTCTGTCTTTCCTTTTCCCTCTAGTAGCCTCAGTTCTGCAATCAGATTTCTGAGGTTTAAAAAGGGTAATATAAGACAAACAATAAAAAGTCATATTAATGCAACTCTGGCATTTTAAAAACTGTCAAAACCATAAATATTTAAACTGAAACTAGCACCCTAGCTTTTAAATCACTGCAGAAAGAAATGTCAGTAAAACAAAGGACAAAAGAAAAGTAACCTAAAAAAATCACAAAATTAAAATATGTTAATACATAATAATATATGAAAATAAATATGAGCACCTTAAATTTCTTGACAAAAAGCAAAGATATGCAAGTTGAAATACTTGGTTTTGGGATGATCTCTTATAGAAAATTCCCTTTCAAATTATCTAAACCTCCTCAACCTAAGTGGCAAGAAAGTTTGAAAATTATTTACATAGTATTTGAAATGATAGAAAGAAAAATACAAGATGATCTTAACAATGGAAAGGAATACAGTATCCTCTTCACTTCTCTGTGTGTGGAATTTCTTCTCATTCTGTCATGATCTGTTAAAATTTCACTTCTTATTCAAGTATTTACCAATAGGCCACAAAAATTACAGAATCAATAACTCTCTTGCCTTGCATTTCTGTTTTATTTTCAAGACAACATTTAAATTTGGTGATACCAATGATTCTTTCTTGTACTACATGAAAGTCTCTAGTGGTAGAAAATATGTAGTAGTAATTTTTGTTGTTATTGTGTAGAATAATGTGAGATGCAAATATATTCAAACCATATTTATGAATTAAGATAAATTGTTTTATATTCTCAATCTCATTATTCTTAGATAAGAACTTTTCATGAAAAACATGCTTTGTAAATCTATAACTATGATAGAAGTATATCTAACTCATACACTCTTGAATTAGTTTGGAATATTTCTAAACCCTAAATTCATGGTATATTTGCTTATAAAATGCTATAAACTAGTGCTGACTTTTAAGTCTCTTTGCAATTAAAAAACATACAAATTTTCACTTTAGTAACACAAAATATAATAATGTAATAATAGGTAGTATAAATAAATACATATTACATTTCCCCTCCATACACTTTGTCTCATCTTCTAACTAAATAGTCCTTAATTGACTCTATCTTGCAATAGTTAAAAAAACTGAAAAAGACACAATTTGAGATTAACTGCTTTAATCCTTAGTATTACTTCAGGGTAATACTGACATTTAAGTATTTCCTTAAAGTCACTATGCTACGAAGCATTACATTTAGATTAGCACTTGGACTTGAGTTTATTAAGGACTTTTTGTTTGTTTGTTTTTCAAGTGGTATGTGGTGTGTGTGTTTTCTTTTAGCTTCATAATATATATATTTTTTACAATATCCTGGGTGTTGATTTTTAATGAAAGTTTAAATTAAAAAGAAAACACATCTATCTTAGTTATGAGCAACTGAGTTTTATTATTTTAAACAAAATGGATTTAACTTTTAGTTAATAACATACTTTATAAAGGCATACATTAAATTCTAATTAAACTGTATGCATGTAAATAATTAAGATTTTAATTTGCATACAACTTTTGGCAAAATTGCTGCTTGCAAGTGTAGCTGAAAAAATTCAATGACTAATGAATTACCACTTTCACAATTTTTAAAACACTTTTTAATAACTATGTCTAGGACTGGGTTTCATTGTTTTCAAGTCACTTTCTGCCTCAACCACATAGTCCAGTCTGCTCACATCAACCATCAACCTTGTCCTAAGAATTGCTAATTACTGCAGACACATTTACTTTATTCATTCCCCCCTCCTTTTTTTTTTAAAGATTTATTTATTTATGCATAAAAGAACTGGGGTACAGGCCAGAGGGGTGGGGGATGAGAGGATTCACCACAGAGAGTGGGGAGCAGAACAGGCAGATCAACAGAAGTACACTGCTGAGGGGAGCAGCGGGCACAGCAGGAGAGGTCTGCCCCACCATGTGGTTCCCCTCCCTGGCCTGGCTGGCAGCAGGGATCGAACTCGTGCTGCAGTGGCTGCGGTTTGCCTCTTAGTGTGTTGCCTAACCCACTGCTCCACCATGGAGCCCCCCCCCCCTTCCTTTTTTTAACAGGTATTTATTTACCTGTTCCATGTTCTGTAAATTTTGCTTTGAATTGTACAGCATATTTTGTCTTCCTATCTGAATTACAGTTTTCAGATCTGAAATGAAGAGTTTGATTAGATGACATTCTTAGGTGTCCACTGATCACATTAAGTACTGGCATTTCAATTTATGCATCCTCGACGAAATTAAGTACCTATAATCTGGTCAACAATGAAATGAAAATGTTAATTGGTCAGTGTTTGTTAACTTGGCACAAATGAATTAATGGTAATGTTATACCGAATTGAACAATTGCCCAGCATAGACACACACACACAAAATCTTAAATAAAAATTCTATCTGTGAGGAATTTGATGAATAGACCTGTGGCCAACTTGTAAAATTAATGAAGATTTGGTTATTTAATTCTGCAGAGGCTTGTACTTCTCTGTGATATGAAAGCAAGATTGAGACAAAGATGTGTGTAGTCCGTGACTTAAATATTTTGGAAGTTCTGTTGGAATTTACATTGACTAAATATGTTGCAGGAAACTCATCCTAAGAGAAAATTGTGTGTGGTTACACATATTTTTCCAATCTTTATATTTTGCTGTTAAAAATATCATTGTCCTTAATTATTTACACATAAATTATCTGAAAATCAATATCCTCTAAACTATTCACTACCCATGTAGAACAGTCTAATTTATGTCGTTGTGTTATTGGTATTCAGGTAATATCCCAGACCTTAATTTCTTCTTATCTTTTCCCATTTCATGTAACAGAAATAAAATAATGTTAAAATTTTTGAACAATCAGTAGGCTACTGTTTGTTCTCCCTTTCATACAGATAGCATATAGATCATAAAGATGAAATACTATATATATCATATCATACAGAGTATAAAGATGAGAAAATAACAGGAAGCATTTCGATTTGATATAAAATGAGTTATTTCACATGTAGGTTTATTTACGGTTGTGCTTGAATGCAATCAATGATAATTCTGTATATTTTCTCATAGATCAGAAGAATTGCTACCTGACAGTTTGTGATTTTGAGGGTAATCTTCCATGTCAAAATGAATTTTAAAACATAATTGTTTTACTATAATTAGTGCTGCTACTATATAGATATCTAGAGCATAGGAAAATTTCCAATATTTCACGATCATTGTAAAATCACAGTTCATAGTTCAAATTATTAAGATCGTATATGATTTTAGTATCCATTATGAATATGCTTACAACTATTACATTATCTTAGAGGAAAGTTATTTTATATATAATAAGTTGCTTTTTAACAGTTGCAGATAACAAATTGCTATTTTCATAACATCTCTGCCTAAAATTAAAAGGAAAACCACATATTAAACTCTCCTACTAATTGGTATGAAAAAGTTTTTTAAAAAACAAAATTCACACAGATGCATCACATATCGCATTTCAGAATGAGGACATAATGAAGCAACATTATACACTTAGGGAACATGAAAAAAAAAGATTAAAAGTAATCCCACAAATTTCACATTTTCTCAGTTGAGCTCCCTGCCCCTACTTCTTTAGAGGTACACACTCGATCACTAACTGTGTCACATGGTGTGACTCAAAATTGCCATTAAAAGAAGTTCCAGTGCCAGAGCTGGAATTGTGTGTTTTTATCTAAACCCCAAATTATCATAACAATAATCTAAATATGCAATTATATATTGATGGAGATGAAGACCCCATCAAATTTAATAACTAATGACTCTTTAGTATTTCCCCATTATTTTAATGTGTTAATATTTTGACTAAATTATAAATGTTTTGAAAGAAAGTAACATTTCTTAACATTATAGAATGAGACTGCATTTGCTTAAATATTTCCACTGATTGGCTCACTTTTTGATTTATTTGTTCAGAAAATAAATTGCCTAAATCTTAAGGTACAATTATTTAAATTTTTATTTTAAATAGAATATGGTTCCTTTATTATATACAATATATATCCTACATACTAAGTACTGTTTTCTTTGTCTGTGTTTAATAATAGCAGTTTTTCATGTTCAGTGGCCAGCAATTAAAAAAACTAAAATTCACATCTATGACATCCATCTGAAGTGAATATTGCTTAAGTAAATTAATTGAATAAATAAATAACTAAAAGGAATTTTGTCATGTAATTTCTTTCTTTGAGTGACACACCATGTGCCACAAAATGCTGCTACCTTTCTCACATGGGGTGGCCATCATTTATATTTGGACATATTTTTTTCTCATACAAAATGTTCTAAAATAGTTGAAAAGCAGTAAGAAGAATAGTTTAACATCATGGTAATAATTTATGCTGCACTTCTTTGTAAACAAAGAAAAAGCAGTCTCTCCTCCATTAAATATAATCTATAGGGTTTATGTCAAAATGCAATGCTTCCATTGAGACACAATAGAAAATCTTCTGAGAGATTGACCTGTTTGGTTTTTTGTTGTCTTTTTTAGCTATTTTACTTTTGTTTAATTGGCATATGACTGGTTTAGTATTTTGTAAGTAAAAGATCTCTTATATACCTTTTCACTCTGCCTTTGAATTGCAGAATCATGTTCTATTTTATTTGCAATGATGATTTTTTTTTTGCAGTTTCTCCCACAAAACATTAGAGATGTTTTCTAATCATCTTTCCTAGAAGGTAAAAGTGATTATATAATTTCTTAATCCTTGATTTCAGTTACTAACTGTACTTGAGTTATTCTGCACTGAATTAAAATTTTATTCAAATCATATTTTCAAAAGTATTCTATTTTGCCACTTTTATACTCATTCTCTTCTACTTCTCTTCCCAGTATTCACAGCACTATTCTACCTGATATATATATATATATATATATATATAAACATTTATGATATGTCTATTTTGGTATTTTTCGTATTATTTACCTTGCTCTTGTACAGTGATAAGCTTCATGAGACCAAAAACTTTTGTCACTACTTTTTTAAAAAAAATTATCTCTGTGTCTTGGCACTTGGTATGATGAATTAACATTTATTGAATGATGGGTGAATAGATAGCTAAATTCATGTTTTAATTCTAACTCACTGTGTCCCAGAAGAAGTATTTGGCACAGAAAATCACCTATATTGAATTTACTAACTTTGAAAGATTAATCACAATTTGATGCTATTTATAATAATAAAAAGCTAGGTTACATATATTAGAAAAAATGAAAAGGAGCATATGTCCATCAGCTATTTAATTATATAATTCTAATACTTAAATATAAATGAAATAATTATCCCTGTTTTCGTATATTTTCAATTCACAAGTCATAGTTTATTTATTCCTGTTCTGTCACATACTTTGCTGGCAAAGATGATTTAAGTTCTCATTTAGAAACACTGACAACTTATTTTAAAATAGTCTATTTGTTCCTCTCTAGTTAGATGTGTGAGACACAGAAATAGAACACTGTGTGATGGAACAGATGCTGTAGCAATGGTGAGTTTATATGAGGATGCTGATGACAGATGCCACCTTACAGCATTAGCCAATAAAATAAGTATGGGTATTACTACTTACAATTACTCAAAATGAGCTGGTTTATGGAAAACATGAAAGCATAATCCCATTATCATGTGCTGTAAGTGATCTTGTATTGTGATATGATAAATATCCAAATTAAATTGAAAAGGAATAAAACAAATTTAATGCAGGTGGTGTGAACCACTTCCAATTTTTCTTAGGAACATGCTTTGTTCTCTATGGCAAGTAGAGAAAATAAAGATGAAATTTAGGCAGAAAGTTAATTGAAAATAACTCAGTTACTTTGAAGATTAATTCAACGAAATAACTCAAAAATTTTAAGAGAAGATATTACTAAAACAGTGATATTTGTATTTCTAGGATTATTTCCATTTTTTAAAATAGTTAACACAGAACAGTTGAAACCCTATTAAAATGAATTAGAGGAGAGCACAATTATTTTCTGATTGTAGAATTATATTTTATAGCTAAAATAAATGCATAATCCATGATATATATTGTTATGTAAATAGTTTTAATATAGCAGTATTTATCATAAGAGGATTTTGATTTACATATATAAAAGACTCAAACTGAAAGTCAGTATATTTTGGCTATCTAATGGTACTGCTAGAATTGAATTTAATCAGTTTTTCTGTCTCTATTATTGACTACATCAAATACAAAATTAGTGAGCAAGTATGTTTACCTTGTTCCACGTTTGAGTGTTTAAACATGGACTCAAAGGTAAGAACTTGATACAGGTAATACATGTGGGTGTTGTTCCCAAAAAATGCAGGTCAGAAAATAGTGACAGTGAAGCAGGGGAGATAAGCCGTGTCAATGCTATTACTGCTAGAGGTTAATGATACACTAATTTCTAAGATCTCTTTGAGAAACTATGATGACTGGCTTCAGAATCATCCATTCCTCCAGAAGAAAGTAGATCTTGCATTTATTCAAGAATATTCTACTCTCCACTGTTTGAGGGCTGAGGAACTTAGCCCCCACAATTTACAAATTATCCCTAATTGCAATCAAACAAGGTATAGCGGTACCAATAAAGTCCTCACTAATACTGTATTATATACTCAAAATTTTGTCAATCACACTTCATTCAAATGTAACATCTTAGGTTGTGTTATGTGTTCTCAACACAAACACACACTCATACACACACACAAACAGACTCACACAAACATTATAAGGGGATTGGAGGAAACTTTAAGAGGTGATATTTTATTTTAATTGTTATGTACTAGTGTTTCCTAAATTTTTGCTTTATCAATGTTCTTTTTATAAAGTTTAACAGGTTTAAATTTATGTTAACTTAATTGCCTTTTAGCTCAATACAAGAAACTAGATTTGGTCTACCAATATAGAATTGAGACTATATTGTTAGCTAGTTTCTTATATTTACTTTTAGACAGTTCATTTTTTTATGGTTGTGGAAGAGGTCAGGGGAAAAAAGAGGGAAAAAAATATAACTTGCTACATTTTTTTGGAGCAGAAAAGAATCAGTATAGCTTGAACTGTGTCCAGACCTGCTTTCTGCCATCTCTAGAATACTTGCAGTCTAAGCTCATATAAATGCCACTGAGTGAAGGGAAAAGGTCAGGAGAAAGCTGTGGCTGCCCCTTTGTTCAACTTCAAGTCATACTAATCTGTGTACAGGCCTATCCCTTGAGATCTCACGTTTTTCCTTGAAATTCTAGGTTTCAGTTTCATTCATTTTTAGTGAAGAATATTTTCTGCAACTTTAGTATATAAAAGGTTGCAGGCAAAGCTAAACAGGTAACACCCTGGGCCTTTACCAGTAATAGATACAAATTTACTATGAACCATAGGACAGACCTCACATCCTTCTTTGAATATTAATAATAAATATGAAGAAAAAGTGACCATGCTTTTCTTATGCTCCTCACATCAATAGGGTAATAACGTTTTCTAAATAATAACAAAGCTTCCAATCAAATCACCAAAGCTTACTGAATTTATGAAAAATTATCAGCTGCTTCTAAAAACACACTAGAGTTATGAGTTGCTATTATGATACTATGTACATATACAAATTATCCCTTTCGTGTTGTTATCAGTCCCTGAGGAGTATTATTTTCAGAACAAATCTTGTGTCCAAAGTGTAGTTGTAAGAGGTTCAAATGCAAAGCCAGCTAATAATCTGGGACTCAAAATTATATCTTGAAGAACTAAACATTCTACCAAAAACAAGTAGCAGCAAAAGGACTTAACCTGAGCTACTATCTGGGGATCTAAATTACAGAATTAAAGTACAAATACAAGACTGACTAGGAAATAAGAAGTGTAAAAACAGAAAAAATTAACAAAACCTTGAAATAGTCTTTCTCTCTCTGACTTCCCTCTTCTATAGTCAGACCTCCCTCTGCCTCTTTCTTATATAGACACTTATTATTACATTGTGTCCATTCAAAAATTAATTTAAGCTAACAATTACTTGGGTATCCTTCTCTTTAGTCCCAACTAGGGAGCACAAGCCAGAATCAGGATGCAGCTGGTCTTATCCTAAAGAAACTGTGCCCAGGAAAAATGCTGTCTTTGTGGGGGGGGGGGGGGGGGGG